>OZ012661.1:49796683-50167044 GCA_963942545.1 Oxycera nigricornis | reverse complement strand
AAACGACATGTTTTAACATTTTTGTTATTTTTTCAACTTTACAAAAGAAATCATTTAAGCCGTTTCAGGATTTAATAAAAGAAAATGCGGAAAATTAGGCTCTTTTCATTGAAAAAACATTTTTAACCTGATTTGTACAACACAGTACCAAATGTTTATGAAATTTATAAAAGCATCAGTTTTTGTAGAGAAACCAGCAAAATCTTCTTCCATTATCACAAAAAAAATTAAGGGAGCAGCATGGGTCTTTTTTTTCAAAAAAAATGAAATTCTAATAACACGATTTTACACGATATATATATATATATATATATATATATATATATATATATATATATATATATATTTCTTAGCTTTGTCGCCAAAATAAAAGTTTTTACACTAATTCTGCACATATATAATATCTAAAAATCGTGTTATTAGAATTTCATTTTTTTTTGAAAAAAAAGACCCATGCTGCTCCCTTAATTTTTTTTGTGATAATGGAAGAAGATTTTGCTGGTTTCTCTACAAAAACTGATGCTTTTATAAATTTCATAAACATTTGGTACTGTGTTGTACAAATCAGGTTAAAAATGTTTTTTCAATGAAAAGAGCCTAATTTTTCGCATTTTCTTTTATTAAATCCTGAAACGGCTTAAATGATTTCTTTTGTAAAGTTGAAAAAATAACAAAAATGTTAAAACATGTCGTTTGCCACCTGAATGATGCAAATATTATATATGGTTCGTGAGATATAATGAATGACAAAAATGACCTTGAAAATCATGGTAACATTTAATGATTTTTTATTTTTTATTTAATCTCTTACGTAATCATGACAAGAATACTTGTTGGTTTGAAGTATATAAATTTTGTAATTATTGATTACTGTATTTTACAAATCAGGTTAAAAATTTATTGTTTATGGAAAAAAACCTAACTTTTTGCTCTTTTTTCAATAAATTAAAAAAATGGCTACAACAATTTTTTTAACAATTTGTTAGAACTACAATAATGTAAATACGCGTCGATTGACACCCTAATGATGCAAATCCTATGTTTGGTTCGCGAGATATAGCGCATGGCAGAAATGACCTTCAAGGGGTGAAAACAACATACCCCCGACCGAAGTGTCCTAAAAACTAGTCAGCTTTTAAGATTGCAATGACGCTTCGTTTGACACCTCAACGAAGTTGATACAACTTTGTTTACGTGAGTTATGCCCGTAGAAAAAACTGTCCACGAACGCGCGTACGTACGTACACATACATACATCTTTCTTTCTGAAAACACTTTAACCGAACCTTTTGTTATTATTGTAATTATTGAAATTATAATTTTGATGTTGATTATTTGCGAACCGATGAGGTTTAACTGTTCTCCGTTAAACTGTTCTTGCTCTTTTATTAACTTCCCAGTATATGGGAAGTTCTTGTAATCGCCTCGAAAATCGAAATTGAAATTTTACCAATATCTTTACGTTTTGAGATCTTTAAGTATGTTTAACCTTCCTCGGTTCCTGAAATACTGCGTTCACTAAAGGCCTTCGGGTCAGTTTGACCCGATTCCATAAATATGTATAAAATTAAGTGCAACATTCATTTAATATGTATTTATTAA
Organism: Oxycera nigricornis; assembly: GCA_963942545.1. Lineage (NCBI taxonomy): Eukaryota > Metazoa > Arthropoda > Insecta > Diptera > Stratiomyidae > Oxycera > Oxycera nigricornis. Next base: position 50,165,442 of record OZ012661.1, on the reverse strand, counting down.
GTAAAAATAAGGAAACAACACACAGCACCATTATTTATTTTCATTGCAACACGCCAGGCACACAATTTCAGAATGTTTTGAACATATATGTTTCTTACAGTTTTTGCAAATTTTAGAAGTTTTTACATCTTTTGAAGACGGACATACCATACACCTTTTCCTTTTATTAGAACTAGAAGAAGTTGAAGTACTCGATGTTTCTGTAAAACCTGACTGCACTCGTTGTACGAATTCCTGCGATGCATTTGTCCGAGGAAGAGTTTTCCGACGCTCGATGTGGTCATGTACTAATTCCATGGCTAACTTTTCTAAAAATAGCCGTCTTAGTACTGTTCTCTTTTGTTTCCAGTCTGAATGGATGTCACATTATAATATGTAAGCATTGAAACATGAAATATCAATGATATTATGAAATATGGCTATAGGCCACCTTCTAGTCATTCTTTTGCAACTATAGGCCCCCACCATTTTATCTAAAAAATCAACTGCACCTTTTGTTGCATTATAGTCCATAATCATTATAGGTTTTCTCTGTTCTGAATCATGTACGAGGTGTGTTCAAAAAATAACGGGAATTTTCGTTTTGTGAAAAAAATATTTATTTATTTTTCTATATTAATGTTGTCACCTTCAAAATAGTTCCCATTCGATATTATGCATTTGTGCCAGCGCTTCTTCCAATCGTCGAAACACTTCTCAAACTCGATTTTTGGGTTAGCCTTTAGCTCTTTCAGCGATGTGCTTTTAATGTCATCTATGCTTGCAAAACGACGGCCCTTTAAGGTTCTCTTTATTTTTGGAAATAAGAAAAAGTCACACGGTGCCATGCCTGGCGAAAATGGAGGCTGCGGTATCATTACAGTATTGTTTTTAGCCAAGAATTGACGAACAAGCAACGAAATGTGACCAGGTGCATTATCGTGGTGCAAAAGCCACGAATTGTTTTTCCACAAATGCGGGCGTTTTTTTCGGATTGCAAACGGCGTTGAACTTATAGGTAGTACTCTTTATTGATCGTTTGACCTTGTGGCAAGAATTCATGATGCACTATTCCATTAAAATCGAAGAACACAGTAAGCATAACCTTCACGTTCGAGCTCACTTGTCGGCCTTTTTCGGTCTTGGCGAGCTGGAATGCTTCCATTGAGATGATTGAGCCTTAGTTTCAACGTCATATCCGTAAACCCATGTTTCGTCACCTGTTACACGTTTCAATAATTCTCCATTGTCGTTGACTTCATTAAGTGACTCCTGAGCAACTTCCATTCGCCGCTGTTTTTGTTCAAAATTCGACGAAAATCGCCGAGCTCTTAAAAACACGTCTAACCTTAGCGGCTGCCACAGACAAAGTAAGCAATGAATACAGCTGAAAATTTTATCATACTTCAGAGGCATGTATGCCAACATATTTTAAAAAAAATTTGACTCTCCAAACCCGCGAAATTTTGAAATTCCCGTAATTTTTTGAACAAACCTCGTATTTCGATGTTGTTATGTTTGGTGCTCAACAAAATGACGTTTTTATTTTTTTCGGAATATATGAGACAAGAACAATTTTTGAATTGAATGCGAAAAAGGATGAAAACACAGGTTTCTTTGTATCTAAAAGAGCTGTGGGTATCTTACGTTTATGTTTTCGTAAAGTTCCGAGAATTGTAAGTTTATGATATAAAAGTTTTTCAGCTAATTCATAAGATATAAAAAAGTTATCACATGTAAGATTGTAGCCCTGTAAGCCTTCTGTCAGATTCAAAGCTACACGCATTCCTTGGTTTTTTTCCGGAGCACTTCCCTGGAGTTTTCCAGTATAACACTGAATGACACGAACGTATCCTGTTTCACTGTCACATAAAATCCAAAATTTTATTGCATATTTACTCGGTTTGCTCGGCATGTATTGTCGAAAAGGACATCGACCTCTGAATGAGAGTAGCTGTTCATCAATTGTCATATTTGTATTTTGGTTATAGAACATAGGCAAAAGCGTCACCCATTCATCCCATATATCCCTCACAGCTGCTAATTTATCACTCTGTCTCCTTATTTCTCGATCAGAACGTTTATCAGACCGCAATATTGCTGAAATTTCCTTGAACCGTTTCAGTGACATTGTTGCTTGAAATATAGGTCTTCCATAAACTTCACACCACAAGCTTTTTAAACTTTTATTGTTAGACTTGAATACTCCAGCAAATATAAGAACACCTAGATATGCATCTAACTCCGTTTCATCTAGCGCTTCCCATTCATTTCTGAAGCGTGAAGAGCCTTCAATGTTTGTTTGTTTCAAAATTATAGATTTTATGCGTTTATTTATAAATCAGTCAAAAGCACTTCGAAATGTATGTATGCGACTAGAAGCATACCTGGTAATTCCTGGTGGAAGTTTTATTACGCTTGCACTCCCCAAACGACCTCTTGTCTGTAATGGGATTCTCGACAACACAAATTCACCATTTTTTGATTGCATTTGGTTTTCATTGGCACTGGTATCGGTAATGTATCTTGAAAGAGGCTCATTGTCACTATTTGTTTCGCCACTACTGCTTTCATTGTCGAAAGTAGGTTGAACATTGTCGACAACACTTTCCTCCAAATTATTTTCCGTTTCGCTAACGATTTCATCGTCGGAACCTAAATCGTAGTTTATGGTTTGGGTGATTCGGGAAACCGCTAAGTCATTCAAACTTTGAGCCATTTCAAACGAAAACAGAACACGTCAAGCCCGAACAACTATGGAACTCACACTGAGAAAATTGTTGAGTTCACTCAACTCGTGGATTTGGAAGCGTATAAACTTGCCAAATTACAAACGGTTATTGATTGAATAGCATCATAAATTTGAGATTTCTGGTCTTTTTCATACTCGGGTATTATTGACCCGAGGAACCCAAGATGGAAAAAACTTTATTTTCCGAACATAGGAGGCATGGATTATAATGTTACAACACTAATATTTGGTGAACGTATAATTAATAATAGTTACGAAGCCGGAATAAATTGTGGTCAAAATGAAGACTTTAAATTTCAGTTTCGGGTCAATTTGACCCGAAGAACCAAGAAAGGTTAAGGGCAAGGCAGAAAATACCCAGGTAACTATCATCGTAGCAACAACTTTAATAATTATCGAAATATTGATTCAGGCCAATACAGGGGAGGAAATTATAGATCAAATCAGTTTAGAACAAATTCTAATCAATGTAGAAATCTTGCGGTAGAACCTATGGAAGTTGATAACACTCAAAGATGTGAAAGCTATAAAACCCAAAAATCTGAGAAAACGTATGAATCAATACTATTCAATCTAATAATTCCGAAGAGTTTTTTTTACAACTAGCCTAGGTACAACTTCCCACGATTCATATGACAATAAATAACGTAAAATATGTTGCCCTTATTGATACTGGTTCTTCATTTAGCATAATAGATGATCGAGTAGAGGGTTTCGATCAAATAAAAATTCGACATTTGCATTTCACCACAATAATTGGTAAAGACGCTATAAATTATGAAGTGCATACGAGAGCTCCAGAAGAGTTTAAACCACAACCGGAAGCCAGAATACGCTGGAAGGTTCAATCTTTATTGAATAGAAAGTACCAATTTATTATTGGCATTGATCTACTCAATAAATTGAACACACTTATTGGTTTAGAAACCGGAACAATAACACTCAATGATCAAATACTTCACTTCATAGACAACCCATATTCATATCAAGTGTGCACCTTAGAGGGAATAAAAAGAGATTATATCCAACGTCTTTAACTGAATCATCTCAATGACGAAATCGTCAAATAACTAAGCTCATAAAACAATTTGAAAATTTATTATTTAAAGGGGAAATTAAGACCACTACGGATGCTCAGATAAATTTTAAGGTTTATAGGTACCCCCGAAGCACGAGGAAGAAGTTCGTAGAAAAATAAGCGAAATGGAAAAACAGGGGATAATTCGCAAAAGCAATTCAAAATATTCAAGTCCTTTGATAGTCGTGCCCAAGAAAAGTGCCAAATCGGGTGAGAAAAGATATCGAATTGTTATCGACTATCGAAAATTGAACGAAGTAACGGTGGACGATAAGTTCCCGCTGCCTAACATAGACTCGATACTGGACAAACTGGGGAGAGCTTAGTATTATTCTTTTCAAGATGGCCACCCTGTCTACTTCGCGTCACGAACGCTTAATTCAAACGAGAGGAATTACGCGACAACTGACAAAGAATTTTTAGCCATTATGTGGTCGGTGAATTATTTCCGACGATGTCTTTATGGCAACAAATTTATCATATACACGGATCATCAGCCAAATATTTTCAGGCCAAATACAGAGGTAAAGACCTATCGCCTAGACACAAAAGGTGGCTGTTAAAATAAGGCGAGTACCGATTTAGAATTGAGTACTTAAAAGAGCACGAAAACAAAGTCGCTGATTTCTTTAGCCGAATAAAACTTTCCAGTGAAAATGAAACCTCAAGCCAATCACATAAAAGTACAAACTCACATTCTGACCTAGGAGTCTTATTAAATAAAGAAGATGATATTGAAACCATGGCTACAAAGCATTCGGCGGAAGAAGAACTGCTCGACCACATCCCTATAAAAGATGAAATAGTAAACAAGTATAAGACACAAATAATTTTAACCACCAGTAAACGGCGCGAATCAGAAATAATACATAAAAAACGAATAATTTACATCGCTGAATATGATTTCCAGAATCCATGATATTTTCAGGAGATTTATAAAAAAGGACACAGAAGGTATTTATTCTGAAATCTCTGACCACCGGTATAATATAGTTCAAGAGAAGCTGCGAGGAATGTTTTCAAATGATAAGCAAATCAAATTTATTAGGTGCTCGCATAGAGCCATAGATGTAAAAACTGAGGTAGAAGCGGTCAAACAAATATCATTGTACCATATCAGGGAAAGTATGCATTCCGGCATTCAAGAAACGTTTAATGCAATCAAAAATAAAAGCTATTATCCCAAACTTTTGGAATTAATCAATATCGTGATAAATCAATACTATCTGTGTCAAGAAGTGAAATATGATCGAAGACCACTAAGACCCAAATTTAAACTTACAAAGACAGCCTGTGATATAAATCAGCTTATTCAAATAGATATATACCATTATGAAATTTTCATTTTTAACTGTTATTAACAAATTCTCGAAATTCGGCACTGCGTATTATCAAAGAATATACAACATAAAGAAGTCGTATCTCAAACAAAATTTTCTTCCCAAAATTTTATATGGCGGGTTCTGGCGCTAGAACCCGCCGAGCAACGGAGAGTTATTATTTTGAGAGAGTTAGAGCTTTTGCTAAAAAGCTCATGACATATGATTGGCGGTGTGCTGAAGCAGTTATTCATATCGTGATTGTATCGAAGTGCATAATCGATAAAAATAAAAGAAAATTCGGTGTTAAGTGTAGTCTGCAGCATTGTAGGAAGTCCAGAAGGGAACCAAATGTAAGGTTGTTTAATTTTCCGGCGTATGATTCACCAATGGGAATAGTATGGCGGCAAAATTGCAATTTTGAGTCTATGGCGGTTGATACGAAATTACGCATATGCAATTCTCATTTTGTAAGCGAATTTATTGGAATGCGCAGATTAAAGGTAGGTGCGATTCCAACTTTATTTTTGTCTCCGGAAAATGCAGACAATGAGATAGACTTGAATCTGTTAATTTCTCCGCCACGGAAAAGACGAAGATGGTCAACGAATTCAGCAAATAATTTTTGTGCATCTTGCCAAAAAAATATAATAAATAAACATTATTATATGAAAAAATGTAACAGCTTGCAGGCCCAGTGTGTAAAATTGAAACAAGAGTTGTTGAAACGGAATGAAGCAGACATTAACTGGTATTTTGATGTTAGCAGATAATGTTATAAATGAGAATTCCAAGATTTTTTTAATATTAAGAAAACGGTTATCTCAAGATCCTTTAGTGAATCTGTTCGCAGTAATACGGCAAAAAGGTGGTAATAAAAGAAACCCTTCGGGTTCCAAATTGAATATTCTACTTCCTAAAATAATGTCGTACAATTTAATTAAATTCAGCAATAGAACCAATTGTGCAGATGATAGCGACATCATGTTCACAATAGATTTAGATGGATATGAAGAAAGTGAAATCGTTGATTGCGCAGAACTCCAAGAGAAGGAATTCTTGATAGAGCATAACGAAGTACTAAAGACCACATATTTCGATTTTATGACTGAAGATACTTTCGAAAATGCTGAAATCCAGATACAGCTTCCATCATTGAGGTATTTTACCGGCTATGTTGCCTTCAAAGTTGTGACGAAACTGAAATGCGATTCATGTGAGCGCACAAGGAAAACTGATGAAGTTTTGTCGTGTCCTTCGGAATTATTTATATTTGCGAAAAATTACAGCGCGGTCTCGTCGGATTTCGGGAATTTATATGCTCCAACTGATGAGTTTTTTAGTGTTTGCAAGCAACATGTCATCTGTTTTGCAGAAGTGTTCAAAATCAGCCCAGAAAAAAGAAATATTGAAGAAACCATTATTAGAAAATGTAAGCTTGTCACCCCAAACTGGTTCGATGAAATGAATTGGTGCTATGATCACAAAATTAAACTATTGGAATTTATAATTTTAGTTTTGTTGAGAAAGCATTGTAATTGGGGTGTGATGAAAAACGAAAAAAGATCCAGCAAAAAACTTCAAATAATTACAAACTAACAGTCAGAATTTTTTTTCCTTTTTTGAAAAGCAGTATGTGTGTTTCACGATATTTTATCAAAATAAATTAAATTATTTGGAAGTACAATGTATTCAAATCACATCAATCGAATGATATTTGCTTTTTTGTATGGTTTGTTTTCCATAACCGCACGAGTGCTTTCAGAAATCATTTCCCTTTGCCAAATCTGAAATGAGTCTCTCGAAAAGCTTTCCGCCAACATCTACGTGAGCAACGCAATGGCGGTTTTCCACTAAACGGACAGTTGAGTTTATGTTGTGTTTGTGTTTTCTGGAACTTAAAAAACAAAAACAAAACAGAAACAAAACCAAAACTCTTGTTTCCATCAAGCGGACTACATTTTGTTCGAGTTGTGTTTTTGTTTTTGGTCCGTTTCCACTGATTGTCACGAAGAAGTCATAATACATTTCTTCAATAAGCAACAAACATGTTTAGAGAAGATTTTTACATTTTTGAATGCATCTATTAAGGTGTAGATTTCTTCTGCAATCCACTGCTTTTTCGAAGATTTACCACTTTCAGACATGATCTATAAAACTATACTATAATAATGGTAAAATAAAATCATTTAAATTACTTCGATTTACACTAGCAACACGAAACACAAAGTGAAAATACAAAACACAACACGACCGTTTCCACTAAACAGACTTGAGTTTCAAAACACTTCAAAACCTTTTGATGTTACCGCCTTCGAGTGGGACTCGAAAAACAAAACTCCAACTGTCGCAAAACACGCCAGTCTTCAAAAAGTTTGCGAAAAGTTGCAATTTTGTTTTATTCGACACGAGTTTGTGTTTTGTTTGAGTTTTGTCCGTTTAGTGGAAAACCGCCATAAGAGATGTAAAACCATCGAAATACGCTTGCTTGTTGACAAAAAGCTGCCTGCTGGAAGCTCGTTTTCTCTGCTCGTGCAACACCCCTTACGTTTCCCTCACATGTCCAGCTTTGATAAAATTTCCTGGAGTAAAAAAGTATTCGAACATTCGACTTCTTTATGTTGTATGTTTTTGGTATTAATTACCAGACCGCAATCATATAACAATGATTGACTCATTCGAGGACCATTTCACCAGAGTAGGGAAACCGAAAAAGATTATAGGCGGAAATGAGTTTAATGCCATATTATTGAAGGATTTTTTGAGAGCAGAAAATGTAGAGCTGCATTTAGCTAAAGCTCATAGCCATACTGGTCTAGGTGATATTGAACGTTTTCATGAGACAATAGCAGAAAAATTTAGAATTTTAGTTTATTAAAATAATGTTTTTTCAGCCCGCAGAATAATTCAACGAGCTGTTAGGAATTACAATTCCAGATTTCACTCAACAACCAACTTCCCACCAAATGATATACAATTTCATAAAGTAGATTACGAAAAAGTAAAATCAAATCTAATTAGAAGTAAAGAAAAATATATATCAAAAGCTAATAAATTAAGAGAAGACTACGAAGAAACACGAACAACAGGATATTTTGAAAACTATAGGGCGGCTAGACTCAAACAGGAACCAAAGTATACAAAAACTAAATTCGAAAATATCCATCCAGTGAACATAAAATAAAATAAAATTCTGTAAATATCCTGATAATAGAATAGATGAAGATAGCGATATAGTTGAGATTGAATTCCCAGAATTCACCAAGCACCAGTTAGTTTTAATAGATAATGTAAATAAGGAAGGAACAGCAAATGATATTTTAAAAACAAGATTTGGGTTGAACATAACCAGGAATGATATTAAAACGTTAACAGGAAACAATTGGTTGAATGATATTATTAATTTTTATATGGGTCTAATACCAAAAAGGAGTGAAAAACAAAATTAGAACAGTCATGTCAAGGCGCATGCAATGAACACATTCTTTATTGTAAAATTAGTGCACTCAGGATATGAGGAAGTTAAAAAGTGGGCTAAACGAAAAACTATATTTGATTTAGACGTCTTATTGGCGCCAATTTACGTAGGGACAAATCTTTGGTGCATGGTAGTTGTGAACTTTAAAAATAAAACCATTCGTTATTATGATTCGTTGCATAGGCCTAACTCACAAGTATTAGAAACACTAGAGAAGTATTTAAAACAGGAATCTTTAGAAAAACTAAAAGTTTCGTTCGACACTACGGGATGGGTTAAGAAAAACATGATAGATTCACCGCAACAAACAAATGGTAGCGATTGCGGAAAGTTCAGTTGCGTTACAGCGGAATACATCGCCCGTGGCCACGAATAAACTTTTTCTCAAAAGAAAAAGAATGATGGTAGAAATTTTGCAAGAGCATTTAATTCTATAAAATTCATTCAATAATATAGAAAATATAGTAATGATTAGACGTTCTCAGAAATGTTCATTAGTTTTGATGACAATTTACGTTAGTCTGGACGTCTACACACACATTTAAACGTACACAAAATTGACACGCAGAAAGGTTTCAATTGAACAAGGCCGATATAGTTACGAAATCACGTTTCATCATACATTTTATAAACACTTCGGAGATTCTAGAATTAGTTACAGTTTTTGAAAGAAATATAGATATTTTCAACGAAAACATAAGGATACATTACTATTGGAGCTTAAGCACTTAAGAAACAAAATTAAAACACTCGTACCTCGAGTAGAAAGACGTAGAAGAGGTTTCATCAATTTAGTTGGAAACACACAAAAATGGCTCTTTGGCGCCATGGACGATACAGAGAGACGTGACATAGACGAACATATAAAAATAATTGAATTCAATAGCCATAACGCCATTTCTGAAATTAATAAGCAGGTCAAAATTAACGAATATTTTAATAAAACGTTTCAACAATTCAAAAGCATAATCGAAAACGATAGAATCCCTATTTTAGCAAGATTAAATGCCTAATAATCAGCTCAACGAAAGCGATGCTGGCAAAGAAACAATTTTTGCATATAATAATCGATCAACGAATTAGACTTAAGGAAGTATTCTCAATTAGAAAAAAAATATTCGATTTTTTTTATTACGAATTTCGATAGTATATAGTTTCGAAAATTTCATGTTAAAATTTCAAATCGATCCGAACATTCTTATTATAGTCATGCTTGATTGAAGCGAGCGCGGTCGCTCAATTTTTAATATTTTTTATAACCTAAAAATCACACGAAAAAGAGTCATTTTTTGGACGTTTATGTTGAAACATTGGCCATTTTTTTATTTTTGCATATATCATCTTCTCTGAGGTTGGAACCAGAGCCACAGTCATAATGTAATGGTTCAGGATCGCCGAATGATGGTCCTTCGTTGTGATGGTATTTTCCATAGTAACTAAACATTCCCATGTTGAGGATATGTGAGTTTAAAAGAAATTATTAGAGGAAAATTAATTTTATTAAACGGCCGGCACAATTTTTATGCCACTGGCCAAGGAATATAATATGCCGATTGTAGGCATTACCTGAAGTGCCGAATTATTGGCACAATCCAGGGAAAGTCTTTTAAGAGTGCCTCGAATGATAGGCACAAGTGAAACACGTTCGCTTGATCTCAAAAGACTATATTTTTCTTCAATGCTTACTTGCTATTTATACAAATTCTTAACACTAAATCAAACTCTAATGGCCTAATAAAATATCCTAGTTTATGTATTTGGCCTAATAAAATATTCTGAATTATGTGTTTCAATTACTTATCTCTAATCGTTCCACATGGCATTCACGACCAAAAGGCGATGTCCATGCGTGCAAGGATCACGAGGTGATAAGCACTATCGATACATTCATGAAGCGATGTATTTATTGGTGATAAATACATCACTTTGATGTTGGAAGGATAGCCTTTCATGGAATTGAAGTGATGTATTTATTGGTGATAAATACATCACTTTAATGTTGAAAAGATGTTCTTAAAGGACACCACACCCTAACCCTTTAAGAAATTTCTTTACTTGTGGAAATAAATTTCTAAAATTTAAATTGTTTGATATAGCTGTCCTAATTCAAGGTCTTTAACATATTGTTATGATAAATTTTATCTTTATCTTTAATTCTTATTTTAGTATTTACTTCTAGTCTTTCTACTACTTCGTATGGACCTTTATAGGGGCTTGTTCCTTTTTTTCTATTGTGATTTTTGACAAATATAAAATCTCCAATTTTGAATTTCGATTCATTGCAATTTTTATATGTTTCTTTTCTAGTTTCTTTAGCGATATTCAATAAATTTCTGGCTATTTTTACAGAGCGTTGCAATCTTATTTTAAGTTCATTTATATAGTTGTCTAAATTATATATAGGGTCTCTATTTGTTATTATATCATTGGGTAAAATTGGTAATTTTCCAAAAATTAATTCATATGGTGAGCATTGTGTATCTACATGTGGTGTTATATTATATGCGAAGGTATAATAAGGGATCCATTTGTCCCAATTTTCGTCGTTTGCGAAATTCAAAAGATACTCATTTAGAACTCTATGGTTTCTTTCTACGCTACCTAAAGTCTGGTGATGGTAAGGGGTTGAAAATATTTGTTTAATTTTGAGTAGCTCACAAACATTCTTTAGAGTTTCATTTAGAAATTCAGTTCCTCTGTCTGATTTGAGAATTTTAAAACAACCGTATTTTAAAATGAATTGTTCGACTAAAGTGGTAGCTATTTGGTTCGCTTCTTTTGTTTCAATAGGGTATGCAACGATAAATTTAGTTAGTTCACATTGTATTGTGAGTATATATCGGTAACCATTTGAGTTTCTTAATGGTCTGACTGTGTCAATCGAGATAATTTCAAAGCTTGAGCTTGGTGTTTCAGTTATGGTAAGTTTTTCTTTAATGTATTTTGTTTGTTTATTCTTTTGGCATAAGAGACAATTTGATACAAATGATTTTACCAATTTTGACATATTTTTCCACACATATCTTTGTTTCAGCTTTAATATAGTTTTTCTAACTCCGAAATGTCCTCCATATGGTGTGTTGTGAAATTCTTCGATAAGTTTTTGTTGTGTTTCGCTATCGGTTATTTTTATGGGTGGTTTATATATAATAATTTTTAATTGAGAACGCTTAAATTTTTCAATATTTTCTTGTGCACTTTTCACATTATTTAGGCCTTTTATATATTTGTCGACGTTTGCTTTCTGCAGATTATTGAATTTATTTTCAAATTCTTCTTTCGTTATGAGCTTGAAAATTTCATTATTTTCGTTTAGTGCTAGCTCTGATATACCGAGTTTTCGCATTTGTAGTATCAGTTTCTCCATCAGACAATCTGGATTGTGAGTATTATCACTGTATCTTACGATTACCTCGTATTCGTTTACTTCAAATCGCATATTCGATGATAGTTTCTTCGATCGATAACTTGGGTTATACGAATTATCACTATATCTTGCGGGTTTCATATTATCTTTAATTTGGCCATAGCGTTCTAGTAAAATGTCAAGTTTCTTAATATTTCTTATGTCCGTGAGGGACGTACATTCCCAAATATGAAGTTCATGACGCTTCGTTTGGTTAATGTCTCCGTCAGGACCTTTAGATTGTGTGCGTTTTTTGGACATATTTCGTGTAATTGCCAATATGTCAAGTGATTTTGGAGTTGAATTGTCTATCGATGTGGGAATCATTTCTTTCAATATGTTCGAATCTATTTTGATTCTTGATAATGCATCCGCGTTAGTGTTACTTTTTCCTTGTTTGTATACGATCTCGAAATCATAATCAGCTAGATCCAATCTTATTCTCGTTAATTTAGAGGAAGGGTTTTTGTGGGTAAAGAGCGACACTAATGGTCTGTGGTCAGTTACGACTATGAATTTTCGACCAAATATGTAGGGCTTAAAAAAATTTATTGCCCAATGTATGGCTAAAAGTTCTTTTTCAATTACGGGTTTGTTGATCTCATGTTTGTTCAGCGATTTACTAGCGTATGAAATTGGTAGATCAAAACCTATCTCACCTTGTGAAAGTATTGCTCCTAGTGCTTGATCAGATGCGTCTGTAGTTATAATGAATGTTTTGTCAAAATCTGGATATTGTAAAATGGGTGGTTTCATTAGTTTTTGTTTTGGAGTTCCGAATGCTGTGTTACATTCTTCTGACCAGATGAAAGGTTGGTTCTTTTTTAGCAAGTTGTTCAAACATTTTGCAATTTGCGCGAAGTTATGTATGAATCGACGGTAGTAGTTGCAGAATGCAATAAATCGTCTGACTTCGTCTGCATTGCGTGGTGTTGGATAATTATTAATAGAATGGAATTTCGATGGATCTGTTTTAATTCCATCTTTGGTTATTAGATGTCCAAGATATACTACTTCTGGTCTTAGAAAACAACATTTGTTTGGATTTAATTTAAGGTTGTATTGTTGTAATCGCTTGAATACTTTGATTAAATTCTCATTATGATTTTGTAGGCTACAGCCAAACACTATTATGTCATCGACATATAGAAATGCGTTGCTATCTAAACCACAAAGTGCTATTGTTAGCATGCGTTGGAAAGTATTGGATGAGATTTTAAGACCAAAGGGTAGTCTTTTAAATTGAAAATGTCCATTTGAAGTTGAAAATGCTGTCAGAGGTCTTGATTTTTTGTTAAAGTTTATTTGATGAAAGGAACTAGTCATATCTAGTGTCGAAAAGTACTTGGCTCTACCTAATTTGTCTAATACGTCTTCAATGCGAGTTAGAGGGAATTTGTCATTAATTATTTTTGTATTTAACTTTCTATAATCAACTACTAGTCGCCATTTTTTTGTATCATTCGATCCTTTTTTGGGAACTAGTAATAAAGGTGAATTGTATGGGCTAATTGAATGTTTTATGATATCATCGTTAAGTAGTTTTTGAACTTGTTTATTAATTTCTTCCTGTTGAGTTTGTGGAAGTCTATAGTTTTTTATGTATATTGGATTGGAGTCTGTGACGGAAAGATTTTGTGTATAAAAATTGTTTGTCGAAAGTGGTTCATCTTCTAAGTGAAATATTTCTTGATAATCTCTGAATATTTCAATGAGTGAATTTTTCGCTTTTTCGTCTTTTATTTCTAAATTGAGGAGTTTCAAAATATTTTCAAATCTAGAGTTGGCATTAGAATATTGTTGCGAAGTTTTAGCAACGTGATAATTTTTAAGTGGTTCTGTGCTTATCTTTATGGTGGATATAGTTACTTCAGTATTGTTTGTGTTCAGAATCTTAATGTGACAATTGCCCTTTGAAGGTACTATTGAATTAGCTATATAAACTCCTTTTTGGATTTCTTTGTTTAGAATGACGCTATCCTCTACTAGTTTAAGATTTATTGGATGTATGATTTCGGATCTCGGTGGTAATTTTATTTGATGAATATTTAATGGTTTTGTCTCTAGTGGTAATGTTAATTCATCATCGTTGATGATAATTGATATTGTAAATGTTTCATAATCAATTTTGCACAAATATTTAATTAGGAAGTCTCTTCCAAGTATGCCATCTGTAGTTATGGGAAAGTCAGGATCTACGATATGAAATCTATGTTTCAGTTTGTAGTTTTGTATTGAAAAATCTATATCAGCAGTTCCTGAAGAGATGATTTTTCTTGTAGTAATTCCTGATAGTTTGCAACTATTATCCTCGTTGATTTTTAACGGTATTATTTCTTTGCATATAGATATGTCTGCACCAGTGTCAATTAAAAATGTGAATACGTTGTTCGTGTTTCTTCCTTTAAACGTGATATAATTCGTTAGTTTTTCGGTAATATTGTATATCTTAATTTGTGTTTTTAATCCGGAGTGAAACGGTTTATTTTCACTTACGTTTCGACCGCCGGGGTTATTTCGTTTCCCTGGTCGTAAATTATATTCATATTATTTCTCGGATTGTTCCTACTTCTATTGCAAGCTTGATGTTGCTGGCGATTATTATTTCTATTATTGTTTTGCATCCTATAATTGTTGTTTTGTCTGTTATTGTTATGATATCCTCTGTAATTGCCATTGCTGTTATTATATTGATCTCTATGATTGTTATTATGTTGTACTCTATGATTGTTATTATGATTATTGTAGTGTCTGGTATGGTTGTTATTGTTGTTACTGTGTGGAATCCTATTGTTATAATTTGGTCTTCCGCAATTATTTTGATAATTATTCTGATTTTTGTTGAAGTACATTATTTTGCTGTTTATTTCGTTTTTCTCCAGTTCTGATGCAAGATTAGATGCTTCAGTGAACGATTTGGGTTGTGCATCAAAAATTGTATTCTTCAGTTGTTCGTTTAGTCCGTTTTTGAATATGTTTAATGCGTATGTGTCGTTCATTTTTGTAACGACTGTCCTCTCAGCTTCCGTGGTAGTGTTTCCTAATGCTGTTATTTGAAGATTATTTAGTTCCGAAATAAGTGATAGGATTTTTTCTTTATAAATGTTTACGGTTAAGTGTTTTTGCATTATATTTGATAGGATGTTGTGTATTTTCGGGATTGTTAATGTGCTTTTGTATCTCTCATTCAATGCTTTTGAAAGTTCAGCAAGAGTTTTGGGTTTGCTTACTGATCCGATTGATGTTTTCACAGAAGAATTTAATTTGACATGATAAGTAAATTCAATTAATTTTGTGTGCTCAGTTGGCTCTAAACCTAGGCTAAGGATTTCTACTATTTTCAGAAATGAGTCCAGTTCTTTGTAGTTACCTGAAAATATCAAAATAGCTTTCAGAGCAATATCGATATTAAAATTTGCCATTTTGTACGACTCTAGTTGCTTGTTCAAAAGATAATTGGCTTTAAGTATTTTTTTCTTGAATTCAAGTTCGAGATTGGTTGTTTCCGCGGTTTTCTTTAGGTTCTGGAATTTTGTTTTTGAATTTGCTAAAATTTCTAATTTTAGAAGAATTGTTTCTTTTGTATAAATTCGGTTGGGGTTTTTAGTTATACTCATTTTGTCGAGCTCATTTAATATTGCTTGCATTAATACACCTATGCGTTTAAGTAGCGAAGACTTCATTTGAAAATTTTGAGAATTTTTTGGAAATATTTATTTTTTACGTTATTGTATGTATATATATTTTTAATATTATTATTACTATATTTATTGATGAATGCTTGACCATTTCTCTTCTTTTTTCTTATATATTTGTTGTTCTAGCTCTGAAATCCGTTGGTACGTTTTGGTTGCTACTTCCCAGCTCGGGGGCTGTTCTGAATCCGTGAGCTTTCTTCTTAATGCTGCTATTAATCTCCTGTATTTTACTTGTAAACCCCCCCTTCGTTTTTTTGGTTTCTCTATTTTGGGAATGACGCACTTCTGCTCTTCCTTTCTTCGTGCAAGCCTTGCACGGTAATCGTTTAAGGTAACCGGTTTTGGTCCGATTTTTGTGGGTTTATATTTTAGTGTATTTGCAGTTGACCCGATTTTCGGCTTCGGTACATACTCTTGATGAAGCTTCTCAGAAGGCAGGTTAGAAGGCAGGATCCCCATGTAATGGTTCAGGATCGCCGAATGATGGTCCTTCGTTGTGATGGTATTTTCCATAGTAACTAAACATTCCCATGTTGAGGATATGTGAGTTTAAAAGAAATTATTAGAGGAAAATTAATTTTATTAAACGGCCGGCACAATTTTTATGCCACTGGCGAAGGAATATAATATGCCGATTGTAGGCATTACCTGAAGTGCCGAATTATTGGCACAATCCAGGGAAAGTCTTTTAAGAGTGCCTCGAATGATAGGCACAAGTGAAACACGTTCGCTTGATCTCAAAAGACTATATTTTTCTTCAATGCTTACTTGCTATTTATACAAATTCTTAACACTAAATCAAACTCTAATGGCCTAATAAAATATCCTAGTTTATGTATTTGGCCTAATAAAATATTCTGAATTATGTGTTTCAATTACTTATCTCTAATCGTTCCACATGGCATTCACGACCAAAAGGCGATGTCCATGCGTGCAAGGATCACGAGGTGATAAGCACTATCGATTCATTCATGAAGCGATGTATTTATTGGTGATAAATACATCACTTTGATGTTGGAAGGATAGCCTTTCATGGAATTGAAGTGATGTATTTATTGGTGATAAATACATCACTTTAATGTTGAAAAGATGTTCTTAAAGGACACCACAATAATAAACAACTACGTTTCTGATATTTTTTTAGAGCATTTCTCTCATCAGAAAGTTTGTGACCGTTTGCCTTGGCGATTTTCAAGTGATTGCATGAAATCCTCCAATTTTATAATCATAATAATTTAATAAAAATAATTGTTTTGTATATTTTAAGGGTGTACTTACTTAATCCTAAAAGAATGAGAACCATATCTACTTCCAAGTCCTTTTAAAAAATTCCCAAACATAGCTACCTTGAATAGGGTTGCAATTGAGAATACCACCTTAAGTAAACATTGTATATATTGAAAAGATTGTAAATTGATAACCAATAAAAACATTGAAATAATGCAAATAGATGAAACAATCGTAATAAAAAATTTCAAACAATTAAATATAACTCAAGATTGTGATGAAAAAAATATTATCGTCAATGGCAATGTTTCAATCCACTTTAATAATTGTACACTAAATATATTAATTTCTTTTCAACTAATGTAAATAAAATTCAAGAGAGGTTCTATTATCCTGTAAATGAAATTTACTTTGATTTCACAAACAAAATAACTTTAGAATTTTGAAAACATACATAAAATTGATGAGCTGAAATTTCATAAAAATGTAACGTACGGCATAAATTCAACTATATTCTTTATAATAGTATTCTATCTATAGTATTCTTATCTAGAAGGGGGAGAAGTCACATATACATATAATGCTGACAAATATAAAAAGTGTTGTCTGAGGTGAAACGAGAGTTTTGGAAGAATTGCACGTTTGCGATACACTGGTTGCAGTTATACTGGACGAAGCACTGCAAAAATGCATAGTTAAGGATAATACGACCGCAGCGACTGTTTATTCAGCACTTTGCGAATACAATTTATGGAAATCTTCGCACTTGCCATGCAGGCATATTTTTGCAGTCCGTAAACACTTTCGACTGCCACTATATAGTGAAACTCTATTTGCAAGTAGGTGGAGCAAAACTAAAATGCTCACGACGATTGCTCCAGCAAGCTCTGCTCCTACAATACAAGAAATTATTACGACAGATGTGCTATCGACAAATCATGAAATTAGACTATTGGACAGTACTATGCATGAACTGTTCAGTATTGTAAACGCATGCACTGGCGACGAGTTCTATATACGAATCGCAAAAAATAAAGAATTAACGAAGATTTTTCGCAAAGGAAAAACTCCTAATATTTCTACTAGCGATTATCATATCCACACGCGGATACAAGTAGCAGAAGCGGATGAAGTGTCTAATTTTACTGTTAACAGTTCAAAGATTGTGCAGTAAGTGTCCATGCCCATTCCTCCCATACAAAAGGGACGTCCGAAAGGATTACTACGAACTACTGTTTCGTATGGGCCTAGACACAAAAAATAACTGTTATAATTTGATTTTATATTATATTATTATATTTTACATATAATAAATTAAATTTTCAAACTTACAAATATTCAACTTTTTACATTATTTTACACAATATCTTTTGACATGCATCGGTGTCTACGGCTATATGGTATACGATCCTCCATGATTTTTGGTTTTCCTCTTAATGACGCTCTATTTCAGATCCTACCAATCGATTTATCTTGACAAAGAAACTTAAAATATTGTAATTAAACAAATTACATTGACAACAATTTCCCGTATAACCGTAGTCTCGATCTGTCACTTATCCCATTCTCAATTTCCCATTGGTTGTTTTTACGTCACACTCGCTCAACACATGCACAAACACTCTTTTAATTTTGACGCTTAGTTTGACGGTGTCGAACGGATAGCAACAGCCTAAATGTTTACCTACTTTTTTCAGTTAGTTGAGGTTCATTGGCAGATGTTAGGACAATCTGTAAAAACAAAACTAGTACCAAGTAAGCTTCGCACCAACGATTGGATGGAGAAATACAGAATTTTCATATTTGCTAATATTCTTTTTACTATTTTTAGTTCTGTAGCAAAATGAGCAGTTTTACACTTTCGTTAATGTATGTTAGTTGCATTGAATTGCAACATGTTTGGAAAGAAAGAGAAGAGTTTTGAAATTTGTCATTGTACTTTATTTTTTGATGTTTGTAGAGGGAAGGGAAATTTTACACATATTAAAGCTGTTTGTTTTATGATTGCAAAACGTTCCTATTTTCTGGAAATAAATGTTGTTTGTGCAAAGATTTTGTAGCCATTATATCATTGTTTTAAAAGTGAGGGCACTTGAAGCTGAGGATTGAAATATGATAAAAAAATAGGCAGAAAGAATTAATGCAGTAGGTATCATATATGCCACGGGCGTGTAACAATCGTCCCTCCAAGAAGCCTTTACTTATGTATTATTAAATGTTCTTGAAGATACAATAAAAAATTTCACATATAAAACGTAAATGCTTCAGTTTACCTCAAATTATTTCTTTAAATGTATAGTGCACTTGGTAAAAATATAAATTTTGATATAAATGTGGAGTATTATTTGATCACTCACTGTAAGAGAAGCGAGACATGTAGTTAGTAGACTTAGACGTTAATCACTTATACAGGATAAACAATTAAATAAATTGCATGTGTTTAACATACAACGATGGATATTGCATGTGTAACATACAACGATGTATAAGGCATATTATTTCTACTAGCGTACCGAATTTCAAATTACTGTAGACTAACATACTTTTCAGAAGTGGTTTCGGATGTAACTGCTTTCGCCTCGACATTGCAGAATATCATATACGACACAAATGCAAAACATCAATTCGTATATTCATATGATTCGAGAATATACACAATCGCTCGATGTTCACAATCTTTTTAAACAATCAGCTTAAGAATTGTTGTTTACCACTATACGACAACACCACAGCTGTCACCGGCGCGCAAACTCACTAAATAGATAATTTTAAGCTTGACGACCCTGGGAGAAATTCTTGAATATGAATTTAAAAACATTATTTCACAGCTACCAGACACTTTGAAACATGGTGCGTTTACGTTTGCGGTGGAACGGCTGGTAGAATAGCTACACATAGGCCATACATATATTACGTAACACTAAGTGTAAGTGTGACTAAGTGTCACATGGAGGGTGGGGGGAGACTCGAGCAAATTGCTATGTAATAAAATTTAATCGTATATTCAAATTTATTTGCCGCGCCACGCGGTGTCAGCAGACATTAAGCGCGATACACAAAATTTAGTTAATTTGTTACTAGTATGTTATTGAATTATTTCAAAGTATGAGGGGAGATGATGAATTTGTTTCGAAATAAAGGGAGGAGGAGTCTTTGAAAATATTACTGAGTGTCACATGGCAAGGATGCAGTTTAAGTGCTGTAAAAATTGCGTTACGAAATATATGGATGTTCCCGCTGAAGAGATATTTTTCACGATTAGGGGATGAAAATCTCCAGAAATAAATCAATAAGCTTTTACTTGTGGCACATCGGCTAAGCATGCCTCCATTCATTATGAAGATAAGTAACGGAAATTGTCTTTTGTTCGAGATTAAAAAAACTCGTTTGGTTATGACAACACTATTTTCTTATTATTATCATTAAAAGTTTACAAGCAACTACTTAAACAATACCATTTTAAAATGAGTCAAATCCTTATTAAAATAGATAAAATGTTGAGTCAAAAAGTCCCAACAAATGGGGCGTCTGGGCTCAGTGTACGTCAATGGGGGAGACATCACACAAAAGTTATGCAGCCCACGGAAAAATTAACAGGTGATAATTAATTTATCTATTCATTCAGCACATCACCCCATGAGAACACTCATCTCTTCAAATAAAAAGGGGTTCTACGCCAGTCACCACCTTCTAAGTTTCACAAACACACTGTCACAACTTTCTTTAGCAGAAACACTTTAGATTCGGGGCATAGCATAAATAATACATAGCACAGACACTCCAGCCAATTCGCCACATATCTGTTATACAACCCAAGTGGCCAGCCGGTGCCTAAGTATAGGTAAATGCATATCCGTGTACCCTGGAATGCGTAACAGAATAGGCAAATTGCATGTGAATGGTTCGTGCACGAAAGACAGAGATGCACATAGAAGCTAATCTCGTTAATTCGTTGAATCGCAACTGACAGCGAGAAATGTCAGTGTGTATTTGACAATTCGCGAGTGGAATATCGCGTGTAATTAGATTTTAGATGTTTTTAATGAAAATTGCAACAAATCGTAGTGACAAGTGCGGAAAAACAACGCGCTCAAAATTTGTGATCGTCGGTGGCCCGCAAAGCAACGCGAAGTAACTGGCGAAGTGTTTTATGGCCATAATTCAAGTCAATGTGAAAAGTGGCTAATACTTTCCAAAAAGGAAATAAAGTTCCTTCTTCGGTGGTCTATTTATTTAGGAATATAGAGCAACGAAGAAGGGATTGCATTTCCTTGGAACTGCAACTTGGAACCAGTGAAAACTCCTTGCTAGTGAACGTGTGCAGGTATCAATAGTTGGGTGAAATTGTAGTGAAAGACTCCGCGGTAACGTTGTGTTTGTATGGTTTTCGCGCTCGTTTCCGATTATAGCTCTGACTGATGAATAAAGTGCGTCAGATACTGAAAATTGGCAATTCCTTGAATGAGAGAGAATACAAAAAACTTTAAAAACCCAATAAAGTGCAAAACTAACGAATTCTCAATTTATTTGGACTGCTAAATTACCTTATTTATGTTTTTCAATACTCACATACAAGACTTTTGAATAAAATTTATTTCAATTTTAAATTGCTATGCCGCGTATTTTCGTTGTTTCTGTTGATAGGGCAGCTCTAAATGCTTCGACGAGTCGCGAATTCGCATCGGGTACTCGCCACATTCGTTGATTTCACGCACACTAGTGTCAAGTCAGCTGATTTTGGCATGCACACGTACACGATTCACTTTTATAAAATGGCGAGCTCGTCTCTATACATATGCACAACCTGGCCTGGAGAAATTTGAATGTAAATTTCAACCTACTCTTTCGCGCGAGTTACGGCTACACCATAGCCGTCCACCATACACTTATGTGTACTATCTCTTATGTCTTATAGACTAAACAAATTATGTCTTATAGACTAAACAAATTCCGATTCCAAAATTAAATGATAAGGGATTCAAGTGCAATAGCTAACGTAGACTAAACAGAATCCAATTTTCACACGTTTCGGCGTGAGAACCCTTTTGATAATATAAATACGCAATTAGAAGTAAAAACGCAGAGTTCAATTTTGTAAGCGCAAGCGAAAGCATCGGTTAGAATTTAAATAAATGATTTTGAATTTGAAAGAAAGTCGTGTTTCATTGTAGTCTTTGAAAAGAATAAGTTAGATCCTTTAACTGGCGCAGTCGACTTAAGGGCGGAAGGCGTACGTTCGCAAAAGTCAAATTCTAAATCGGAGTTATCGACGGGTTATCGATAGCGCGAAATAACGCAATTCGAAATAGAAAATTGATGGAAAAGGCGTCGTGTGTGTAAAAATACAGCAGCGAGGGAATATCGCTGTAAAGTGCCGACCCAGACAACGACGAAGGAAAATCGTCTAGAAGGAAGACAGAACAACGTGGAAATAATTGCAGAAAACTTAATATACATGTAAGTCGGCAATTTTTCCCATATATTGTATATGTTTCCCACCAAACTTCAGCCTTCCTCCTCCAAACCGTACTCTATACCCCCAAGGCGTAGGCTTGCAGACTCCGAAAACTTAGTATTTGTAAGAAATAATATACTTAATAATAATAGTGACGCAGTGCCAAATAAAATTAAAGTTAGTTCGACAGAAACCGATTCGTTCGCGGAGAAAAATAGAAGTGAAAGTGACTTATATAGCTATAAATTGATTAGTGATTTATCTATTAACAATATGACTACCACTGCCAATCCGGCTAGCATCGATATATTCACGGCTCTCCGAGTGCCTGACGCAATAAAAGATGTTCCTCGCTTTGAAGGAAATCCCAGATTACTATTTGATTTCATCGATAACGTCAACGAAATTCTTGAGTTGATAAGACCCACGAGTGATACTCCCTATGGGCAGCTTCTAATGAGAGCAATCCGAAATAAAATTGTAGGACCCGCCAATGAAGTGCTTAACATGTATGGCACCACATTAAATTGGGATCACATTAAGGAAAACCTTATTTTACATTATGCAGACAAGAGGAATGAAACTTCCCTCATAAAAGACCTGCACGGCCTTAAACAGAGAAACCGATCAACGGAAGAATTTTATAGTGAAGTGATCGAAATTCTATCCAGCATGAATAATCACGCCAACATCCATGAAACAGATTTAAACGTTATTGCGGCAAAAAGGAAATTATTTTCTGAAATGTGTTTGAACGCGTTTCTTTCCGGGCTAAACGAACCTCTTGGTTCCATGATACGAGCAATGAAACCGGTAACACTTGCTGTTGCTTATTCATATTGTGTCCAAGAACTAAACATAAACTATACTAAAGTGGAAAACAAAAGAAATGTAAATGCTTTGAACGTCAAAACACCCCAAATCGTTCCACAAAATAATAATCAAACCAATTTTAGGGCCTTCAATATCTTTAGGCCACAACCACAAAGCTTTCGTCCCCCATTCCAACATCAATCTTCTGTTCAACGACGGCCTTTTCTGCATCAACCCTTTGTTCAACACCAATCTGTTCCACATTTTTCACCGTTCCAGCAAAATCGCCCCCAAATGAATTTTTACCAACAACGACAGCCACAAACAAACGGATTTGTCCTCCCGCGTTTAAACCAGTTTAATGATCATAACATCCAAAGATTTGGTTCTAACCAGGCAAATAACCAGACAGGATTAAAACCGGAGCTCATGGATACCAGCACAGCAATGTCAAGGACGACAAAACCCCAGACGAGGCCTTTCTGCAACAATTTTGGCAACAGAGCGCTTCTTAATGTCGACGAATCCAACTCTTATACTAATATGGAGGGAAACCTTACGAATTATCCTTACATGCTAGACCAATACGACCCATACAATTGTACAAACAATAGTGAATATCCCTTTTACTGAAACGAGCCAGATAACTATCCTTTATACGATTACAACAGTCAACCACAAGAACACGAGGTAGAAGATTTCGTAGCAGAACCTGTAATAGACGACTCGAATTTTCGGCAAAATGCCTCAACAAACCAATCGGATACCTAGACGTTAATAAGCACGGATTTATCCTGCCATATATTAACATTTCTTCCCCATTTGGTCGTCCATTGAAATTTCTAATAGATACTGGAGCTTCATCTTCTTTTATCAATCCCGAATTCGTAAGTCCCTCTGACATAAAAAAAATTAAACCCACCTTTATCACAACTGTCTTATCTAAACATAAAATAGAACAAGAAATCATGCTCCCCAACTTCATTGAATTTAATCAACCGGGAGAAACACGATTTCTAGTTTTCCGATTCCACGGGTATTTTGATGGACTTCTAGGCATAGATGCACTAAGTACCCTTGGAGCAAAAGTCGATCTTGGCAACAAAGTCCTTGTTACCAACAGAGCAGCCTTAGCTTTAAACTTCAAACCAAATTTCACATCTGCAAAATACACTATTTCAGGGAAAAGTAAATCCATTGTTAAATTGCCGGTTGACATCGAAAATGGTGAAATTTATGTCAAGTCTGTGTACATCACGCCTAATATTATTATTTCGGAAGGAATATACGCAGCGAAAGATTGGTTTGCCTTAATCGAAGTCCTAAATCATTCACCTTCAGATGGAACACTCTTTGTTGAACAACCTCTAAAAGTTCAAGAGCTCATCTCTCACTATCATCAGCTTCACAATTACGACATAACATACGACGACGATCATCTACTTCCTCCATCACTAAAAGACATCTCCGAAATTCTTCGAACGTCCCATTTAAACGACGAAGAACGAAAACAGCTCCTCCAAATATGCCACGAATACGACGACATCTTCTTCCGAGAAGGGCAAAACCTTAGTTTTACAAATCAAATTAAACATGATATTAAAACTGTGGATGATGCGCCTATATATACAAAATCTTATAGATACCCTTTCGTTCATAAGGATGAAGTTCGTAGGCAAATAACTGACCTGCTCAACCAAGGTATAATCCGCCCAAGCTACTCACCATGGAGCTCCCCAGTGTGGATAGTTCCGAAGAAGTTGGATGCCAGCGGAAAACGGAAATGGAGATTAGTTATCGACTATCGAAAACTAAACGAAAAAACGATAACTGATGGATACCCAATTCCGAATATCAATGACATCCTTGACAAACTTGGCAAGTCAATGTACTATTCTACACTTGACCTGGCGAGCGGATTTCATCAAATTGAGATGAATCCCAAGGACGTTAGCAAAACCGCTTTTACGGTCGAAGGTGGACATTACGAATATGTGCGGATGCCATTCGGCCTTAAAAACGCACCGTCCACGTTCCAAAGGGTTATGGACAATGTTCTTAAAGAGCTTCAAGGAACAATTTGCTTAGTCTATCTGGACGATATAATCGTGTTCTCTACTTCCCTCCAAGAACATCTAGAAAATCTGAAAAAAGTATTTCAAAGGTTAAGACAAGCAAACCTCAAAGTCCAATTGGACAAATCCAAATTTATGCGGAAAGAAATTTCATTTCTAGGTCACATCGTGACTACTAAAGGAGTAAAGCCTAATCCAGACAAGGTCCAGGCGATCAGGGATTTCCCTGTACCCAAAACTCAGAAAGAAATTAAATCTTTACTTGGACTACTTGGGTATTACCGCAAATTCATTCGAGATTTTGCAAAACTTACCAAGCCAATGACTGAGTGCTTGAAAAAGGGAAGAACAATTGATCTGAACGATCACTACGTCCAATGTTTCAATAGCTGCAAGGAGTTATTAATGAATGACCCTATCCTACAACATCCAGATTTTAGCAAAAACTTCGTCTTAACAACCGATGCGAGTAACTTCGCAATTGGCGCAGTATTATCACAAGGCCCAATCGGCAGTGATAAACCAGTTTGCTTCGCCAGTAGAACATTGACTGATACAAAGGTTAATTATTCTACCATCGAGAAGGAGTTCCTAGCCATTGTATGGGCTACTAAATATTTCAGGCCATACTTGTTTGGCAGGAAATTTAAGATTGTTACAGATCACAAACCATTGACTTGGATGATGAATTTAAAAGACCCTAACTCCAGACTCATTAGATGGCGTTTAAAACTAGAAGAATACGACTACGATGTAGTCTACAAAAAGGGAAACCAAAATAGTAATGCTGATGCTCTGAGCAGAATTAAGTTACCAAGAAAATCCCTAGTTGAAATTCATGCTAACGAAACGAATACATCCGTTCCAAATGTATCCACTCAGAGTACCGGTGGTACAACAATTCATTCCGCAGATGAAGATTTGAACACCGGTATCCCCATTTCAGAAAGACCACTGAACGAATTTTCACTACAGTTTATTTTAGAGAATTCTGACAGAAAACCAGAAACAGTCTTGGAAGTACCCTTCCGTAATAAACAACGTCGCACAATCAGAAAAACGCAATTCTCTGAAGATAGTTTAATCGATATATTTAAGAAATACTTTACGCCCAATCGTTTAATAGCAGTTCATGCCAATGACGAGACTTTCAATATTATTCAAAAAGTATATTCCGATCACTTCTCGCAATCAAAGAGGTATAAAATAATCCGTTGTGTAGAGATTCTACAAGATGTTACTGACTCTGACGAGCAAGACACTCTTATAAATGATTATCACGCAAAGAATAATCACCGAGGAATAAATGAGACCCTTTCACATCTAAAAAGAAGCTATTACTTCCCTTTTCTCAAAAATAAAATAACGCAAGTTATTAACAATTGCGATACATGCCAAACTATGAAGTACGATAGAAATCCTCAGAAGCCTAAGTATCAAGTTCCAGAAACTCCTGAGAAACCGCTTGATACACTTCATGTCGATATTTACACAGTAAATAAAAGATATATTCTTACAATATTTGATAAATTTTCTAAATTTGCAGCAGCCTATACGTTGAACAATCGCAATAGTATTTCAATAATCAAATCGCTCAAGCATTACATTAGTCTACATGGCATACCCAAATCCGTTTGCACGCTAGTTTCAGATCAAGGAACTGAGTTTACTTCAACACTATTTAAAGATTTCTGTAGGCAATTCGATATCAAGCACTGCATTACATCCTATCAGCAGACAAGTAGTAACGGACCCGTAGAAAGACTACATTCCACATTGACTGAAATATACAGAATCATACATGACAAACAACGCGATAAAGATCACGAAGACATACTAAACGAAACAATAATCACTTACAACAACGCCATTCACTCTTCCACAAACTATACCCCCTACGAAGTTTTCTATGGTAAAACATACAAATTTAACAATAATTTGCAACAAAGTAACGTACATGAATATTTAGAAAAACTAAAAGAATTTCAGACAAAGTTATTTCCACACATAAAATCACATTTAGAGAAACAAGTAATGAAAAGAACAGAAAAACTTAATCTTAACCGAGAGGATCCTGAATGTAATAAGGAAGGATCAATTATATTCAGAAGGGAGTGTAGAAGAAATAAAATAGCACGAAGATTTACAAAACATAAAGTTAAGAAAAACAATTTTATCACAGTTATAACAGATAAAGATCAGAAACTACATAAATCTAAAATCAAAAGAAAACGTAAATTTCAAGCTAATCCGGTTAGGACAAGGACAGAAGATGGACATACAAGACCTGACCAACAGACAAGGACTTCTACCGATGAGACTTGGCGACGCTAAATTAATTGAATCTTACAACAATCTACTTCATATTGTACAACTAGAAAAATACCGACGAAACATCGAACAAATAAATGAGACACTCACAACTTTAAGAAATATACGGACATAAAAGATTCCTTGGACATAAGTAGGACGAATTTGCAGGAGGCTGATAATAAGTTTATCTCTCTGATGCCAAAGAAGAGAGCGAAACGTGGTCTTATCAATGGTTTCGCAACAGTTATTAAAAGTATAATAAGCAACCTAGACGTTAACGATGCGATCGAAATCAAAAAAAAAAAAAATCAGCAAAATCTTACAAAACGAAAACAATCTTAATTTAGAAGTAAATCAACAATCCAGAACTAATAGGCAATTGATCGAAAAATTTGAAAACATAACCAATCACATTATTGACAAAAAAAAAGAGCATAACAAATTATATAAAACATATATAGGAAAACTTTCAAAATCAGATTAGGAACGATGGCACATTTGTAAAATATTTCCAATTTTTGGCACAGATAAAATATAATATGCGATGCGTGCGAGACTTAACGTAATTTCTAAACTAATTCACAGCCCAAACGAACTGACAGAATTATACGCTATCTTTACAAAACAAGCTATTGAAATTATATCTGATGAGAATATTTATGAACTTTTGGACATACAAGCCTATACGAATGGGTCCAACATCATTTTTAATATGCGAATTCCCATTTATTCAAAAGATTATTATTCCTTTTTCCACTTAAAACAAAGACTTTCCTAACCAAACCCTACCTGTTGATGAATCCCGAAAACATATACAGCTTCGACGAAAAATGCCGCAATATAGAGAAAATATTCTACTGCCTTCAAAAAAAAAAAAAAATTGGCGAAAACCGCTGATTTCACCTGCATCTAATTCATGTCGAACCAACCAGAGTACTGTGAACTATACGACCGAGAATACAACATGGAGATCTTTCAACCCGAGCCTAACCACCTACTGTTGATCAACATCCCAGAATCTACAATGCTCACAACTTGCGGTCCAAAGAAAATCAAGGTCAAAGGCAGCATATTGGTCCACTTCATCGATTGTGACATATCAATCAATGATGTCACATATAGTAGCAGCAGCTCTACTCACTGGGACGAAATTAACATAACCGATTCGAAGAATATCTACGTCGAATTCAAAAAACTAATAATCCTGTCATCGAAATTACCAGAAGCTGAGGACATCGAGAACATCCCATATTAGGCGAACTATCGTAGCACCTGGCAGCGAACCCCCGAAAATAGAGTTCACCTGGCCGGCGCTCCCAACCAAGGGGGAGGAGTTACGGCTACACCATAGCCGTCCACCATACACTTATGTGTACTATCTCTTATGTCTTATAGACTAAACAAATTATGTCTTATAGACTAAACAAATTCCAATTCCAAAATTAAATGATAAGGGATTCAAGTGCAATAGATAACGTAGACTAAACAGAATCCAATTTTCACACGTTTCGGCGTGAGAACCCTTTTGATAATATAAATACGCAATTAGAAGTAAAAACGCAGAGTTCAATTTTGTAAGCGCAAGCGAAAGCATCGGTTAGAATTTAAATAAATGATTTTGAATTTGAAAGAAAGTCGTGTTTCATTGTAGTCTTTGAAAAGAATAAGTTAGATCCTTTAACTGGCGCAGTCGACTTAAGGGCGGAAGGCGTACGTTCGCAAAAGTCAAATTCTAATTCGGAGTTATCGACGGGTTATCGATAGCGCGAAATAACGCAATTCGAAATAAAAAAATTGATGGAAAAGGCGTCGTGTGTGTAAAAATACAGCAGCGAGGGAATATCGCTGTAAAGTGCCGACCCAGACAACGACGAAGGAAAATCGTCTAGAAGGAAGACAGAACAACGTGGAAATAATTGCAGAAAACTTAATATACATGTAAGTCGGCAATTTTTCCCATATATTGTATATGTTTCCCACCAAACTTCAGCCTTCCTCCTCCAAACCGTACTCTATACCCCCAAGGCGTAGGCTTGCAGACTCCGAAAACTTAGTATTTGTAAGAAATAATATACTTAATAATAATAGTGACGCAGTGCCAAATAAAATTAAAGTTAGTTCGACAGAAACCGATTCGTTCGCGGAGAAAAATAGAAGTGAAAGTGACTTATATAGCTATAAATTGATTAGTGATTTATCTATTAACAATATGACTACCACTGCCAATCCGGCTAGCATCGATATATTCACGGCTCTCCGAGTGCCTGACGCAATAAAAGATGTTCCTCGCTTTGAAGGAAATCCCAGATTACTATTTGATTTCATCGATAACGTCAACGAAATTCTTGAGTTGATAAGACCCACGAGTGATACTCCCTATGGGCAGCTTCTAATGAGAGCAATCCGAAATAAAATTGTAGGACCCGCCAATGAAGTGCTTAACATGTATGGCACCACATTAAATTGGGATCACATTAAGGAAAACCTTATTTTACATTATGCAGACAAGAGGAATGAAACTTCCCTCATAAAAGACCTGCACGGCCTTAAACAGAGAAACCGATCAACGGAAGAATTTTATAGTGAAGTGATCGAAATTCTATCCAGCATGAATAATCACGCCAACATCCATGAAACAGATTTAAACGTTATTGCGGCAAAAAGGAAATTATTTTCTGAAATGTGTTTGAACGCGTTTCTTTCCGGGCTAAACGAACCTCTTGGTTCCATGATACGAGCAATGAAACCGGTAACACTTGCTGTTGCTTATTCATATTGTGTCCAAGAACTAAACATAAACTATACTAAAGTGGAAAACAAAAGAAATGTAAATGCTTTGAACGTCAGAACACCCCAAATCGTTCCACAAAATAATAATCAAACCAATTTTAGGGCCTTCAATATCTTTAGGCCACAACCACAAAGCTTTCGTCCCCCATTCCAACATCAATCTTCTGTTCAACGACGGCCTTTTCTGCATCAACCCTTTGTTCAACACCAATCTGTTCCACATTTTTCACCGTTCCAGCAAAATCGCCCCCAAATGAATTTTTACCAACAACGACAGCCACAAACAAACGGATTTGTCCTCCCGCGTTTAAACCAGTTTAATGATCATAACATCCAAAGATTTGGTTCTAACCAGGCAAATAACCAGACAGGATTAAAACCGGAGCTCATGGATACCAGCACAGCAATGTCAAGGACGACAAAACCCCAGACGAGGCCTTTCTGCAACAATTTTGGCAACAGAGCGCTTCTTAATGTCGACGAATCCAACTCTTATACTAATATGGAGGGAAACCTTACGAATTATCCTTACATGCTAGACCAATACGACCCATACAATTGTACAAACAATAGTGAATATCCCTTTTACCGAAACGAGCCAGATAACTATCCTTTATACGATTACAACAGTCAACCACAAGAACACGAGGTAGAAGATTTCGTAGCAGAACCTGTAATAGACGACTCGAATTTTCGGCAAAATGCCTCAACAAACCAATCGGATACCTAGACGTTAATAAGCACGGATTTATCCTG
Source organism: Oxycera nigricornis (assembly GCA_963942545.1). Lineage (NCBI taxonomy): Eukaryota > Metazoa > Arthropoda > Insecta > Diptera > Stratiomyidae > Oxycera > Oxycera nigricornis. Next base: position 50,134,303 of record OZ012661.1, on the reverse strand, counting down.
CCATATATTAACATTTCTTCCCCATTTGGTCGTCCATTGAAATTTCTAATAGATACTGGAGCTTCATCTTCTTTTATTAATCCCGAATTCGTAAGTCCCTCTGACATAAAAAAAATTAAACCCACCTTTATCACAACTGTCTTATCTAAACATAAAATAGAACAAGAAATCATGCTCCCCAACTTCATTGAATTTAATCAACCGGGAGAAACACGATTTCTAGTTTTCCGATTCCACGGGTATTTTGATGGACTTCTAGGCATAGATGCACTAAGTACCCTTGGAGCAAAAGTCGATCTTGGCAACAAAGTCCTTGTTACCAACAGAGCAGCCTTAGCTTTAAACTTCAAACCAAATTTCACATCTGCAAAATACACTATTTCAGGGAAAAGTAAATCCATTGTTAAATTGCCGGTTGACATCGAAAATGGTGAAATTTATGTCAAGTCTGTGTACATCACGCCTAATATTACTATTTCGGAAGGAATATACGCAGCGAAAGATTGGTTTGCCTTAATCGAAGTCCTAAATCATTCACCTTCAGATGGAACACTCTTTGTTGAACAACCTCTAAAAGTTCAAGAGCTCATCTCTCACTATCATCAGCTTCACAATTACGACATAACATACGACGACGATCATCTACTTCCTCCATCACTAAAAGACATCTCCGAAATTCTTCGAACGTCCCATTTAAACGACGAAGAACGAAAACAGCTCCTCCAAATATGCCACGAATACGACGACATCTTCTTCCGAGAAGGGCAAAACCTTAGTTTTACAAATCAAATTAAACATGATATTAAAACTGTGGATGATGCGCCTATATATACAAAATCTTATAGATACCCTTTCGTTCATAAGGATGAAGTTCGTAGGCAAATAACTGACCTGCTCAACCAAGGTATAATCCGCCCAAGCTACTCACCATGGAGCTCCCCAGTGTGGATAGTTCCGAAGAAGTTGGATGCCAGCGGAAAACGGAAATGGAGATTAGTTATCGACTATCGAAAACTAAACGAAAAAACGATAACTGATGGATACCCAATTCCGAATATCAATGACATCCTTGACAAACTTGGCAAGTCAATGTACTATTCTACACTTGACCTGGCGAGCGGATTTCATCAAATTGAGATGAATCCCAAGGACGTTAGCAAAACCGCTTTTACGGTCGAAGGTGGACATTACGAATATGTGCGGATGCCATTCGGCCTTAAAAACGCACCGTCCACGTTCCAAAGGGTTATGGACAATGTTCTTAAAGAGCTTCAAGGAACAATTTGCTTAGTCTATCTGGACGATATAATCGTGTTCTCTACTTCCCTCCAAGAACATCTAGAAAATCTGAAAAAAGTATTTCAAAGGTTAAGACAAGCAAACCTCAAAGTCCAATTGGACAAATCCGAATTTATGCGGAAAGAAATTTCATTTCTAGGTCACATCGTGACTACTAAAGGAGTAAAGCCTAATCCAGACAAGGTCCAGGCGATCAGGGATTTCCCTGTACCCAAAACTCAGAAAGAAATTAAATCTTTACTTGGACTACTTGGGTATTACCGCAAATTCATTCGAGATTTTGCAAAACTTACCAAGCCAATGACTGAGTGCTTGAAAAAGGGAAGAACAATTGATCTGAACGATCGCTACGTCCAATGTTTCAATAGCTGCAAGGAGTTATTAATGAATGACCCTATCCTACAACATCCAGATTTTAGCAAAAACTTCGTCTTAACAACCGATGCGAGTAACTTCGCAATTGGCGCAGTATTATCACAAGGCCCAATCGGCAGTGATAAACCAGTTTGCTTCGCCAGTAGAACATTGACTGATACAAAGGTTAATTATTCTACCATCGAGAAGGAGTTCCTAGCCATTGTATGGGCTACTAAATATTTCAGGCCATACTTGTTTGGCAGGAAATTTAAGATTGTTACAGATCACAAACCATTGACTTGGATGATGAATTTAAAAGACCCTAACTCCAGACTCATTAGATGGCGTTTAAAACTAGAAGAATACGACTACGATGTAGTCTACAAAAAGGGGAACCAAAATAGTAATGCTGATGCTCTGAGCAGAATTAAGTTACCAAGAAAATCCCTAGTTGAAATTCATGCTAACGAAACGAATACATCCGTTCCAAATGTATCCACTCAGAGTACCGGTGGTACAACAATTCATTCCGCAGATGAAGATTTGAACACCGGTATCCCCATTTCAGAAAGACCACTGAACGAATTTTCACTACAGTTTATTTTAGAGAATTCTGACAGAAAACCAGAAACAGTCTTGGAAGTACCCTTCCGTAATAAACAACGTCGCACAATCAGAAAAACGCAATTCTCTGAAGATAGTTTAATCGATATATTTAAGAAATACTTTACGCCCAATCGTTTAATAGCAGTTCATGCCAATGACGAGACTTTCAATATTATTCAAAAAGTATATTCCGATCACTTCTCGCAATCAAAGAGGTATAAAATAATCCGTTGTGTAGAGATTCTACAAGATGTTACTGACTCTGACGAGCAAGACACTCTTATAAATGATTATCACGCAAAGAATAATCACCGAGGAATAAATGAGACCCTTTCACATCTAAAAAGAAGCTATTACTTCCCTTTTCTCAAAAATAAAATAACGTAAGTTATTAACAATTGCGATACATGCCAAACTATGAAGTACGATAGAAATCCTCAGAAGCCTAAGTATCAAATTCCAGAAACTCCTGAGAAACCGCTTGATACACTTCATGTCGATATTTACACAGTAAATAAAAGATATATTCTTACAATATTTGATAAATTTTCTAAATTTGCAGCAGCCTATACGTTGAACAATCGCAATAGTATTTCAATAATCAAATCGCTCAAGCATTACATTAGCCTACATGGCATACCCAAATCCGTTTGCACGCTAGTTTCAGATCAAGGAACTGAGTTTACTTCAACACTATTTAAAGATTTCTGTAGGCAATTCGATATCAAGCACTGCATTACATCCTATCAGCAGACAAGTAGTAACGGACCCGTAGAAAGACTACATTCCACATTGACTGAAATATACAGAATCATACATGACAAACAACGCGATAAAGATCACGAAGACATACTAAACGAAACAATAATCACTTACAACAACGCCATTCACTCTTCCACAAACTATACCCCCTACGAAGTTTTCTATGGTAAAACATACAAATTTAACAATAATTTGCAACAAAGTAACGTACATGAATATTTAGAAAAACTAAAAGAATTTCAGACAAAGTTATTTCCACACATAAAATCACATTTAGAGAAACAAGTAATGAAAAGAACAGAAAAACTTAATCTTAACCGAGAGGATCCTGAATGTAATAAGGAAGGATCAATTATATTCAGAAGGGAGTGTAGAAGAAATAAAATAGCACGAAGATTTACAAAACATAAAGTTAAGAAAAACAATTTTATCACAGTTATAACAGATAAAGATCAGAAACTACATAAATCTAAAATCAAAAGAAAACGTAAATTTCAAGCTAATCCGGTTAGGACAAGGACAGAAGATGGACATACAAGACCTGACCAACAGACAAGGACTTCTACCGATGAGACTTGGCGACGCTAAATTAATTGAATCTTACAACAATCTACTTCATATTGTACAACTAGAAAAATACCGACGAAACATCGAACAAATAAATGAGACACTCACAACTTTAAGAAATATACGGACATAAAAGATTCCTTGGACATAAGTAGGACGAATTTGCAGGAGGCTGATAATAAGTTTATCTCTCTGATGCCAAAGAAGAGAGCGAAACGTGGTCTTATCAATGGTTTCGCAACAGTTATTAAAAGTATAATAAGCAACCTAGACGTTAACGATGCGATCGAAATCAAAAAAAAAAAATCAGCAAAATCTTACAAAACGAAAACAATCTTAATTTAGAAGTAAATCAACAATCCAGAACTAATAGGCAATTGATCGAAAAATTTGAAAACATAACCAATCACATTATTGACAAAAAAAAAGAGCATAACAAATTATATAAAACATATATAGGAAAACTTTCAAAATCAGATTAGGAACGATGGCACATTTGTAAAATATTTCCAATTTTTGGCACAGATAAAATATAATATGCGATGCTTGCGAGACTTAACGTAATTTCTAAACTAATTCACAGCCCAAACGAACTGACAGAATTATACGCTATCTTTACAAAACAAGCTATTGAAATTATATCTGATGAGAATATTTATGAACTTTTGGACATACAAGCCTATACGAATGGGTCCAACATCATTTTTAATATGCGAATTCTCATTTATTCAAAAGATTATTATTCCTTTTTCCACTTAAAACAAAGACTTTCCTAACCAAACCCTACCTGTTGATGAATGCCGAAAACATATACAGCTTCGACGAAAAATGCCGCAATATAGAGAAAATATTCTACTGCCTTCAAAAAAAAAAAAAATTGGCGAAAACCGCTGATTTCACCTGCATCTAATTCATGTCGAACCAACCAGATTACTTTGAACTATACGACCGAGAATACAACATGGAGATCTTTCAACCCGAGCCTAACCACCTACTGTTGATCAACATCCCAGAATCTACAATGCTCACAACTTGCGGTCCAAAGAAAATCAAGGTCAAAGGCAGCATATTGGTCCACTTCATCGATTGTGACATATCAATCAATGATGTCACATATAGTAGCAGCAGCTCTACTCACTGGGACGAAATTAACATAACCGATTCGAAGAATATCTACGTCGAATTCAAAAAACTAATAATCCTGTCATCGAAATTACCAGAAGCTGAGGACATCGAGAACATCCCATATTAGGCGAACTATCGTAGCACCTGGCAGCGAACCCCCGAAAATAGAGTTCACCTGGCCGGCGCTCCCAACCAAGGGGGAGGAGTTACGGCTACACCATAGCCGTCCACCATACACTTATGTGTACTATCTCTTATGTCTTATAGACTAAACAAATTATGTCTTATAGACTAAACAAATTCCAATTCCAAAATTAAATGATAAGGGATTCAAGTGCAATAGATAACGTAGACTAAACAGAATCCAATTTTTACACGTTTCGGCGTGAGAACCCTTTTGATAATATAAATACGCAATTAGAAGTAAAAACGCAGAGTTCAATTTTGTAAGCGCAAGCGAAAGCATCGGTTAGAATTTAAATAAATGATTTTGAATTTGAAAGAAAGTCGTGTTTCATTGTAGTCTTTGAAAAGAATAAGTTAGATCCTTTAACTGGCGCAGTCGACTTAAGGGCGGAAGGCGTACGTTCGCAAAAGTCAAATTCTAAATCGGAGTTATCGACGGGTTATCGATAGCGCGAAATAACGCAATTCGAAATAAAAAAATTGATGGAAAAGGCGTCGTGTGTGTAAAAATACAGCAGCGAGGGAATATCGCTGTAAAGTGCCGACCCAGACAACGACGAAGGAAAATCGTCTAGAAGGAAGACAGAACAACGTGGAAATAATTGCAGAAAACTTAATATACATGTAAGTCGGCAATTTTTTCCATATATTGTATATGTTTCCCACCAAACTTCAGCCTTCCTCCTCCAAACCGTACTCTATACCCCCAAGGCGTAGGCTTGCAGACTCCGAAAACTTAGTATTTGTAAGAAATAATATACTTAATAATAATAGTGACGCAGTGCCAAATAAAATTAAAGTTAGTTCGACAGAAACCGATTCGTTCGCGGAGAAAAATAGAAGTGAAAGTGACTTATATAGCTATAAATTGATTAGTGATTTATCTATTAACAATATGACTACCACTGCCAATCCGGCTAGCATCGATATATTCACGGCTCTCCGAGTGCCTGACGCAATAAAAGATGTTCCTCGCTTTGAAGGAAATCCCAGATTACTATTTGATTTCATCGATAACGTCAACGAAATTCTTGAGTTGATAAGACCCACGAGTGGTACTACCTATGGGCAGCTTCTAATGAGAGCAATCCGAAATAAAATTGTAGGACCCGCCAATGAAGTGCTTAACATGTATGGCACCACATTAAATTGGGATCACATTAAGGAAAACCTTATTTTACATTATGCAGACAAGAGGAATGAAACTTCCCTCATAAAAGACCTGCACGGCCTTAAACAGAGAAACCGATCAACGGAAGAATTTTATAGTGAAGTGATCGAAATTCTATCCAGCATGAATAATCACGCCAACATCCATGAAACAGATTTAAACGTTATTGCGGCAAAAAGGAAATTATTTTCTGAAATGTGTTTGAACGCGTTTCTTTCCGGGCTAAACGAACCTCTTGGTTCCATGATACGAGCAATGAAACCGGTAACACTTGCTGTTGCTTATTCATATTGTGTCCAAGAACTAAACATAAACTATACTAAAGTGGAAAACAAAAGAAATGTAAATGCTTTGAACGTCAAAACACCCCAAATCGTTCCACAAAATAATAATCAAACCAATTTTAGGGCCTTCAATATCTTTAGGCCACAACCACAAAGCTTTCGTCCCCCATTCCAACATCAATCTTCTGTTCAACGACGGCCTTTTCTGCATCAACCCTTTGTTCAACACCAATCTGTTCCACATTTTTCACCGTTCCAGCAAAATCGCCCCCAAATGAATTTTTACCAACAACGACAGCCACAAACAAACGGATTTGTCCTCCCGCGTTTAAACCAGTTTAATGATCATAACATCCAAAGATTTGGTTCTAACCAGGCAAATAACCAGACAGGATTAAAACCGGAGCTCATGGATACCAGCACAGCAATGTCAAGGACGACAAAACCCCAGACGAGGCCTTTCTGCAACAATTTTGGCAACAGAGCGCTTCTTAATGTCGACGAATCCAACTCTTATACTAATATGGAGGGAAACCTTACGAATTATCCTTACATGCTAGACCAATACGACCCATACAATTGTACAAACAATAGTGAATATCCCTTTTACCGAAACGAGCCAGATAACTATCCTTTATACGATTACAACAGTCAACCACAAGAACACGAGGTAGAAGATTTCGTAGCAGAACCTGTAATAGACGACTCGAATTTTCGGCAAAATGCCTCAACAAACCAATCGGATACCTAGACGTTAATAAGCACGGATTTATCCTGCCATATATTAACATTTCTTCCCCATTTGGTCGTCCATTGAAATTTCTAATAGATACTGGAGCTTCATCTTCTTTTATCAATCCCGAATTCGTAAGTCCCTCTGACATAAAAAAAATTAAACCCACCTTTATCACAACTGTCTTATCTAAACATAAAATAGAACAAGAAATCATGCTCCCCAACTTCATTGAATTTAATCAACCGGGAGAAACACGATTTCTAGTTTTCCGATTCCACGGGTATTTTGATGGACTTCTAGGCATAGATGCACTAAGTACCCTTGGAGCAAAAGTCGATCTTGGCAACAAAGTCCTTGTTACCAACAGAGCAGCCTTAGCTTTAAACTTCAAACCAAATTTCACATCTGCAAAATACACTATTTCAGGGAAAAGTAAATCCATTGTTAAATTGCCGGTTGACATCGAAAATGGTGAAATTTATGTCAAGTCTGTGTACATCACGCCTAATATTATTATTTCGGAAGGAATATACGCAGCGAAAGATTGGTTTGCCTTAATCGAAGTCCTAAATCATTCACCTTCAGATGGAACACTCTTTGTTGAACAACCTCTAAAAGTTCAAGAGCTCATCTCTCACTATCATCAGCTTCACAATTACGACATAACATACGACGACGATCATCTACTTCCTCCATCACTAAAAGACATCTCCGAAATTCTTCGAACGTCCCATTTAAACGACGAAGAACGAAAACAGCTCCTCCAAATATGCCACGAATACGACGACATCTTCTTCCGAGAAGGGCAAAACCTTAGTTTTACAAATCAAATTAAACATGATATTAAAACTGTGGATGATGCGCCTATATATACAAAATCTTATAGATACCCTTTCGTTCATAAGGATGAAGTTCGTAGGCAAATAACTGACCTGCTCAACCAAGGTATAATCCGCCCAAGCTACTCACCATGGAGCTCCCCAGTGTGGATAGTTCCGAAGAAGTTGGATGCCAGCGGAAAACGGAAATGGAGATTAGTTATCGACTATCGAAAACTAAACGAAAAAACGATAACTGATGGATACCCAATTCCGAATATCAATGACATCCTTGACAAACTTGGCAAGTCAATGTACTATTCTACACTTGACCTGGCGAGCGGATTTCATCAAATTGAGATGAATCCCAAGGACGTTAGCAAAACCGCTTTTACGGTCGAAGGTGGACATTACGAATATGTGCGGATGCCATTCGGCCTTAAAAACGCACCGTCCACGTTCCAAAGGGTTATGGACAATGTTCTTAAAGAGCTTCAAGGAACAATTTGCTTAGTCTATCTGGACGATATAATCGTGTTCTCTACTTCCCTCCAAAAACATCTAGAAAATCTGAAAAAAGTATTTCAAAGGTTAAGACAAGCAAACCTCAAAGTCCAATTGGACAAATCCGAATTTATGCGGAAAGAAATTTCATTTCTAGGTCACATCGTGACTACTAAAGGAGTAAAGCCTAATCCAGACAAGGTCCAGGCGATCAGGGATTTCCCTGTACCCAAAACTCAGAAAGAAATTAAATCTTTCCTTGGACTACTTGGGTATTACCGCAAATTCATTCGAGATTTTGCAAAACTTACCAAGCCAATGACTGAGTGCTTGAAAAAGGGAAGAACAATTGATCTGAACGATCGCTACGTCCAATGTTTCAATAGCTGCAAGGAGTTATTAATGAATGACCCTATCCTACAACATCCAGATTTTAGCAAAAACTTCGTCTTAACAACCGATGCGAGTAACTTCGCAATTGGCGCAGTATTATCACAAGGCCCAATCGGCAGTGATAAACCAGTTTGCTTCGCCAGTAGAACATTGACTGATACAAAGGTTAATTATTCTACCATCGAGAAGGAGTTCCTAGCCATTGTATGGGCTACTAAATATTTCAGGCCATACTTGTTTGGCAGGAAATTTAAGATTGTTACAGATCACAAACCATTGACTTGGATGATGAATTTAAAAGACCCTAACTCCAGACTCATTAGATGGCGTTTAAAACTAGAAGAATACGACTACGATGTAGTCTACAAAAAGGGGAACCAAAATAGTAATGCTGATGCTCTGAGCAGAATTAAGTTACCAAGAAAATCCCTAGTTGAAATTCATGCTAACGAAACGAATACATCCGTTCCAAACGTATCCACTCAGAGTACCGGTGGTACAACAATTCATTCCGCAGATGAAGATTTGAACACCGGTATCCCCATTTCAGAAAGACCACTGAACGAATTTTCACTACAGTTTATTTTAGAGAATTCTGACAGAAAACCAGAAACAGTCTTGGAAGTACCCTTCCGTAATAAACAACGTCGCACAATCAGAAAAACGCAATTCTCTGAAGATAGTTTAATCGATATATTTAAGAAATACTTTACGCCCAATCGTTTAATAGCAGTTCATGCCAATGACGAGACTTTCAATATTATTCAAAAAGTATATTCCGATCACTTCTCGCAATCAAAGAGGTAAAAAATAATCCGTTGTGTAGAGATTCTACAAGATGTTACTGACTCTGACGAGCAAGACACTCTTATAAATGATTATCACGCAAAGAATAATCACCGAGGAATAAATGAGACCCTTTCACATCTAAAAAGAAGCTATTACTTCCCTTTTCTCAAAAATAAAATAACGTAAGTTATCAACAATTGCGATACATGCCAAACTATGAAGTACGATAGAAATCCTCAGAAGCCTAAGTATCAAATTCCAGAAACTCCTGAGAAACCGCTTGATACACTTCATGTCGATATTTACACAGTAAATAAAAGATATATTCTTACAATATTTGATAAATTTTCTAAATTTGCAGCAGCCTATACGTTGAACAATCGCAATAGTATTTCAATAATCAAATCGCTCAAGCATTACATTAGCCTACATGGCATACCCAAATCCGTTTGCACGCTAGTTTCAGATCAAGGAACTGAGTTTACTTCAACACTATTTAAAGATTTCTGTAGGCAATTCGATATCAAGCACTGCATTACATCCTATCAGCAGACAAGTAGTAACGGACCCGTAGAAAGACTACATTCCACATTGACTGAAATATACAGAATCATACATGACAAACAACGCGATAAAGATCACGAAGACATACTAAACGAAACAATAATCACTTACAACAACGCCATTCACTCTTCCACAAACTATACCCCCTACGAAGTTTTCTATGGTAAAACATACAAATTTAACAATAATTTGCAACAAAGTAACGTATATGAATATTTAGAAAAACTAAAAGAATTTCAGACAAAGTTATTTCCACACATAAAATCACATTTAGAGAAACAAGTAATGAAAAGAACAGAAAAACTTAATCTTAACCGAGAGGATCCTGAATGTAATAAGGAAGGATCAATTATATTCAGAAGGGAGTGTAGAAGAAATAAAATAGCACGAAGATTTACAAAACATAAAGTTAAGAAAAACAATTTTATCACAGTTATAACAGATAAAGATCAGAAACTACATAAATCTAAAATCAAAAGAAAACGTAAATTTCAAGCTAATCCGGTTAGGACAAGGACAGAAGATGGACATACAAGACAAGGACTTCTACCGATGAGACTTGGCGACGCTAAATTAATTGAATCTTACAACAATCTACTTCATATTGTACAACTAGAAAAATACCGACGAAACATCGAACAAATAAATGAGACACTCACAACTTTAAGAAATATACGGACATAAAAGATTCCTTGGACATAAGTAGGACGAATTTGCAGGAGGCTGATAATAAGTTTATCTCTCTGATGCCAAAGAAGAGAGCGAAACGTGGTCTTATCAATGGTTTCGCAACAGTTATTAAAAGTATAATAAGCAACCTAGACGTTAACGATGCGATCGAAATCAAAAAAAAAATCAGCAAAATCTTACAAAACGAAAACAATCTTAATTTAGAAGTAAATCAACAATCCAGAACTAACAGGCAATTGATCGAAAAATTTGAAAACATAACCAATCACATTATTGACAAAAAAAAGAGCATAACAAATTATATAAAACATATATAGGAAAACTTTCAAAATCAGATTAGGAACGATGGCACATTTGTAAAATATTTCCAATTTTTGGCACAGATAAAATATAATATGCGATGCTTGCGAGACTTAACGTAATTTCTAAACTAATTCACAGCCCAAACGAACTGACAGAATTATACGCTATCTTTACAAAACAAGCTATTGAAATTATATCTGATGAGAATATTTATGAACTTTTGGACATACAAGCCTATACGAATGGGTCCAACATCATTTTTAATATGCGAATTCCCATTTATTCAAAAGATTATTATTCCTTTTTCCACTTAAAACAAAGACTTTCCTAACCAAACCCTACCTGTTGATGAATCCCGAAAACATATACAGCTTCGACGAAAAATGCCGCAATATAGAGAAAATATTCTACTGCCTTCAAAAAAAAAAAAAATTGGCGAAAACCGCTGATTTCACCTGCATCTAATTCATGTCGAACCAACCAGATTACTTTGAACTATACGACCGAGAATACAACATGGAGATCTTTCAACCCGAGCCTAACCACCTACTGTTGATCAACATCCCAGAATCTACAATGCTCACAACTTGCGGTCCAAAGAAAATCAAGGTCAAAGGCAGCATATTGGTCCACTTCATCGATTGTGACATATCAATCAATGATGTCACATATAGTAGCAGCAGCTCTACTCACTGGGACGAAATTAACATAACCGATTCGAAGAATATCTACGTCGAATTCAAAAAACTAATAATCCTGTCATCGAAATTACCAGAAGCTGAGGACATCGAGAACATCCCATATTAGGCGAACTATCGTAGCACCTGGCAGCGAACCCCCGAAAATAGAGTTCACCTGGCCGGCGCTCCCAACCAAGGGGGAGGAGTTACGGCTACACCATAGCCGTCCACCATACACTTATGTGTACTATCTCTTATGTCTTATAGACTAAACAAATTATGTCTTATAGACTAAACAAATTCCAATTCCAAAATTAAATGATAAGGGATTCAAGTGCAATAGATAACGTAGACTAAACAGAATCCAATTTTCACACGTTTCGGCGTGAGAACCCTTTTGATAATATAAATACGCAATTAGAAGTAAAAACGCAGAGTTCAATTTTGTAAGCGCAAGCGAAAGCATCGGTTAGAATTTAAATAAATGATTTTGAATTTGAAAGAAAGTCGTGTTTCATTGTAGTCTTTGAAAAGAATAAGTTAGATCCTTTAACTGGCGCAGTCGACTTAAGGGCGGAAGGCGTACGTTCGCAAAAGTCAAATTCTAAATCGGAGTTATCGACGGGTTATCGATAGCGCGAAATAACGCAATTCGAAATAAAAAAATTGATGGAAAAGGCGTCGTGTGTGTAAAAATACAGCAGCGAGGGAATATCGCTGTAAAGTGCCGACCCAGACAACGACGAAGGAAAATCGTCTAGAAGGAAGACAGAACAACGTGGAAATAATTGCAGAAAACTTAATATACATGTAAGTCGGCAATTTTTTCCATATATTGTATATGTTTCCCACCAAACTTCAGCCTTCCTCCTCCAAACCGTACTCTATACCCCCAAGGCGTAGGCTTGCAGACTCCGAAAACTTAGTATTTGTAAGAAATAATATACTTAATAATAATAGTGACGCAGTGCCAAATAAAATTAAAGTTAGTTCGACAGAAACCGATTCGTTCGCGGAGAAAAATAGAAGTGAAAGTGACTTATATAGCTATAAATTGATTAGTGATTTATCTATTAACAATATGACTACCACTGCCAATCCGGCTAGCATCGATATATTCACGGCTCTCCGAGTGCCTGACGCAATAAAAGATCTTCCTCGCTTTGAAGGAAATCCCAGATTACTATTTGATTTCATCGATAACGTCAACGAAATTCTTGAGTTGATAAGACCCACGAGTGGTACTCCCTATGGGCAGCTTCTAATGAGAGCAATCCGAAATAAAATTGTAGGACCCGCCAATGAAGTGCTTAACATGTATGGCACCACATTAAATTGGGATCACATTAAGGAAAACCTTATTTTACATTATGCAGACAAGAGGAATGAAACTTCCCTCATAAAAGACCTGCACGGCCTTAAACAGAGAAACCGATCAACGGAAGAATTTTATAGTGAAGTGATCGAAATTCTATCCAGCATGAATAATCACGCCAACATCCATGAAACAGATTTAAACGTTATTGCGGCAAAAAGGAAATTATTTTCTGAAATGTGTTTGAACGCGTTTCTTTCCGGGCTAAACGAACCTCTTGGTTCCATGATACGAGCAATGAAACCGGTAACACTTGCTGTTGCTTATTCATATTGTGTCCAAGAACTAAACATAAACTATACTAAAGTGGAAAACAAAAGAAATGTAAATGCTTTGAACGTCAAAACACCCCAAATCGTTCCACAAAATAATAATCAAACCAATTTTAGGGCCTTCAATATCTTTAGGCCACAACCACAAAGCTTTCGTCCCCCATTCCAACATCAATCTTCTGTTCAACGACGGCCTTTTCTGCATCAACCCTTTGTTCAACACCAATCTGTTCCACATTTTTCACCGTTCCAGCAAAATCGCCCCCAAATGAATTTTTACCAACAACGACAGCCACAAACAAACGGATTTGTCCTCCCGCGTTTAAACCAGTTTAATGATCATAACATCCAAAGATTTGGTTCTAACCAGGCAAATAACCAGACAGGATTAAAACCGGAGCTCATGGATACCAGCACAGCAATGTCAAGGACGACAAAACCCCAGACGAGGCCTTTCTGCAACAATTTTGGCAACAGAGCGCTTCTTAATGTCGACGAATCCAACTCTTATACTAATATGGAGGGAAACCTTACGAATTATCCTTACATGCTAGACCAATACGACCCATACAATTGTACAAACAATAGTGAATATCCCTTTTACCGAAACGAGCCAGATAACTATCCTTTATACGATTACAACAGTCAACCACAAGAACACGAGGTAGAAGATTTCGTAGCAGAACCTGTAATAGACGACTCGAATTTTCGGCAAAATGCCTCAACAAACCAATCGGATACCTAGACGTTAATAAGCACGGATTTATCCTGCCATATATTAACATTTCTTCCCCATTTGGTCGTCCATTGAAATTTCTAATAGATACTGGAGCTTCATCTTCTTTTATCAATCCCGAATTCGTAAGTCCCTCTGACATAAAAAAAATTAAACCCACCTTTATCACAACTGTCTTATCTAAACATAAAATAGAACAAGAAATCATGCTCCCCAACTTCATTGAATTTAATCAACCGGGAGAAACACGATTTCTAGTTTTCCGATTCCACGGGTATTTTGATGGACTTCTAGGCATAGATGCACTAAGTACCCTTGGAGCAAAAGTCGATCTTGGCAACAAAGTCCTTGTTACCAACAGAGCAGCCTTAGCTTTAAACTTCAAACCAAATTTCACATCTGCAAAATACACTATTTCAGGGAAAAGTAAATCCATTGTTAAATTGCCGGTTGACATCGAAAATGGTGAAATTTATGTCAAGTCTGTGTACATCACGCCTAATATTACTATTTCGGAAGGAATATACGCAGCGAAAGATTGGTTTGCCTTAATCGAAGTCCTAAATCATTCACCTTCAGATGGAACACTCTTTGTTGAACAACCTCTAAAAGTTCAAGAGCTCATCTCTCACTATCATCAGCTTCACAATTACGACATAACATACGACGACGATCATCTACTTCCTCCATCACTAAAAGACATCTCCGAAATTCTTCGAACGTCCCATTTAAACGACGAAGAACGAAAACAGCTCCTCCAAATATGCCACGAATACGACGACATCTTCTTCCGAGAAGGGCAAAACCTTAGTTTTACAAATCAAATTAAACATGATATTAAAACTGTGGATGATGCGCCTATATATACAAAATCTTATAGATACCCTTTCGTTCATAAGGATGAAGTTCGTAGGCAAATAACTGACCTGCTCAACCAAGGTATAATCCGCCCAAGCTACTCACCATGGAGCTCCCCAGTGTGGATAGTTCCGAAGAAGTTGGATGCCAGCGGAAAACGGAAATGGAGATTAGTTATCGACTATCGAAAACTAAACGAAAAAACGATAACTGATGGATACCCAATTCCGAATATCAATGACATCCTTGACAATCTTGGCAAGTCAATGTACTATTCTACACTTGACCTGGCGAGCGGATTTCATCAAATTGAGATGAATCCCAAGGACGTTAGCAAAACCGCTTTTACGGTCGAAGGTGGACATTACGAATATGTGCGGATGCCATTCGGCCTTAAAAACGCACCGTCCACGTTCCAAAGGGTTATGGACAATGTTCTTAAAGAGCTTCAAGGAACAATTTGCTTAGTCTATCTGGACGATATAATCGTGTTCTCTACTTCCCTCCAAAAACATCTAGAAAATCTGAAAAAAGTATTTCAAAGGTTAAGACAAGCAAACCTCAAAGTCCAATTGGACAAATCCGAATTTATGCGGAAAGAAATTTCATTTCTAGGTCACATCGTGACTACTAAAGGAGTAAAGCCTAATCCAGACAAGGTCCAGGCGATCAGGGATTTCCCTGTACCCAAAACTCAGAAAGAAATTAAATCTTTCCTTGGACTACTTGGGTATTACCGCAAATTCATTCGAGATTTTGCAAAACTTACCAAGCCAATGACTGAGTGCTTGAAAAAGGGAAGAACAATTGATCTGAACGATCGCTACGTCCAATGTTTCAATAGCTGCAAGGAGTTATTAATGAATGACCCTATCCTACAACATCCAGATTTTAGCAAAAACTTCGTCTTAACAACCGATGCGAGTAACTTCGCAATTGGCGCAGTATTATCACAAGGCCCAATCGGCAGTGATAAACCAGTTTGCTTCGCCAGTAGAACATTGACTGATACAAAGGTTAATTATTCTACCATCGAGAAGGAGTTCCTAGCCATTGTATGGGCTACTAAATATTTCAGGCCATACTTGTTTGGCAGGAAATTTAAGATTGTTACAGATCACAAACCATTGACTTGGATGATGAATTTAAAAGACCCTAACTCCAGACTCATTAGATGGCGTTTAAAACTAGAAGAATACGACTACGATGTAGTCTACAAAAAGGGGAACCAAAATAGTAATGCTGATGCTCTGAGCAGAATTAAGTTACCAAGAAAATCCCTAGTTGAAATTCATGCTAACGAAACGAATACATCCGTTCCAAACGTATCCACTCAGAGTACCGGTGGTACAACAATTCATTCCGCAGATGAAGATTTGAACACCGGTATCCCCATTTCAGAAAGACCACTGAACGAATTTTCACTACAGTTTATTTTAGAGAATTCTGACAGAAAACCAGAAACAGTCTTGGAAGTACCCTTCCGTAATAAACAACGTCGCACAATCAGAAAAACGCAATTCTCTGAAGATAGTTTAATCGATATATTTAAGAAATACTTTACGCCCAATCGTTTAATAGCAGTTCATGCCAATGACGAGACTTTCAATATTATTCAAAAAGTATATTCCGATCACTTCTCGCAATCAAAGAGGTATAAAATAATCCGTTGTGTAGAGATTCTACAAGATGTTACTGACTCTGACGAGCAAGACACTCTTATAAATGATTATCACGCAAAGAATAATCACCGAGGAATAAATGAGACCCTTTCACATCTAAAAAGAAGCTATTACTTCCCTTTTCTCAAAAATAAAATAACGTAAGTTATTAACAATTGCGATACATGCCAAACTATGAAGTACGATAGAAATCCTCAGAAGCCTAAGTATCAAATTCCAGAAACTCCTGAGAAACCGCTTGATACACTTCATGTCGATATTTACACAGTAAATAAAAGATATATTCTTACAATATTTGATAAATTTTCTAAATTTGCAGCAGCCTATACGTTGAACAATCGCAATAGTATTTCAATAATCAAATCGCTCAAGCATTACATTAGCCTACATGGCATACCCAAATCCGTTTGCACGCTAGTTTCAGATCAAGGAACTGAGTTTACTTCAACACTATTTAAAGATTTCTGTAGGCAATTCGATATCAAGCACTGCATTACATCCTATCAGCAGACAAGTATTAACGGACCCGTAGAAAGACTACATTCCACATTGACTGAAATATACAGAATCATACATGACAAACAACGCGATAAAGATCACGAAGACATACTAAACGAAACAATAATCACTTACAACAACGCCATTCACTCTTCCACAAACTATACCCCCTACGAAGTTTTCTATGGTAAAACATACAAATTTAACAATAATTTGCAACAAAGTAACGTATATGAATATTTAGAAAAACTAAAAGAATTTCAGACAAATTTATTTCCACACATAAAATCACATTTAGAGAAACAAGTAATGAAAAGAACAGAAAAACTTAATCTTAACCGAGAGGATCCTGAATGTAATAAGGAAGGATCAATTATATTCAGAAGGGAGTGTAGAAGAAATAAAATAGCACGAAGATTTACAAAACATAAAGTTAAGAAAAACAATTTTATCACAGTTATAACAGATAAAGATCAGAAACTACATAAATCTAAAATCAAAAGAAAACGTAAATTTCAAGCTAATCCGGTTAGGACAAGGACAGAAGATGGACATACAAGACCTGACCAACAGACAAGGACTTCTACCGATGAGACTTGGCGACGCTAAATTAATTGAATCTTACAACAATCTACTTCATATTGTACAACTAGAAAAATACCGACGAAACATCGAACAAATAAATGAGACACTCACAACTTTAAGAAATATACGGACATAAAAGATTCCTTGGACATAAGTAGGACGAATTTGCAGGAGGCTGATAATAAGTTTATCTCTCTGATGCCAAAGAAGAGAGCGAAACGTGGTCTTATCAATGGTTTCGCAACAGTTATTAAAAGTATAATAAGCAACCTAGACGTTAACGATGCGATCGAAATCAAAAAAAAAAAATCAGCAAAATCTTACAAAACGAAAACAATCTTAATTTAGAAGTAAATCAACAATCCAGAACTAATAGGCAATTGATCGAAAAATTTGAAAACATAACCAATCACATTATTGACAAAAAAAAGAGCATAACAAATTATATAAAACATATATAGGAAAACTTTCAAAATCAGATTAGGAACGATGGCACATTTGTAAAATATTTCCAATTTTTGGCACAGATAAAATATAATATGCGATGCTTGCGAGACTTAACGTAATTTCTAAACTAATTCACAGCCCAAACGAACTGACAGAATTATACGCTATCTTTACAAAACAAGCTATTGAAATTATATCTGATGAGAATATTTATGAACTTTTGGACATACAAGCCTATACGAATGGGTCCAACATCATTTTTAATATGCGAATTCCCATTTATTCAAAAGATTATTATTCCTTTTTCCACTTAAAACAAAGACTTTCCTAACCAAACCCTACCTGTTGATGAATCCCGAAAACATATACAGCTTCGACGAAAAATGCCGCAATATAGAGAAAATATTCTACTGCCTTCAAAAAAAAAAAATTGGCGAAAACCGCTGATTTCACCTGCATCTAATTCATGTCGAACCAACCAGAGTACTGTGAACTATACGACCGAGAATACAACATGGAGATCTTTCAACCCGAGCCTAACCACCTACTGTTGATCAACATCCCAGAATCTACAATGCTCACAACTTGCGGTCCAAAGAAAATCAAGGTCAAAGGCAGCATATTGGTCCACTTCATCGATTGTGACATATCAATCAATGATGTCACATATAGTAGCAGCAGCTCTACTCACTGGGACGAAATTAACATAACCGATTCGAAGAATATCTACGTCGAATTCAAAAAACTAATAATCCTGTCATCGAAATTACCAGAAGCTGAGGACATCGAGAACATCCCATATTAGGCGAACTATCGTAGCACCTGGCAGCGAACCCCCGAAAATAGAGTTCACCTGGCCGGCGCTCCCAACCAAGGGGGAGGAGTTACGGCTACACCATAGCCGTCCACCATACACTTATGTGTACTATCTCTTATGTCTTATAGACTAAACAAATTATGTCTTATAGACTAAACAAATTCCAATTCCAAAATTAAATGATAAGGGATTCAAGTGCAATAGATAACGTAGACTAAACAGAATCCAATTTTCACACGTTTCGGCGTGAGAACCCTTTTGATAATATAAATACGCAATTAGAAGTAAAAACGCAGAGTTCAATTTTGTAAGCGCAAGCGAAAGCATCGGTTAGAATTTAAATAAATGATTTTGAATTTGAAAGAAAGTCGTGTTTCATTGTAGTCTTTGAAAAGAATAAGTTAGATCCTTTAACTGGCGCAGTCGACTTAAGGGCGGAAGGCGTACGTTCGCAAAAGTCAAATTCTAAATCGGAGTTATCGACGGGTTATCGATAGCGCGAAATAACGCAATTCGAAATAAAAAAATTGATGGAAAAGGCGTCGTGTGTGTAAAAATACAGCAGCGAGGGAATATCGCTGTAAAGTGCCGACCCAGACAACGACGAAGGAAAATCGTCTAGAAGGAAGACAGAACAACGTGGAAATAATTGCAGAAAACTTAATATACATGTAAGTCGGCAATTTTTTCCATATATTGTATATGTTTCCCACCAAACTTCAGCCTTCCTCCTCCAAACCGTACTCTATACCCCCAAGGCGTAGGCTTGCAGACTCCGAAAACTTAGTATTTGTAAGAAATAATATACTTAATAATAATAGTGACGCAGTGCCAAATAAAATTAAAGTTAGTTCGACAGAAACCGATTCGTTCGCGGAGAAAAATAGAAGTGAAAGTGACTTATATAGCTATAAATTGATTAGTGATTTATCTATTAACAATATGACTACCACTGCCAATCCGGCTAGCATCGATATATTCACGGCTCTCCGAGTGCCTGACGCAATAAAAGATCTTCCTCGCTTTGAAGGAAATCCCAGATTACTATTTGATTTCATCGATAACGTCAACGAAATTCTTGAGTTGATAAGACCCACGAGTGGTACTCCCTATGGGCAGCTTCTAATGAGAGCAATCCGAAATAAAATTGTAGGACCCGCCAATGAAGTGCTTAACATGTATGGCACCACATTAAATTGGGATCACATTAAGGAAAACCTTATTTTACATTATGCAGACAAGAGGAATGAAACTTCCCTCATAAAAGACCTGCACGGCCTTAAACAGAGAAACCGATCAACGGAAGAATTTTATAGTGAAGTGATCGAAATTCTATCCAGCATGAATAATCACGCCAACATCCATGAAACAGATTTAAACGTTATTGCGGCAAAAAGGAAATTATTTTCTGAAATGTGTTTGAACGCGTTTCTTTCCGGGCTAAACGAACCTCTTGGTTCCATGATACGAGCAATGAAACCGGTAACACTTGCTGTTGCTTATTCATATTGTGTCCAAGAACTAAACATAAACTATACTAAAGTGGAAAACAAAAGAAATGTAAATGCTTTGAACGTCAAAACACCCCAAATCGTTCCACAAAATAATAATCAAACCAATTTTAGGGCCTTCAATATCTTTAGGCCACAACCACAAAGCTTTCGTCCCCCATTCCAACATCAATCTTCTGTTCAACGACGGCCTTTTCTGCATCAACCCTTTGTTCAACACCAATCTGTTCCACATTTTTCACCGTTCCAGCAAAATCGCCCCCAAATGAATTTTTACCAACAACGACAGCCACAAACAAACGGATTTGTCCTCCCGCGTTTAAACCAGTTTAATGATCATAACATCCAAAGATTTGGTTCTAACCAGGCAAATAACCAGACAGGATTAAAACCGGAGCTCATGGATACCAGCACAGCAATGTCAAGGACGACAAAACCCCAGACGAGGCCTTTCTGCAACAATTTTGGCAACAGAGCGCTTCTTAATGTCGACGAATCCAACTCTTATACTAATATGGAGGGAAACCTTACGAATTATCCTTACATGCTAGACCAATACGACCCATACAATTGTACAAACAATAGTGAATATCCCTTTTACCGAAACGAGCCAGATAACTATCCTTTATACGATTACAACAGTCAACCACAAGAACACGAGGTAGAAGATTTCGTAGCAGAACCTGTAATAGACGACTCGAATTTTCGGCAAAATGCCTCAACAAACCAATCGGATACCTAGACGTTAATAAGCACGGATTTATCCTGCCATATATTAACATTTCTTCCCCATTTGGTCGTCCATTGAAATTTCTAATAGATACTGGAGCTTCATCTTCTTTTATCAATCCCGAATTCGTAAGTCCCTCTGACATAAAAAAAATTAAACCCACCTTTATCACAACTGTCTTATCTAAACATAAAATAGAACAAGAAATCATGCTCCCCAACTTCATTGAATTTAATCAACCGGGAGAAACACGATTTCTAGTTTTCCGATTCCACGGGTATTTTGATGGACTTCTAGGCATAGATGCACTAAGTACCCTTGGAGCAAAAGTCGATCTTGGCAACAAAGTCCTTGTTACCAACAGAGCAGCCTTAGCTTTAAACTTCAAACCAAATTTCACATCTGCAAAATACACTATTTCAGGGAAAAGTAAATCCATTGTTAAATTGCCGGTTGACATCGAAAATGGTGAAATTTATGTCAAGTCTGTGTACATCACGCCTAATATTACTACTTCGGAAGGAATATACGCAGCGAAAGATTGGTTTGCCTTAATCGAAGTCCTAAATCATTCACCTTCAGATGGAACACTCTTTGTTGAACAACCTCTAAAAGTTCAAGAGCTCATCTCTCACTATCATCAGCTTCACAATTACGACATAACATACGACGACGATCATCTACTTCCTCCATCACTAAAAGACATCTCCGAAATTCTTCGAACGTCCCATTTAAACGACGAAGAACGAAAACAGCTCCTCCAAATATGCCACGAATACGACGACATCTTCTTCCGAGAAGGGCAAAACCTTAGTTTTACAAATCAAATTAAACATGATATTAAAACTGTGGATGATGCGCCTATATATACAAAATCTTATAGATACCCTTTCGTTCATAAGGATGAAGTTCGTAGGCAAATAACTGACCTGCTCAACCAAGGTATAATCCGCCCAAGCTACTCACCATGGAGCTCCCCAGTGTGGATAGTTCCGAAGAAGTTGGATGCCAGCGGAAAACGGAAATGGAGATTAGTTATCGACTATCGAAAACTAAACGAAAAAACGATAACTGATGGATACCCAATTCCGAATATCAATGACATCCTTGACAAACTTGGCAAGTCAATGTACTATTCTACACTTGACCTGGCGAGCGGATTTCATCAAATTGAGATGAATCCCAAGGACGTTAGCAAAACCGCTTTTACGGTCGAAGGTGGACATTACGAATATGTGCGGATGCCATTCGGCCTTAAAAACGCACCGTCCACGTTCCAAAGGGTTATGGACAATGTTCTTAAAGAGCTTCAAGGAACAATTTGCTTAGTCTATCTGGACGATATAATCGTGGTCTCTACTTCCCTCCAAAAACATCTAGAAAATCTGAAAAAAGTATTTCAAAGGTTAAGACAAGCAAACCTCAAAGTCCAATTGGACAAATCCGAATTTATGCGGAAAGAAATTTCATTTCTAGGTCACATCGTGACTACTAAAGGAGTAAAGCCTAATCCAGACAAGGTCCAGGCGATCAGGGATTTCCCTGTACCCAAAACTCAGAAAGAAATTAAATCTTTCCTTGGACTACTTGGGTATTACCGCAAATTCATTCGAGATTTTGCAAAACTTACCAAGCCAATGACTGAGTGCTTGAAAAAGGGAAGAACAATTGATCTGAACGATCGCTACGTCCAATGTTTCAATAGCTGCAAGGAGTTATTAATGAATGACCCTATCCTACAACATCCAGATTTTAGCAAAAACTTCGTCTTAACAACCGATGCGAGTAACTTCGCAATTGGCGCAGTATTATCACAAGGCCCAATCGGCAGTGATAAACCAGTTTGCTTCGCCAGTAGAACATTGACTGATACAAAGGTTAATTATTCTACCATCGAGAAGGAGTTCCTAGCCATTGTATGGGCTACTAAATATTTCAGGCCATACTTGTTTGGCAGGAAATTTAAGATTGTTACAGATCACAAACCATTGACTTGGATGATGAATTTAAAAGACCCTAACTCCAGACTCATTAGATGGCGTTTAAAACTAGAAGAATACGACTACGATGTAGTCTACAAAAAGGGGAACCAAAATAGTAATGCTGATGCTCTGAGCAGAATTAAGTTACCAAGAAAATCCCTAGTTGAAATTCATGCTAACGAAACGAATACATCCGTTCCAAACGTATCCACTCAGAGTACCGGTGGTACAACAATTCATTCCGCAGATGAAGATTTGAACACCGGTATCCCCATTTCAGAAAGACCACTGAACGAATTTTCACTACAGTTTATTTTAGAGAATTCTGACAGAAAACCAGAAACAGTCTTGGAAGTACCCTTCCGTAATAAACAACGTCGCACAATCAGAAAAACGCAATTCTCTGAAGATAGTTTAATCGATATATTTAAGAAATACTTTACGCCCAATCGTTTAATAGCAGTTCATGCCAATGACGAGACTTTCAATATTATTCAAAAAGTATATTCCGATCACTTCTCGCAATCAAAGAGGTATAAAATAATCCGTTGTGTAGAGATTCTACAAGATGTTACTGACTCTGACGAGCAAGACACTCTTATAAATGATTATCACGCAAAGAATAATCACCGAGGAATAAATGAGACCCTTTCACATCTAAAAAGAAGCTATTACTTCCCTTTTCTCAAAAATAAAATAACGTAAGTTATTAACAATTGCGATACATGCCAAACTATGAAGTACGATAGAAATCCTCAGAAGCCTAAGTATCAAATTCCAGAAACTCCTGAGAAACCGCTTGATACACTTCATGTCGATATTTACACAGTAAATAAAAGATATATTCTTACAATATTTGATAAATTTTCTAAATTTGCAGCAGCCTATACGTTGAACAATCGCAATAGTATTTCAATAATCAAATCGCTCAAGCATTACATTAGCCTACATGGCATACCCAAATCCGTTTGCACGCTAGTTTCAGATCAAGGAACTGAGTTTACTTCAACACTATTTAAAGATTTCTGTAGGCAATTCGATATCAAGCACTGCATTACATCCTATCAGCAGACAAGTAGTAACGGACCCGTAGAAAGACTACATACCACATTGACTGAAATATACAGAATCATACATGACAAACAACGCGATAAAGATCACGAAAACATACTAAACGAAACAATAATCACTTACAACAACGCCATTCACTCTTCCACAAACTATACTTCTATGGTAAAACATACAAATTTAACAATAATTTGCAACAAAGTAACGTATATGAATATTTAGAAAAACTAAAAGAATTTCAGACAAAGTTATTTCCACACATAAAATCACATTTAGAGAAACAAGTAATGAAAAGAACAGAAAAACTTAATCTTAACCGAGAGGATCCTGAATGTAATAAGGAAGGATCAATTATATTCAGAAGGGAGTGTAGAAGAAATAAAATAGCACGAAGATTTACAAAACATAAAGTTAAGAAAAACAATTTTATCACAGTTATAACAGATAAAGATCAGAAACTACATAAATCTAAAATCAAAAGAAAACGTAAATTTCAAGCTAATCCGGTTAGGACAAGGACAGAAGATGGACATACAAGACCTGACCAACAGACAAGGACTTCTACCGATGAGACTTGGCGACGCTAAATTAATTGAATCTTACAACAATCTACTTCATATTGTACAACTAGAAAAATACCGACGAAACATCGAACAAATAAATGAGACACTCACAACTTTAAGAAATATACGGACATAAAAGATTCCTTGGACATAAGTAGGACGAATTTGCAGGAGGCTGATAATAAGTTTATCTCTCTGATGCCAAAGAAGAGAGCGAAACGTGGTCTTATCAATGATTTCGCAACAGTTATTAAAAGTATAATAAGCAACCTAGACGTTAACGATGCGATCGAAATCAAAAAAAAAAAATCAGCAAAATCTTACAAAACGAAAACAATCTTAATTTAGAAGTAAATCAACAATCCAGAACTAATAGGCAATTGATCGAAAAATTTGAAAACATAACCAATCACATTATTGACAAAAAAAAAGAGCATAACAAATTATATAAAACATATATAGGAAAACTTTCAAAATCAGATTAGGAACGATGGCACATTTGTAAAATATTTCCAATTTTTGGCACAGATAAAATATAATATGCGATGCTTGCGAGACTTAACGTAATTTCTAAACTAATTCACAGCCCAAACGAACTGACAGAATTATACGCTATCTTTACAAAACAAGCTATTGAAATTATATCTGATGAGAATATTTATGAACTTTTGGACATACAAGCCTATACGAATGGGTCCAACATCATTTTTAATATGCGAATTCCCATTTATTCAAAAGATTATTATTCCTTTTTCCACTTAAAACAAAGACTTTCCTAACCAAACCCTACCTGTTGATGAATCCCGAAAACATATACAGCTTCGACGAAAAATGCCGCAATATAGAGAAAATATTCTACTGCCTTCAAAAAAAAAAAATTGGCGAAAACCGCTGATTTCACCTGCATCTAATTCATGTCGAACCAACCAGAGTACTGTGAACTATACGACCGAGAATACAACATGGAGATCTTTCAACCCGAGCCTAACCACCTACTGTTGATCAACATCCCAGAATCTACAATGCTCACAACTTGCGGTCCAAAGAAAATCAAGGTCAAAGGCAGCATATTGGTCCACTTCATCGATTGTGACATATCAATCAATGATGTCACATATAGTCGCAGCAGCTCTACTCACTGGGACGAAATTAACATAACCGATTCGAAGAATATCTACGTCGAATTCAAAAAACTAATAATCCTGTCATCGAAATTACCAGAAGCTGAGGACATCGAGAACATCCCATATTAGGCGAACTATCGTAGCACCTGGCAGCGAACCCCCGAAAATAGAGTTCACCTGGCCGGCGCTCCCAACCAAGGGGGAGGAGTTACGGCTACACCATAGC
Organism: Oxycera nigricornis; assembly: GCA_963942545.1. Taxonomy (NCBI): domain Eukaryota; kingdom Metazoa; phylum Arthropoda; class Insecta; order Diptera; family Stratiomyidae; genus Oxycera; species Oxycera nigricornis. The sequence goes on along the minus strand of OZ012661.1, from coordinate 50,107,995 downwards.
CGTCCACCATACACTTATGTGTACTATCTCTTATGTCTTATAGACTAAACAAATTATGTCTTATAGACTAAACAAATTCCAATTCCAAAATTAAATGATAAGGGATTCAAGTGCAATAGATAACGTAGACTAAACAGAATCCAATTTTCACACGTTTCGGCGTGAGAACCCTTTTGATAATATAAATACGCAATTAGAAGTAAAAACGCAGAGTTCAATTTTGTAAGCGCAAGCGAAAGCATCGGTTAGAATTTAAATAAATGATTTTGAATTTGAAAGAAAGTCGTGTTTCATTGTAGTCTTTGAAAAGAATAAGTTAGATCCTTTAACTGGCGCAGTCGACTTAAGGGCGGAAGGCGTACGTTCGCAAAAGTCAAATTCTAAATCGGAGTTATCGACGGGTTATCGATAGCGCGAAATAACGCAATTCGAAATAAAAAAATTGATGGAAAAGGCGTCGTGTGTGTAAAAATACAGCAGCGAGGGAATATCGCTGTAAAGTGCCGACCCAGACAACGACGAAGGAAAATCGTCTAGAAGGAAGACAGAACAACGTGGAAATAATTGCAGAAAACTTAATATACATGTAAGTCGGCAATTTTTTCCATATATTGTATATGTTTCCCACCAAACTTCAGCCTTCCTCCTCCAAACCGTACTCTATACCCCCAAGGCGTAGGCTTGCAGACTCCGAAAACTTAGTATTTGTAAGAAATAATATACTTAATAATAATAGTGACGCAGTGCCAAATAAAATTAAAGTTAGTTCGACAGAAACCGATTCGTTCGCGGAGAAAAATAGAAGTGAAAGTGACTTATATAGCTATAAATTGATTAGTGATTTATCTATTAACAATATGACTACCACTGCCAATCCGGCTAGCATCGATATATTCACGGCTCTCCGAGTGCCTGACGCAATAAAAGATCTTCCTCGCTTTGAAGGAAATCCCAGATTACTATTTGATTTCATCGATAACGTCAACGAAATTCTTGAGTTGATAAGACCCACGAGTGGTACTCCCTATGGGCAGCTTCTAATGAGAGCAATCCGAAATAAAATTGTAGGACCCGCCAATGAAGTGCTTAACATGTATGGCACCACATTAAATTGGGATCACATTAAGGAAAACCTTATTTTACATTATGCAGACAAGAGGAATGAAACTTCCCTCATAAAAGACCTGCACGGCCTTAAACAGAGAAACCGATCAACGGAAGAATTTTATAGTGAAGTGATCGAAATTCTATCCAGCATGAATAATCACGCCAACATCCATGAAACAGATTTAAACGTTATTGCGGCAAAAAGGAAATTATTTTCTGAAATGTGTTTGAACGCGTTTCTTTCCGGGCTAAACGAACCTCTTGGTTCCATGATACGAGCAATGAAACCGGTAACACTTGCTGTTGCTTATTCATATTGTGTCCAAGAACTAAACATAAACTATACTAAAGTGGAAAACAAAAGAAATGTAAATGCTTTGAACGTCAAAACACCCCAAATCGTTCCACAAAATAATAATCAAACCAATTTTAGGGCCTTCAATATCTTTAGGCCACAACCACAAAGCTTTCGTCCCCCATTCCAACATCAATTTTCTGTTCAACGACGGCCTTTTCTGCATCAACCCTTTGTTCAACACCAATCTGTTCCACATTTTTCACCGTTCCAGCAAAATCGCCCCCAAATGAATTTTTACCAACAACGACAGCCACAAACAAACGGATTTGTCCTCCCGCGTTTAAACCAGTTTAATGATCATAACATCCAAAGATTTGGTTCTAACCAGGCAAATAACCAGACAGGATTAAAACCGGAGCTCATGGATACCAGCACAGCAATGTCAAGGACGACAAAACCCCAGACGAGGCCTTTCTGCAACAATTTTGGCAACAGAGCGCTTCTTAATGTCGACGAATCCAACTCTTATACTAATATGGAGGGAAACCTTACGAATTATCCTTACATGCTAGACCAATACGACCCATACAATTGTACAAACAATAGTGAATATCCCTTTTACCGAAACGAGCCAGATAACTATCCTTATACGATTACAACAGTCAACCACAAGAACACGAGGTAGAAGATTTCGTAGCAGAACCTGTAATAGACGACTCGAATTTTCGGCAAAATGCCTCAACAAACCAATCGGATACCTAGACGTTAATAAGCACGGATTTATCCTGCCATATATTAACATTTCTTCCCCATTTGGTCGTCCATTGAAATTTCTAATAGATACTGGAGCTTCATCTTCTTTTATCAATCCCGAATTCGTAAGTCCCTCTGACATAAAAAAAATTAAACCCACCTTTATCACAACTGTCTTATCTAAACATAAAATAGAACAAGAAATCATGCTCCCCAACTTCATTGAATTTAATCAACCGGGAGAAACACGATTTCTAGTTTTCCGATTCCACGGGTATTTTGATGGACTTCTAGGCATAGATGCACTAAGTACCCTTGGAGCAAAAGTCGATCTTGGCAACAAAGTCCTTGTTACCAACAGAGCAGCCTTAGCTTTAAACTTCAAACCAAATTTCACATCTGCAAAATACACTATTTCAGGGAAAAGTAAATCCATTGTTAAATTGCCAGTTGACATCGAAAATGGTGAAATTTATGTCAAGTCTGTGTACATCACGCCTAATATTACTATTTCGGAAGGAATATACGCAGCGAAAGATTGGTTTGCCTTAATCGAAGTCCTAAATCATTCACCTTCAGATGGAACACTCTTTGTTGAACAACCTCTAAAAGTTCAAGAGCTCATCTCTCACTATCATCAGCTTCACAATTACGACATAACATACGACGACGATCATCTACTTCCTCCATCACTAAAAGACATCTCCGAAATTTTTCGAACGTCCCATTTAAACGACGAAGAACGAAAACAGCTCCTCCAAATATGCCACGAATACGACGACATCTTCTTCCGAGAAGGGCAAAACCTTAGTTTTACAAATCAAATTAAACATGATATTAAAACTGTGGATGATGCGCCTATATATACAAAATCTTATAGATACCCTTTCGTTCATAAGGATGAAGTTCGTAGGCAAATAACTGACCTGCTCAACCAAGGTATAATCCGCCCAAGCTACTCACCATGGAGCTCCCCAGTGTGGATAGTTCCGAAGAAGTTGGATGCCAGCGGAAAACGGAAATGGAGATTAGTTATCGACTATCGAAAACTAAACGAAAAAACGATAACTGATGGATACCCAATTCCGAATATCAATGACATCCTTGACAAACTTGGCAAGTCAATGTACTATTCTACACTTGACCTGGCGAGCGGATTTCATCAAATTGAGATGAATCCCAAGGACGTTAGCAAAACCGCTTTTACGGTCGAAGGTGGACATTACGAATATGTGCGGATGCCATTCGGCCTTAAAAACGCACCGTCCACGTTCCAAAGGGTTATGGACAATGTTCTTAAAGAGCTTCAAGGAACAATTTGCTTAGTCTATCTGGACGATATAATCGTGTTCTCTACTTCCCTCCAAGAACATCTAGAAAATCTGAAAAAAGTATTTCAAAGGTTAAGACAAGCAAACCTCAAAGTCCAATTGGACAAATCCGAATTTATGCGGAAAGAAATTTCATTTCTAGGTCACATCGTGACTACTAAAGGAGTAAAGCCTAATCCAGACAAGGTCCAGGCGATCAGGGATTTCCCTGTACCCAAAACTCAGAAAGAAATTAAATCTTTCCTTGGACTACTTGGGTATTACCGCAAATTCATTCGAGATTTTGCAAAACTTACCAAGCCAATGACTGAGTGCTTGAAAAAGGGAAGAACAATTGATCTGAACGATCGCTACGTCCAATGTTTCAATAGCTGCAAGGAGTTATTAATGAATGACCCTATCCTACAACATCCAGATTTTAGCAAAAACTTCGTCTTAACAACCGATGCGAGTAACTTCGCAATTGGCGCAGTATTATCACAAGGCCCAATCGGCAGTGATAAACCAGTTTGCTTCGCCAGTAGAACATTGACTGATACAAAGGTTAATTATTTTACCATCGAGAAGGAGTTCCTAGCCATTGTATGGGCTACTAAATATTTCAGGCCATACTTGTTTGGAGGAAATTTAAGATTGTTACAGATCACAAACCATTGACTTGGATGATGAATTTAAAACACCCTAACTCCAGACTCATTAGATGGCGTTTAAAACTAGAAGAATACGACTACGATGTAGTCTACAAAAAGGGGAACCAAAATAGTAATGCTGATGCTCTGAGCAGAATTAAGTTACCAAGAAAATCCCTAGTTGAAATTCATGCTAACGAAACGAATACATCCGTTCCAAACGTATCCACTCAGAGTACCGGTGGTACAACAATTCATTCCGCAGATGAAGATTTGAACACCGGTATCCCCATTTCAGAAAGACCACTGAACGAATTTTCACTACAGTTTATTTTAGAGAATTCTGACAGAAAACCAGAAACAGTCTTGGAAGTACCCTTCCGTAATAAACAACGTCGCACAATCAGAAAAACGCAATTCTCTGAAGATAGTTTAATCGATATATTTAAGAAATACTTTACGCCCAATCGTTTAATAGCAGTTCATGCCAATGACGAGACTTTCAATATTATTCAAAAAGTATATTCCGATCACTTCTCGCAATCAAAGAGGTATAAAATAATCCGTTGTGTAGAGATTCTACAAGATGTTACTGACTCTGACGAGCAAGACACTCTTATAAATGATTATCACGCAAAGAATAATCACCGAGGAATAAATGAGACCCTTTCACATCTAAAAAGAAGCTATTACTTCCCTTTTCTCAAAAATAAAATAACGTAAGTTATTAACAATTGCGATACATGCCAAACTATGAAGTACGATAGAAATCCTCAGAAGCCTAAGTATCAAATTCCAGAAACTCCTGAGAAACCGCTTGATACACTTCATGTCGATATTTACACAGTAAATAAAAGATATATTCTTACAATATTTGATAAATTTTCTAAATTTGCAGCAGCCTATACGTTGAACAATCGCAATAGTATTTCAATAATCAAATCGCTCAAGCATTACATTAGCCTACATGGCATACCCAAATCCGTTTGCACGCTAGTTTCAGATCAAGGAACTGAGTTTACTTCAACACTATTTAAAGATTTCTGTAGGCAATTCGATATCAAGCACTGCATTACATCCTATCAGCAGACAAGTAGTAACGGACCCGTAGAAAGACTACATTCCACATTGACTGAAATATACAGAATCATACATGACAAACAACGCGATAAAGATCACGAAGACATACTAAACGAAACAATAATCACTTACAACAACGCCATTCACTCTTCCACAAACTATACCCCCTACGAAGTTTTCTATGGTAAAACATACAAATTTAACAATAATTTGCAACAAAGTAACGTATATGAATATTTAGAAAAACTAAAAGAATTTCAGACAAAGTTATTTCCACACATAAAATCACATTTAGAGAAACAAGTAATGAAAAGAACAGAAAAACTTAATCTTAACCGAGAGGATCCTGAATGTAATAAGGAAGGATCAATTATATTCAGAAGGGAGTGTAGAAGAAATAAAATAGCACGAAGATTTACAAAACATAAAGTTAAGAAAAACAATTTTATCACAGTTATAACAGATAAAGATCAGAAACTACATAAATCTAAAATCAAAAGAAAACGTAAATTTCAAGCTAATCCGGTTAGGACAAGGACAGAAGATGGACATACAAGACCTGACCAACAGACAAGGACTTCTACCGATGAGACTTGGCGACGCTAAATTAATTGAATCTTACAACAATCTACTTCATATTGTACAACTAGAAAAATACCGACGAAACATCGAACAAATAAATGAGACACTCACAACTTTAAGAAATATACGGACATAAAAGATTCCTTGGACATAAGTAGGACGAATTTGCAGGAGGCTGATAATAAGTTTATCTCTCTGATGCCAAAGAAGAGAGCGAAACGTGGTCTTATCAATGGTTTCGCAACAGTTATTAAAAGTATAATAAGCAACCTAGACGTTAACGATGCGATCGAAATCAAAAAAAAAAATCAGCAAAATCTTACAAAACGAAAACAATCTTAATTTAGAAGTAAATCAACAATCCAGAACTAATAGGCAATTGATCGAAAAATTTGAAAACATAACCAATCACATTATTGACAAAAAAAAGAGCATAACAAATTATATAAAACATATATAGGAAAACTTTCAAAATCAGATTATGAACGATGGCACATTTGTAAAATATTTCCAATTTTTGGCACAGATAAAATATAATATGCGATGCTTGCGAGACTTAACGTAATTTCTAAACTAATTCACAGCCCAAACGAACTGACAGAATTATACGCTATCTTTACAAAACAAGCTATTGAAATTATATCTGATGAGAATATTTATGAACTTTTGGACATACAAGCCTATACGAATGGGTCCAACATCATTTTTAATATGCGAATTCCCATTTATTCAAAAGATTATTATTCCTTTTTCCACTTAAAACAAAGACTTTCCTAACCAAACCCTACCTGTTGATGAATCCCGAAAACATATACAGCTTCGACGAAAAATGCCGCAATATAGAGAAAATATTCTACTGCCTTCAAAAAAAAAAAAAAAATTGGCGAAAACCGCTGATTTCACCTGCATCTAATTCATGTCGAACCAACCAGAGTACTGTGAACTATACGACCGAGAATACAACATGGAGATCTTTCAACCCGAGCCTAACCACCTACTGTTGATCAACATCCCAGAATCTACAATGCTCACAACTTGCGGTCCAAAGAAAATCAAGGTCAAAGGCAGCATATTGGTCCACTTCATCGATTGTGACATATCAATCAATGATGTCACATATAGTAGCAGCAGCTCTACTCACTGGGATGAAATTAACATAACCGATTCGAAGAATATCTACGTCGAATTCAAAAAACTAATAATCCTGTCATCGAAATTACCAGAAGCTGAGGACATCGAGAACATCCCATATTAGGCGAACTATCGTAGCACCTGGCAGCGAACCCCCGAAAATAGAGTTCACCTGGCCGGCGCTCCCAACCAAGGGGGGAGGAGTTACGGCTACACCATAGCCGTCCACCATACACTTATGTGTACTATCTCTTATGTCTTATAGACTAAACAAATTATGTCTTATAGACTAAACAAATTCCAATTCCAAAATTAAATGATAAGGGATTCAAGTGCAATAGATAACGTAGACTAAACAGAATCCAATTTTCACACGTTTCGGCGTGAGAACCCTTTTGATAATATAAATACGCAATTAGAAGTAAAAACGCAGAGTTCAATTTTGTAAGCGCAAGCGAAAGCATCGGTTAGAATTTAAATAAATGATTTTGAATTTGAAAGAAAGTCGTGTTTCATTGTAGTCTTTGAAAAGAATAAGTTAGATCCTTTAACTCGCGCGAGCTTGGAAACGAAAGCCAGAGCGCTCTCTCCGACAGGAGGGGTAATTTAGGCATCTTTTGTCTCAAGTCGACTTTGACAGCTCGAAGTGTCCGTGCTATATATTCTTTATGCTATGATTCGGGGTTATGAGCAGAATGGTCCGGACATAGCAGTGACACTCCAGCCAATTTCTCATATATCTGTTATACAACCAAAAGGGCCAGGCAGTGCCTAAGTATAGGTAAATGCATATCCGTGTACCTTCGCATGAGTAACAGAGTAATAAAATTGCATGTGAAAGGTTTGTGCACGAAAGACAGAGATGCACATAGAAGGTAGTTTTGTTAATTCGGGAATCGCGACTGTAAGCGAGGAATGTCATTGTGTATTTGACAATTCGCGATCGGAATATCGCGTGTAATAAAATTTTAGATTTTTCGAATGAAAATCGAAACAAATAATAGTGACAGTGCGGGAGAGAAATGCGTTCGCAATATTTGTGCATCGGTGCGCCAATAAGCAACGTGTTATAATCGGAAAATTGTTTTATGGCTACGACTTCGAACAGTGTAAAAAGGTGGCGGAGCTCAACGAAAAGGAAATAAAGTTCCCTCTTCGGTGGTCTATTTATTAAGGAATTTAGAGCAACGAAGAAGGGGTTGAATTTTCTTGGATCTGTAGCACAGAATCAATGAAAACTCCTTGCTAGTGAACGTGTGCTGGTATCAACAGTTGAATGTAATTATAGTGAAAGACTCCGCGCTAACGTTATGTTTGTATGGTTTTGCGTTGGTTTCCGATTATCAGCTCTCAGTGATGAGTAAAGCGAGCCAGAAACCAAAAATTTGCAATTCAGTGAGTGAGAGAAATTACAAAGAACTTTGAAAACAAAATAAAATGTAAAATTTACGAATTCGCAGTTTAGTTGATCTGCTGAAACATCATTATTCTATTCTCAAATATTCATATACAAAATTTTTCTATACAATTTATTGCTATTTAAAATCACGATGCCGCGTAGTTTCATTGTTCATATTGATCGGGCAGCCCTAAATGCTTCTATCAGTTGCATATTTGCATCGGGTACTCGCCGCATTCGTTGATTTTACACACACTAGCGTGAAGTCAGCTGATTTTAGCATGTACACGTACACGGTGACTTGATATAAAATGGCCAACTCGTCTCTCTGCATATGCACATGCATATGTAGATATTTTAATACGAATTTCAACCTACTCTGTCGCACGCAAGCTTGGAAACGCAAGCCAGAGCGCTCTCTCTGATAGGAGTAGTAATTTTTGCATCTTTTGTCTCAAGTCTGTTTTGACAGCTCATAGTGTCAGTGCTATATTCTTTATGCTATGGGTCAGGATAATTGCAGCCACTGATACTGAAACCTCAAAATCACAATATGAATACCCATCGGGTAGGTCCTTTATCTGCCCGGACAAACATTTGTTGACATAAGATCAAATGTGCCGGTTGTCGTATAGTCGCAAATCTTGCTGTCTAGCAAGAAGGATTGAGACCTTCCCCCAAGCAGCAATCATCTGGGTGCATTGAAATTTGAAATAAGCAATTCGAAGTGAGGCAAAGACTATTTCCCTGTTATTTCCTAAAGAACTAACCTTTTCCATACACTTTCATACCCCAAAAGCAAATGTGAAGCAATTTCACTACATTTGAAACGCTTTTTTTTCCAGAGAGCGAAAATCAGTGCACATTTTCCCATGTTTCCAGCGCAAACTAACAAATCACCTTATATTATTGTGCTGCCATAACAACTTCAAAGCTCTATGTGCAAAACTCATTATAAATTCTGCAGCGGATGAGCCCCACCACTTTAAACTCACCCACACGTATACGCAACTGCAGCGAATCGAATATCAAGTTGCCACTATTAGCGCATTGTTGCATTCTTGTTAGAACGCATGTTAACGCGCCTAGCACTTAAAACTGAATTGCTGATGCTAGCACCTTCCATGTAGAGCGCGGCGCTGGAAAATACTAGGTTTTCTAAAATTTCGAAAATTTCGTTCAATTTTTCGAAAATCTTCTCTGTCAACATTTTATGCACTGTAAATTTCGTACGTTTGGGGCATTGTAAGTTTATCAATCATCTGCTATAGCGTTTCCACCGCGTTTAATGTATTTCAACATGTTTTACCCCTTTGGAAATGGCGCCGCAACGTGATCCATCACGTTTAATTGATTTTCTTATATAATACTCCTGGGGAACTGACGCCACAACGTGGATATCTATCCCGCTCGAAGACAGACGCAAATTGTTTTAATTTTCTTGGTCATGTTACGGTATTCAAAGGCCGCCACTATGAAATTATAGTCGTAGGCATAAAATTACATAAATTGCATGGGCACACTCACTTATTAAAATCATCATGAGATGAAATGACACTGCGCCCAATATGATCTGTCATATGTTTTTGGTAAATATCTTGAAACATGAAGAATTTGAAGTAGGTTACAGAAACATTTGTGTTTTATATAAGATTGTCGTTAATGATTTCGTTTCTTTGGTTGAAATTTCCATGCATCTTGTATTATTAACATTACACAGACACACAGATATACATATATATATATATATATATATATATATATATATATATATATATATATATATATATATGCATGAGTATATATATATATACCTCATGATCAAAAATAAACCGGAAAATTAAAATAAAACCTAAAATTTAAATTTTTAATAAATTTCTTTATTATCTTCTTCAAAATACTCGCCATTGGCGATGATACATTGACGCCAGCGTTTGATCCAATTTTCCATGCACTTTTGACTTTTGGTAGGCTTGCAAAGGTATGGCCTGTAACTCACGCAGCGAATTCTCTTTTATCGCATCGTCTCAAAACGCGTTCCTCTCAATGGCAATTTGAGTCTGGGGAACAGAAAATAGTCACACGGGGCCATATCAGATGAGTACGGCACTTGGCTGATGACATTGGTGGAATTTTTGGCCAAAAACTTTGAAACAATCAATGCCGTGTGCGCTGGTGCATAATCGTGGTGTAGAATCCATAACCTGTCTTTCCACAAATCAGGCCGTTTCTTACGAATTGCTTCCCGCAGGCGACGCATAACGTCTAAATAGTATTCTTTGTTGACCGTTTTACTCTCCGGAAGGAATTTGTAATGCACAATACCACGAATATCGAAGAAAACAGTTAGCAAAACTTTGATTTTGGACCTGCTTTGACGACTTTTTTTTGGATTGTTGTTCGGTAGGCATATAGAATTCATAAACCCATGTTTCGTCGCCAGTAATTATGCGTTTGATGAATGTTGGGTTGCTATCTGCGTTAGAAATCATCTCTTTAGCCACAACGCTGTTTTTGAAAATAGTTCAGTGTTTTTGGCACCAGCCGAGCATTGACGCGTTTCATACACAAAACATCAGTTAAAATGTGTTCTGCTGATCCATATGAAATACCTAGTAACACAACAATCTCACGAAATGATACACATCGATTTTCCAACACGATTTGCTTTGCCGATTCTATGTTTTCTTCGGTAACTGCCGTTGTTGGGCGTCCAGTATGCGCATCATCTTTCAAGCTTACACGGCCCTCTTTGAACCTTTTATACCACTCGTATGCTTGTGTTTTTCCAACACATGATTCACCAAAGGCTTTTTGTAGCATTACCAATGATTGGGCACATGAAATTTCATTTGCAACACAAAATTTTAAGCAGGCATGTTGTTCCAATTTTTGTTCCATTGAAAAAATCGCCACACAACAAATTTTCGACTTAAATAAACAGACGCTGACGGAATACTAATTGAGCTATGACTGCCAAACTTTGACAGACTGTCACAAACAGTGCTGCCACCATAGCCACTGAAAGTTTCATCGATTGGTAAAGTGCGGGCTTTTAAAATTAGAAATTCCGGTTTATTTTGGATCATAAGGTATACAGTGAAACCTCTCATAGGTGGACACTCATGGTGCCAGTCTTGTTGTTTGGCTATGGAAGGTATTCGCTTGTTGGAGGTATCGAACAAAATTTAGAATTATATATGCTTATTAAATACATATGTGTATGTATTGATGTGAAGAAGTACATATTTTAAATACAATTACTTCGTTTTTATTAATATTTATATGTAGATAAAGATATAGGAACTTATATTTGTACGTCTATTTCTCTTGTTGAGTATAGTAATATACATGTGTTACATAGTATACAGAGAAATAACCTTATGAAAAAATGATCAATTTTCGATTGCTGAAGCTTAGTTTGTTTCAATTTGAGCTGTTGTTTCTCGAATTGATTCTCTGCTGTTTTCAAGTTTGAAATGCTACATAGTCATCTTTTGCAAATGGCTTCAAACGAACAATTTGCTACAGGGCCTCATCATATGACTTGGAATGGTGCCTCGTCATCGAAATCATTTTCGTCCACAGTGCCAATTATCAAGTAGAATCTCAATATCGTAATTTTCAGTGTTTAATGTCTTATCAATGTTTAAAAATTCTTCCAAATTTGGGTTCTTGAAATCGCCGAATACCTTTTGTAAATGTATTAACGTTGATAATGGCAGTTCATCATCGGCATCAAATTCTAAAATATTCTGCGTTGTTTGTTGGGATACTGGTTTTCTAAAACAGTTTTTGATAGTCACTTCATCAACTTTATCCCAGGATCCGTTGATGAAGTATAAAGCGTCAAGAACATCTAATGTTCTTTCGAGTTCTGATGCAGACTTGGTTCTATCAATTTTCGAAAGAATGTGTTTTAGAAGAAATCCTCTATAATTAGCCTTGAAAATTTGTATAATCCCTTGATCCAAGGGTTGACAGACTCAAGTAGTGTTAGCCGGTAGGAAAGTTATGCTAACATGTGTTAATTTCAAATCTCTAGAATGAGATGCCACATTATCCAAAAACAAAAGAACTTTTCTGTTTCGAATTTTCATGTCCAATTGCTGTAGCCATTCGGACATAATATCCCGCGCCATCCACGCTTTTTGGTTTGGGTTCCAATAGGCAAGTAAATCTTGCAAGTGAAGATTCTAGAATGCCCGAAGATGGGCTGCTTTACATTTGACTAATAGCATCTCCTTCTCCCCTGCCATATTTACACAAAATAAAACTGTCAGCCTTTCTTTCGACAGTTTGCCACCAGTGCGTGGTTCGGATTTCAAGGCGAAGTTTTTATTTATTCATTTATTTATTATTTGCACATTTAACAGAAGAAATCCAATTACAAAATGTGAAATAGAAATACATACAAAGACGCAAATTCTGAAGAACATGAAAAGTTATTACATAGACAAAACATTTTCAAGAACTCTTTTGAAAGCAACTATGCTAGAGGGAAAAGATCCAAGCTGGAGTCTATTGTGAGTCCTTGGTAAACGAAGCAGAGGAGAATGGAAGTAGACCTCCGTTCTAGCGAAAGTCAAAACAAAAATATCGGAAGACCGGGAAGGTCTAGAGTATTGTCGCAAAGAAACTAAATGGTCAATATTAACTTGTAAATAGTTATGACAAAGTTTGAACAGTAAGCAATGATCAAGATATGTCCTTCGCGAGGTTAAAGATTGAATGTAAAAAAAAAGAAAGGCGTTCTTCATAGGGAATATAAGGGATATTGAATTTGAAAAGTAGAAAGCGGGTAAATTTACGCTGCACAGATTCAACAATATTGATCAGGGAAACAGAATAAGGAGACCGAATTTGGGATGCATATTCTAAAATAGTACGTACGATAGTCACAACAAATTGTACCGCGGAATAGGGATTAGTAAAAATAAGCGAATGTCTTAACAGCTTTGAGGCTCTAGAAACTATATTGTGAACTTGCGCATCAAATTTTAGCTTTTAGGTTCAAAGATGACGCCAAGATCTTTCACACGTTCAACTTTATTTAAAGGAATAGAGTCAATAAAATACACAAAGAAGATGGCAGAAGTCTTAAGAGTGAAAGTCATTGTATGACACTTGGGAATATTAAGTGAAAGAAAATTAGCTTGACACCAGGGAATCAGTGAGATAAGATCACCTTGAAGAACTTTGCAGTCTTCAAGAGACCGAATCACTCGGAATATCTTGAGGTCATCAGCATAAAGAAGGCAGGGAGATTTGAGTGTTGAAGGAAGGTCATTTATGTACAGAGTGAATAGAAGAGGGCCTAGTATGGACCCTTGCGGGACATCAGATTCGGGATGAAAGGGAACAGAGTGCGTGCCTAAGACAGAAACACGGCAAGACCTTGACGAGAGATAGGAATATACCCACAGAAGTAGGGAGTCTGAACCTCCAAAGCACTCAAGCTTGCGACACAGGATGAAGTGATCAACAGTGTCGAAAGCTTTCGAAAAATCGGTATAAATGCTATCAACTTGCAGATGATTATCAAGAGAAGTAGCAACAGTGTTCGAAAGGACAAGCAGATTTGAGGTAGTGGAACGATTAGGAAGAAAGCCGTGCTGCTCCGGGACAATAACATGTTCTAAGGCCATGTAAAGATTTGAGTGGACAATACGCTCAAGAATTTTAGAGAAAGTGGACAAGAGTGATATGGGACGATAGTTCGTAACACTTGAAAGATCACCAGACTTGAGGATGGGTAATATGTTGGCCACTCTCCAGCACTGTGAAAAAACACCTGAAGAGATGCTTAAATTAAAAATGAAGGAAAAAGGAATACTCAGAGATAAGGGTAAGGATTTGATAAACAAATTAGGAATACCATCACGACCAGGACCAACATTAGGGTCTAACGAATCAATAACGGATTTAATAAGGTGAGGATCGACAATAAAAGACGAAATAGCAGGATTTTGAACACTTCTGTCAGGAGTGAAGATGTTTGGCTTATAAGGAGAAAACGTAGATGAAAATTAGGTGACAAAGAGATTATTTATGTCCACAGGCAAAGAAGCACATTTATGATTACATTGCATGGAGCTAAGGATAGATGAGAAGGACCTTAAGGATCTTATATATGACCAGAATGGTTTAGAATGGTTAGAGAGGAGAGAGTTTTCAAAAGAGCTGTGATAGGCGCAAAAAGCTTGGCGTATTTTCTGCTTAGCAATAGACCGAAGCCTTCGGAAAGCAGATTGCGCTTCAAAAGAGTCAGATGTTTTCACCCATTTACGAGCCCTGTTTTTCTGCTTAATAGCATCAAGAACCGATTGATTGAGCCAAGGTGGGTCAGATTGCTTAGATGAACGACGAAGAAGAGTATATTGTGATTTCAGGTTTGACAGGACATAATAGAATTTGGGTACAGCTTCATCACAAGTGAGATTGGAGAAAAGTGCAGCCCAGTCAACCGAAGATAATTCAAGGGATAAAGAGAGATAGTCCGTTTCACGGAAATTGTAGGCTGGAGGAACACGAAAGTTATGGAGCTTTTGGATAGATAGGGTTAGCTGTATATTAAGAGGAGGATGATGAGGATCAGTAGCGTACCCAGAATTTTGATAAGAGGGGGGGGTCATATTTTTGAAGTCTTGACTAGGTACGTTTGCTAGTGCTTCGGTTTAGATATGAAGATATAATTATGTAATCACACTTAATCATACTTTTTCAACGGTCAAAGTTGGAGTCCTCCAAAAATAATTCTGGCAGACTTTAGCCCGATTGCATGCTGGTTTCATTTACTTGAATCATTCATGATATTTTCATTCAAATTATAAAATTATGCGCTTGACGTGTGAAAGAATCTACACTGTATTTGTAGACTTCCTTGGAACCGTAAAGTGTACATGCATGTTTGCAAGTACATATATTGAAACGACTTCAATACCTACAGGCCAGAAAATAAAGCAACTAATAAAGTAAATGCCGTGGGAAAGTGAACTGTCACTAAGCACAGGCAGAGTATTATCGTAATCAGGGCTGGCTTAGCTTGTTTGCAGCCCATGTAGGGAAGCAACTCTGCGCTCTCAAGCAAATTTGTCGTCATTTCCACGTAACGCATGAGGTAGACTTTTTGTACGCGTCTTTTTTAATGAGGTGTCCCCAATAGGCCTAATCCTCAGATTACAAATCATATGACAAAATAAAACAATTCATTTTTTGAGGGTTCTGATCAAAGATAGAAAGAAACATTCAAAAATATAACTGTTGCTACTAACTATGGGTGCGAATTAAATAAATTACACTTTTCTGGAATTTTACTACGAAAACTTTCAATCAGGTGACCATATTCTAATGTTCCTACCAACTCTTTATCTATATATAAAATTGCTAGGCTTCATACAATAAGTAAAAGATAACGGCACACACGGATCCAATTTGTGCAAATTATGCCCGTATCACCCCTAGGTAAGATCTCATAGGCCGTAAATCAGGCCCATATGGGTTTTACTGTGAAATAGATGAAAGATCTAATTGCGTAGAGATACTGAATCAAACTCAACTCCCACGTTCCAGAGTGTCTCGGCGAATAATTGTTAAAGTGGATGACTTAGTAGTTAATGCTAGTTCAAGGCTCCTTGTCGACAAACAGTTTTCGAGAATGAGATTTGATGCCGCACTATCATTTCACTCAGCTGTGAATGAGAACCTGAATCAAATCGTGGTTATAATCACGGGTGAGCGTGTTCCTGACCACTTCACATCCTAATGTTCCATTGGTCAAGTAAATGAAATAACTCTAATATTGCCTGAAGGCCCAATTCTGGCGGTTGCGCCATCGATTATTATTTTTACTAACCTCTTCCCAGGCAATGATGAAGCCTTGTGGACTCCACATATAAATGATCTAAGGAAAAAACTGGTTGTCTTCATTGGTCTTCTACGTCGCTTCTACTTCTTTCCAAAGAAAAAAAATCCAAATTATGTATGCGCATCTCCTTTCCAAAATTTCCTACGGCATTTTGAATTGGAGCCAAACTTCTAAAGGTAACCTGATGATCATCTTCAGATTAGTAACCAAGGCGTGTAAGATCATTTACAATCTCCCTATGCTAACTCCAACGAGCGAAGTTTACAAAACAGCCCAAGAATTGAATTTGCAAGGCATGATTTCCATGGAAAGAGCTAAATTCATACATAATAATTTACACCGTAATGAGTACACCACTGTAAAATTAGATAGAATTGAGGGGAAAACACTTACAGAATGAGAAACATGAATAATATAGCTATAGCATTTGCCAGAACTGATCAGCTAAAAGAAGACCCCTTCAACAAAGCAGCCAACTTTTACAATGCACTACCTGACAAAATTAAAAACATAGCGAACCCAACTTCCTTTAAAACGACACTAAAAAATATCTCCTTCAGGACCAACATTCGAAGAAAGTTAGAAGTACAATAAGCTCCACTAAACTCAAAACCAAATATGTAATCAACAGGAAATAATGCATAAACATATAGTCTGAACTATTAATCTAAATAAAAGGGCACTAAAATTTACAGATTTGGTACTATCCCTTATACCGATTCTTATCGTCTGGGAAGTACTATGTCCTAAAATTTTAAATACGAAAAATTACTAAATTTTGATGGAGAGAATGATTGAAGGAAACGGAAGTGGTTTTAGTCGGTAGAAATTCGGCATGCCGAGAGGCAGGAGCTGATCGGTATCTTTTGAAGATTTCCACCTCCCAAAATTGAAAAAAAATATGCTTGAGATATATAATCCATAACATTCGAATCTTCGAATTTTTTTAAATTTACGCGAGGTGATCAAAGTTTTAAAATGCCGATAATGATACAAACCTAGTATTCAAAACTCATCTGCTTGTACAGTAACGGTGAGAAACAGTGTAAAATGGGATTTAAATTTTATGTCCAAGCATAAAACAGAACACTTCGCCGGATGAAATTATAGTGAAATATCTAAACGACAATTTTTTTTCATTAGCTCATTTAACACATCTTCTGTAGATGGAGTGAGATCTCTATGAATATTTAGAAGTGCCAATCCATTTAGCCGTTCATTGCTGGTGGAATTTCGCAAGTATGTTTTTAGTCGTCGTAATGTTGAAAATGATCTTTCGTTTGTAAACGTAGATACTGGGAGAACAGCCAATATTTCTAGCGATTTCGATATATTCGGCATAATGTTTGATGTACACATGCTTAACCCATCTATGGCCGTTTTTGGGCGGTTTACTATTTCAAGATGCCCTATCTTTCTGTACCACAGAGTCAACTCAGCATTCAATTCTTCTTCAAGGGGGGGGGGGGTTGAACCCGTAACCCCCCCCCCCCCCTTGGGTACGCCACTGATAAGGATCAATAGAAAGATAAGGTAAATCAGCCGCAGACACAAAGACACGATTAGATGGGAGATTAATAAAAATCAAACCCAGTAAACGGCCATTTACATTTAGTGACGAGTTAAACTGAGATAGAGAAAAGTGAGAAAGAAATGAGGAGAGGAGAGCAGAGAGTGCATTAGAAGATTTGGCAATAGAAGACGGACTTGAAGGCCATTCAACTAACGGACAATTGAAGTCACCAAAGATGATAATAGTTGAGATGTGATTAAGCGAGCAATAAAAGGCAGAGATCTCATCTAGAAAGATTTCAAGAACAGATACAGGGGAGTTGCATGGAATATAGACGGATCCGACTAATATGTTATAATAGGAAGAAGTTGACAATTTTGCAACAATACATTCAACGGGGTAAGAAGGGCGAAAATGACAACAAAGGGAAGAGGGGAACGATTTATACACACCAATGAGAACACCTCCCCCATCAGCTTTATCAGAGAGAAAAAAGTCGCGATCTCGGCGGTATAGAACATAATCTTTTGCAAGTTCTGCGTTTGAAATTGAGTCGTTCAACCAAGTTCCAGTTAAGCAAATAATGTCATGATCTGCAAGAAGGGTTGATATGTTAAACTCGGCAATCTTGGATCTCATACCTCGAACATTTTGATAGTATATGCTTAATGGATAGAGTCCTTCGTTGACTTCCGCAACTGGGGAAAATTTACAGCAGAACGCCTTTTCGTAGTAAATTCTTTCACCAGAGCTCCATCAGGCCAAAATTCAGATTTGAGAACACAGTCCAGCTCGTGAGGAACAGTTATTTTAAAAGAGGCAATCAATTTGTTTGGCATGTTATCCTTTGTTAGCCTTCTGCAGTCAAGTATAGGAGGCGTAAAGCCAAGTTTATTGCGGACGTAGTCAAGGACGCTCTCCTTCGAAGTCACGTAAGCGAGCCTAGATACAAATATTTGAGTAGGTGGCTTTACTGTTAAAAGCCCACTTGAAACATTTGGCGAAATTGGCGGCACAATTGAAGTGGTTGCACGGGTTGGCGGCAGAAAGTTTTCTTTAGAAGCGCACGATAATACATCACCAGCAGTTTCTGTTGATTTGAGGTTTCCAGGAACATCAAATAGCTGCAGACTTAATGGTGTGGGTGGGTTACAAGTCGACTGGTAAGGAACCGCTTAAGAGGCAACTGATGACTCCATACGATGAATATTATTATCAGCTGAATCAATACTATTGTAAGCTGCAGCAACTCGCTAAGGAATCGCTCCACGGCTTGGCGAAGCTTCAAAATTTAAAACACTAGAAGAAGCTTGATGAAGATTTGCAGCCGAAACAGTTGGAGTAATAGAATTCTTTATAGCAAGTTTTAAATTAATGTCCTTCAGCATCAACGAATGCTCCTTGAGACACGCTAGGACATCAGTTAAGGAAACCGATCGACACTTATCACAACGGAAAAGTAAATTTTGGCATTTAGCTTTCAAGTCCAAAAAGCTATTTGGAAGACCAATGCATTTAAGGTGAAATTGATTGGAACAGTATCCGTCACAATCAATGTACTTGGTTTTGGCTGTAACGGCAGTTAAGCATATTCCGCACTTAATGTCGTAAAGGGGCGAGCTAGCCATTGATTAAGTCAAGTATGTGAATACCGGAACAGCACAGAACATCAAAAGAGGTTTAAATTTAAAAATCAGATCCAAAATTATGCAAATGCTCACAGTTTAGCTGAAGAGTAAAAGCACTTGTAGTATTATAACATTGAATTGAAGTTATAGTCTAGATTTAGGCTGGATAACACAAGTAGCAAATATCACATTCAATTAAAATAACAAATGATCGTGCTACAGCACTGAGGCAGTATATGATAGAAAAACAGTTGAACTGGGAACCAGTCACACGAGAAAGTACCCGCGAACAAAGAATCTATTCGCGATTTACAAAAAAACACTAAATACGGGAAATCACCGGGCGACAAAGTGAAGGCGACAAGCACAGCGATTGGAACAGTGCGAGCGTTACGAAATCAATAAGTTGAACAGAAGCGACAGCGCGAAATCAGCGAAAGGGCAAGAAGCCGGGCAATACACGTCTGCAATGCTTGACGAGATGTAGTCAAAGTTTTATCGGGTGCAGCACGAAAAAACAGGCCACACTCATCACCATTATAAATATCCTCGGGGTTATACCCAGACAACATGGTGGGCAATTTTGCCCTTAACTGGTCAACGTCCAATTGATCAAAGATTTGCCTTGAGATTAAGAAAACCTAAAGAGATGATTTTTAACTTTTCAGTTTTCAGACCAATATTAATTTTAAAAATAAACCTTTACACCGATTTTGATTTTTTTTAGAAAGGTACTATTACGCAGATGGTTTTTATTAGAAAAAACTTTAAAAATAAGAAAAAATTAAAAAAGAGCTTAGCTCGTGTAAATTGTTGTTGTAAATTTGAGCCGTGTACACACATATACATGTGTGCAGCATTTAATTATGTTCGCATCACACCATTCGTCATTTACGCATTGTGTGCGCACACAAGTCAAGCCATGTAGCCAGCCAAACTTTAGAGGTTCTGTCTTCTGTCGTTCGCTGTGCTTTCATTGTGGGCGGTTGAACTGGCGTGTTTTTTACCGCCACGCGGGAGATCATTCTTTCTTTCCATTGAAGATACCTTGTCAAAGTGAACAAAATTAAAAATCCTTTGCATTTTTTCTTGATTTTTTTTTGGTTATAATACGTAAGTGAAAGCTAAATCTTAAAATAAGTGAATTTTTTTCATGAAAATTCAATACAATATTTTAGATTTACAACGTAAACGAATTCGCAAACGGTTTGGATTTTTTTTCAATCGTAACGGAACTATAGCGCCTGTTCAATTGGTCAATCGGTCAATCGGTGCATTATATTCATCGGCAGCAAAAAAAAAGATTTTTTTGGAATTGAATTTAGTTAAGAAAAAAATTAAAAACTTTTCTATTTCTACTTAGAATATAGCAATTGATAAAGTGTCACGAAAAAGTCCAAATATTGGTCGGCGAATCCAAAAAGCACAGCAAGATACAAAGAAAAGGCAGTCTGAGACCGTAAAACAACGTGTAAGACGTCTTTCGCTCTCAATCAAATATTCAAAATGCTTTAGATCAAGCAGATTCCAATCAACATCTGCAAAGACGTTTAATTGAAAATCTCGAGTTTGCAGCTTTCCATTATAATAGTATATTCGATTATAGCTCACATCGATCAGTTGTTATTGGGAAAATAGAGAATGTTGGTCAATTTTGCAATGCAATGAAATTTTCGGGTGCAACTCCTGGACTTTGCTGGGTAAATGGGAAAGTTATAGTACCTCCGTTTATTGAACCGGTTGAGCCTTTAAAGTCATTATTTTCAGCAGAAACGTCAGATTCCAAACATTTTTTGTCAAGGATACAATAATATAACTCATGCTTTTGAATGACTTCTTTCTGAGCTACAAAAACAATGAGAGATGGATTGATGACGTTTAAGGTAATTTCTGCCAACGGCATTCCAAACAATATTGATTTTGATTTTATATCTGAATGTTTTAATATAATCAGATTCAAGGTCAAGTTTACCATAGAATTGATTCTTTGATAATGATTACAAGTTTTTAGAAATGTAATTTATGGGCAACTCAAATGCTGAGCTTCAATAACGGTGCCAAGTTGGGAGTTTTTCAAAAGCAACAACAGTGTGAGAAAAGGTATCATTTAACGGTAGCAAAGATTTTTCCATGGAAATAATGAATTAGTCCGTTTATTTAAAACTGCACTTGAAATGATACCGTCGGACAATCATAAAGTTGTAATAAATGCTGATGCAGTACCTGATGGTTGTATGTATCGTGATAGATTTAATGCTCCTACTATTGGTGAAGTCGCAGTAGTTATCGTGGGCAAGAATTTAATATACGTGACATTGTGATTCATCGCAGAGGCAAGAGACTTGAAAACGTGGCAAAATGCATCGTTGCCACGACGCCTTACAATACCCATTAATTTTTGGGCAAGGTGACGACCAATATCACTTTTGTTTGAATATGATTAATCCAACGACTGGTAACTTAATTTTTTTTGTAAGTGGAAAGTCTTAAACACATATGTTCAATGACCTTATTTTTTTACAGGTTTGGAAGTCAATAAAAAAATCAGTGCCATGAATTATTATGCGTATAGGCTAATGATCCGCACCAATCAGGGCAATTATATTTTATTGTGTCGATGATTATTTCATTAATATGCTGTTGGTGCGTTCGCAAAAATAGAGACAAGAAATTTCAATCTTTCTTCGATTATTTTCTTCTTTATTCGATTTAACCAAAAAAAGCTTCGATCGGAAGAGTACATTCATCTTCGAGATGCCATTAACACAGATGGAAACGTTGATGACCTGCAACTTTACTGGTAGACCTCGCCATATGCACGAATAAGCGTAAGACGCTATGACTTACGTTGCTCGTTATGGTCGTCCAGATTTGTTTATTAAATTAACATGCAATCCGCAATGGATAGAAATAAAAGAACTTTTGATGGCTGGACAAACAACGACTGATAGACATGATATAAGTTAGCCACGCGCATCCGGCCAAACACGCGAAATCAGCAAGAAATCCCATCAAAGTTTTAAAGTCACGCAAACCCGGCCCAACACGCGCATCAGAAAGAAAAACGACACCACAACAAGAAAATGCTATCTGCTGATGCAGCGAATTAGGTTAAGAAAAATTAATTATTTGGTATTGTAGTCAGTCGAGAAAAAGAACTTTACAACTAAAGACGGAGAAAAATCTGCTCTAAATTATTTGGTATTATTTGGCTTTTTGTCTCTAACAAAAATTTAACTGGCGGCCGAGCAGGGGCTGTACGCAACATTTGTAAAACGGGAGTGTTAATTGTCGTGAGTTACGTGACTAACCAAAACGTGTCGTCGCAATTAGCACAAGTGATTAAACAATTCACCAGCCCGACAACGGAAGAAAAAAGTGGCCCCCGAGTAGTTCAGGAGTAACAAAAAGGAAACCTCTAGCCGCCCCTTCGATACGAATGGTTCAGAACCCGAACATGCTAGCTACGCCATACATTTTTACCCTAATGTAAGTAAGCCATTTCTTTATTTTTCCTCAAATATTTTTTTCGGATATCATAATTAAAGTGTTTAGTGCTCGTGATTTTGTTACTCCGTGTTTTGACTCAAAAGAATAGGTAGTGATAAAAATACTCGTTCTGTTGAAATCCACGAAAAATTCAGTTGTTTGGTCATCCATTCGTTTCCATACCAATTCCGATCATTTTCAAACATCCATCCAAAGAAAATTAAGTATTCATAATTTTCTTTTATCTGCAAATTGTGTGCATATTTTGAACATTTAAATTGAATTCATCTCGTGTTAAACGATGTCGAACCCATCGAATCTCGTCAGACCTGCCAGATTGAGCGATTCTGTCGCCACTGCCGCGTCTAACGCAAGCAATGAAGGCCCAACCACGCATTCAAATAACGAACTCGCCCCGATGATAACCAACATCGTGCGAGACGCGTTAAAGGTCCAAGGACAAGAGCTGTTTAATTCACTAATGAACCCTGCTTCGGATATCAGCGAAGACTACGATGTGCCAATCAACATTGGAGTCAATAGAGTGTTATCCGACATGGACAAAATCCTGGATGTTGTGAAGAGTTTTAGGGAGTTCTCAGGACATGCCGGCGAATTTAATTCTTGGAAGGAAAGTGTGGAGCGTATCTTGAGGATCTACCAACAAAGAAACACCCAAGTATTACGGAATACTTTCCGTGATACGAAACAAAATCGTCGGTCAAGCAGACGTGGCGCTTGAGTCACACAATACTCCCCTCAACTGAGAGCGTATCTCAAAATGTCTGTCATTGCATTATGCCAACAAAAGGGACATCGTTACTCAAGAGTACCAGATGACTACCCTCAATCAAGGTTGGGACACTTTACCCGAATTTTATCAGGTGGTTTACCATCAGTTGTCTCTGATACTCAATAAATTAGGTTCCATGGACCTGAGCCAAGATGTTCTAAACATCATGACTCAGGGCAAAAGCCCTAGATACATTTTTTAGAGGACTTGAAGATCACCTGCCAAAACTTTTGAGCATGCGTGATCTCACCGATTTCCCAAAGGCCCTTCATTATTGCTTAAAATTACAAAACGTCAACTATCGCACGCAGCACGCTAATTCATCTCACATCCCGGTCAGAAATCAACATTATCAACTACCTCCTATACCTTCCAGAAAAGTGAACTTGCCTCCTAAAGCGAATCCCACGCTATTGCCAAGAACGCACCCGAATCCTTATCCAGCTCCAAGAGGTCCGTTCTTCCTGGAACTAGTCCACAATCCTCGTGCTTCGTAAATACCCCGATTCAGTCGGCAGCCCTGGCAAAATAATTATCACCAACAAGGAGCCGCACCAATACTTCCTCTTAAGCCCCAAGGACGATCTGAACCAATGGATGTCGACGAGTCCATAAGAACTCGCATGGTCAATTACGCCAACAGACCACGACCTAACGACAGATTCCGCGACAATTCCATACAAAACATAAATTCCAACGTATCTTTCACACCGACTCAAACAACGACGGCGAACCAACCAAGCCGAATACGAACAGACATACAAAGACGAATACGAACAGACATTCTTGTATAAGGAGGAAGACAACCAACCTCTAACAGACTATCTCAAACAAGAACAGCCGGAACAATTGGAAGACATATATTTTTTAAACTGAAGCGCTCTTCGCTACCATACTTTGAATATGTTGCGAGGAGCGGAGAAACCTTAAATTTTTTGGTGGATACTGGTTCCAACAGAAACTATATTCAACCGCGTCATATAAGACGCCCGATTCTCAATGAAAAACCATTTCTTGCAAACTCCGTCAGTGGTAACGTTAGCATCACTATTCGGACCCGACATACCTATACTGAAATTTTTCATTCTCTCGCCTCTTATATCCTTTGATGGAATAATTAGTAACGACACTCTTAAGTGTTTGAATACCTTTATTCATACTAGCAAATGCCACATGATCTTAGGTTCCAATCTGAAAATTCCCCTAAAAGAACACCTATCCGAAACAGTTAACTCTATAAACCTTAGAACGGACCATTTCAACGAAGACCAGACTCGTAACATTAAGCACATAATTCATAGACACCGTAACCTTTTATCAGAACCAGAGGAGAAGTTAACCTATTCTACACGGGTTAAAGACGAAATTAGGACAGCAACAGACGACCCAATATACAGTAAATCCTACCCGTATCCGAGAGCTTTAAAACTCGAAGTGGAAAAGCAAATTAACAAAATGCTCGAAGTTGGCATCATCAGGCCTTCCAAATCGCCCTACAATTCTCCAGTTTGGATTGTCGGCAGAAAACCTGACACTTCGGGTGAAAGGAAATATCGGCTGGTTATAGACTACCGAAAACTCAACACAGTTACAATTGCAGATACCTACCCAATACCGGAAATAAATGAAGTCCTTGCCAACCTAGGTGAAAATAACCTTTTCTCAGTACTTGATCTCAAGAGCGGTTTTCATCAGATCCCGCTAAAAGAATCCGATGTTGAAAAAACTGCGTTTTCTGCCAACAACGGGAAGTTTGAGTTCACTCGACGCCCCTTTGGCCTGAAAAACGCACCCTCAATATTTCAGAGACGACGTGCTCCAAGAGCATATTGGCACACATTGTTATGTCTATATTGACGATATTATCGTCTTTGGTAAGGATGAAAAACAACATCTTGAGAACATAGACAAAATTTTCAGTACTTTAGAGGCTGCAAACTTCAAAATTCAATTGGAGAAGTGCGAATTTCTTCGGAAGGAAGTAGAGTTCCTAGGATACGCCATCAGCGAAGAGGGAATTAAGATCAACCCCAAAAAGGTACTGGCGATTGCCCACATGCCGCCACCTAAAACCCTCAAGGAGCTAAGATCATTCCTGGGAATGTCCGGCTATTATCGCCGCTTCATCCAAGATAACGCGAAGATAGCAAAGCCACTGACCACACTGCTACAAGGCGAAGACGGACGTATATCTACCAAACACTCTAAAAATAAGCGCATTCATTTGGATTCACATGCTTTAATGGCTTTCAATTAACTAAAAAACTGCCTTATCTCAAAAGATGTCGTTCTGGCACATCTTTGTTTTCAGGAAAAATTCGAGCTCACGACCGACGCTTCCGAATACGCAATCGACGCGGTCCTCTCACAAGGCAAGCGGCCAATAATCTTTCTTTCTCGCACGTTGACGAAAACAGAAGAAAGTTACGCAACGAACGAGAAGGAAATGCTTGCAATTGTGCGGGCTCTAACTTCTCTTAGGAACTATCTTTATGGCCGTCAACAGGTTACCATCTTCACAGATCACCAGCCCTTGACTTTTGCTCTTAGCAAGAAAAGCACGAATAGTAAACTCAAAAGGTGGAAATCCTTCTTAGAAGAGTTTAATTATGAGCTCAAGTACAAACCAGGCAGGACAAATTTAGTTGCAGATTCATTGTCAAGACCACCGCAAAAGATTCTTGTAAATTCGCTAACGGCCGCCGAACACAATCACGACAGTTTACCACAACTGATACCTACTGCTGAAACACCAATCAACGCTTTTCGCAACCAACTCCTATTGGAAGTAGGTGTAGAAGATAGTTACCAGATCATTAACCCCTTCGATAATTACTACCGCCACATTATAATGAAACCTACTTACGCTGAGGAACAGCTCACAGATATCTTCAAAAGATATTTGAATCCGACCACACTAAATGGAATTTACAACTCTGAAGAAGTAATGGGGAAAATCCAGGAGATTTATCCTCATCACTTTAGAAAATATCGAACCAGATTTTCCCGAAAGCTCGTCGAGGATATTCCCAACGAAGCCCTGCAAAACAAAAGAATCCTACAAGTACACCGGAGAACATACCGCAATGCCGAGCAAAATAGGATGCAGCTCTTAGAAAACTTCTATTTTCCGAAAATATCTTCCAAAATTAAAGCCATTGTGAAACGGTGCCAAACTTGTAAAGAGAACAAGTACGATAGGCATCCTAACAAACCTTCCTTGTGTCCAACACCAATACCTTCTTACCTAGGTCATAGGGCTCACCTTGATCTATTCTCAACGAAAAAATACCGTGTATTGACATTTACGAAATTTGGGCAGGCTAAAATAATCGCGTTCAAGTCCGTTGAAGATATAAGACAGCCGTTACTCGACTTATTATTCTTTTTCTGCGTCCCCGAGAGAACTGTCATCGACAACGAGGGTTCTTTTAGGGCAGCTTCGATAAGATCTCTTATGGAAGATGAACTTAATATCTCTGTCTATACTACCCCACCGTACAAAAGCGAGGTGAACGGACAGGTCGAACGATGGCACTACACACTCGGACAGATCATGAGATGCCTTAAAAGAGACGACCGCCCACGTAATTTCGAGGAGCTTTTACAACGAACAGTAAATGAGTACAATTTTACCATTCACTCGACCACGGGTAAAAATCCAGTAGAACTTTACTTCGGTCGAATCCGCGGAATTAATCCCGAACAATTCGAGAACATCCGATTGGCCAACATCGAAAGGCTGAAGAGGAAACCAGAGGCAGATCTTATGACACACAACAAGACTAGACAGACGACAAAGACTTACGACATAGGAGAAATAATTTATGTCAAACTGAACAAACGTAAAGGTTCCAAACTAACACCTAGGTACAGACAAGAAGTCGTCAACGAAAACCATAGCACGAACATACTAACAGAAACTGGAAAAATAGTTCACAAGAGCAACATCCGCAACTAATTTTCCATATTAGATCCACCTTTACGTCTATCTACGCGAAAGTTCAGATATTGGACTACTTTTACGCTCACATAATAGCTTTCCACACATGACAAACTCGGCTACAGGACGGTAACTTTAAGATCACTCATGTGACCAAACTTGACCAGTACGAATATAACAAAATGAACCAATTCCTAACCTGCCTACATTTCAACACAATTCTCTTCCCTCATACCCGATAAACGAGGTCCAGCCAGTTCAATAACTTTCCACTATTTGAAACCGAGAAAAATTCGAAGATCGCTAAATTTCATTGACTCGGCATGGAAATGGATCGAAGAAAATTCTGACCATGGAGATTTTCTTACCCTTAAGGAGAAAATTACAAGCGTCCTGCAAAACAACAACAGACAGTTCGTCATTTACAACGAGCAGATTAATAACATCACGAGAATCACTAACGACATTCAAAGTTTATTGAGGAAAAATAGCCAAATGAGTCTTACCACAGTATTAAATCTAGAATTCAAACTTAAAATAACTGGGCCAAATATGGGATCATAAATTCGCTAATTTTGCCAAAATTTGAAATTAAAATTACTAAACATATTGCATGTTACCATAGACAACAATAAAAGAGGCCCTAAATTTTTCCGAAATTAAAATCATTGCGAACTTATCTTCAATTCGGAGCGGAGCAGCATTAGCCCGAGAGTTTGGTGTCGGTAAGTCTACAATTACGGACATAAAGTCTAAACAAGATGATTTCTTGAAATATGCATCCCAACAAGATAGCAATGAGTGACCTAAAAATTGAAAAACATTAATATTAGCCAATAATATGGCTCTTGAGGATGCTTTATATTTAAGGTTTACACAAAGCAGGAGCTTAGGTGAACCAATATCAGGCCCGCTTCTTTGTGAAAAGGCTCTAGATTTTAAAAAACAACAACAAGTGGGTGGTTGGCTAACTTCAAACAACGGCACGGAATCAGACAGCTTGATGTTCAAGGGGAAATGCTATCTGGTGATTCTGCTGCTGCAGAATCGTTTCTGAAAACTTTTGAAAACATTACCCTTTATAAGCAATTGTCAAGGGATGATGTCTATAACGCTGACGAAACTGGGATAAATTGGCGCTCCTTGCCGAGAAAATCTCTTGCATCACGTAATGAAGCTCGTGTTCCTGGCTACAAAGTGAGCAAAGACAGGATGACAGCTATGGTTTGTGCTAATGCAAGCGGTACTCATTCTATTCATTTACTGGTGATTGGTAAAAGCAAAAAACCTCGTTGCTTTAAGAATGTGACATGCCTTCCTGTCATTTATAGGGCACAAAAGACTTCATGGATGACGTTTGATACTTTTCTTGATTGGTACTCTAACACTTTCAGACCAGAGGTTAAGAAACTCAGAGAAAGCCAGGCAAAAACTGGAAAAGTTATGTTGATTATTGACAATGCCCCCACACATTCTGATATTGATCGCTTGAACAGCATTGACAACAATTTTACTGTCATGTTTCTCACACCAAATGTGACAGCCCTCCTCCAGCCAATGGATCAGGGCGTAATTGGCAAAATGAAAAAGATTTACAGGAAAGAAGTGCTTCGGCGGCTTCTTCTAGCAGATCGAAATGAAGAAAGAGTGATTGAGTTTACAAAAAAATTAAATCTTACAGACTGCTGCTACATGTTGGAGGATTCCTGGAAAAGTCTAACTGAGGGAAATCTAATGAAAGCTTGGAACGAACTTTGGCCGAGGCCAGCTACCAATGAGGACGAAAATATCGCGGGCCCTGAACCTGAGCTTCTTCAAGAAATCGCCGATCTTTGCAATGTAATGCCTAGCTTTGAAGAGTGTGACCTAGCTGATGCAACAGAGTGGCTCAACATTGATATTAATGAGCATGGTTACCAAATCTACAATGAAAACGAGATCCTGTCTCTTGTGACGGATTTCAACAAATCAGAAGACAGCAGTGATGAAGAAGACGCTATAGATTCGGTCCCATCCCATGCCGATGCGTTCAGTGCTCTAGAAACGGCAATGAACTGGTACGAAAAACAAACTGAATGCTGTTTACCTCAGTTGATCACGCTAAAGAAAATCCGTGATTTAGCAGCCAAAAAACGTTTTTCAACCTTAGTTCAGAAAAAAAATGTGTGACTATTTTCCAAATATTTAGTTTTTTGTTTGAATTGATTCCATGAATTCTTTCAGGTCCTCAACTGTAGGAGGTTCAGTGGAATTACCTAAGTGTTTTTGCCATTCACACACGTATTTCATCCTAAACCTTTGGCCTGTAGACAATACTGGTGATAGAAGGAGTTATTGTCGTTTGGAAACGTTCCAAACCTCTGAACAGATCATCCATTTTGCATTCAGCATCTTAATGGAATTTGAAATTTGACGGATCTTCGCGCGGTGCAGACGTTGAGCGTTTTCCATCCGCGCCACTACTCTAGCCGATAGCTACGGCGCGTCAAGAGAGATCGTCGCCATAGATTACCATCGATTGCTGGCAGGACAAGCCGAGGATTCGTATTGGTAGTATCTAGAGTAAACGCCAATTCTGGTGTGGGCCCACTTAGTGAATACTCTAAAAGAGTGGTTTCCTTCTCAGCAGTCGGATGTGGACGTGAGATGTGCGTTTCCAGCACCTCGTTTTGATAATCGCACGCGTATGATCCGCTCAAAAACCAATATCATAGACTACCATCGATGCGGAAATGAAACGCTCGAAAAATGCATTTCATGACTTGCTTCCCCAGGAAAGCACTCAAGTCAACCTGGTGAAGAACGTTTTTCCAGTATTTTACATCTTGGGATTGGGCGAGAACAATTTTTTGTCTCACCACATCGACACTGGTACTGCCCAGCCTATAAAGCAGAGCCACTTTGCCGTCTTTCCTGTCCTTCAAGCTCTGATCAACGTTGAGCTGGATCGAATGCTGTCCTTAGGCGTGATAGAAGAAAGTCAGCACATGGAGCTGTCCGGTTACGGTAATCCTGAAACCTGGAAAGGTGAGTTTATATCTTGATGTCCGACGAATGAACAAAGTGACTATTAAAGACGCACTTCGCACGTCTTCAAGCTATCCGTTAAGACTTTAAGGACGCTTTCTGGCAGATACCCTTGGACGCAAGCTCCAGGGAGAAAACAACCTTCATCGCTCCCGGCAGGCCATTATATCAGTTCACGGTCATGCTTTTTGACCTTTTTAATGTACCTCAAACAATGTGCAGACTGATGCACAAGGTCATCCCTGACCAACTACAGGAGCAGATATTTGTTTATCTCGATAACTTGCTAATAACAAGTTTCACCTTTGATGAGCACATGAAATTGCTTTCCACTGTGTCAAAGTTATTGCACAAGATAATCTTGACAATCAATGCGGAAAAAAGTAAATTCCTGGAAGAAGGACTTGAAAAACTCATCCTGAAATTGTTGCGAGCATTCTCACGTACCCAGCAC
Source organism: Oxycera nigricornis (assembly GCA_963942545.1). Taxonomy (NCBI): domain Eukaryota; kingdom Metazoa; phylum Arthropoda; class Insecta; order Diptera; family Stratiomyidae; genus Oxycera; species Oxycera nigricornis. Next base: position 50,076,971 of record OZ012661.1, on the reverse strand, counting down.
CCAAAACGATTAAAGACGTCTGTCGGTTCATGGGCATGTCAGGCTGCTAACGGTGGTTTTTCCCGAGTTTTGTGTTTTTCGCGAGTCCTTTAGCAGAATAACTCAGGTCAAGACGGCATTCCATTGGACGAACACCGCCAATACAGCGTTCCATGATATTAAGCAGCATCTGAATACTGCCCCAGTCCTAAGTAATCCCAATTTTGCTCGGCCTTTCTACATCTAGTACGGGCATTGGCTGTGTGCTGTTTTAAAAGGATGATAATTGTGGAGAGCAACCATTTGCATTCATGTCTGCTAAATTGAACACAGCTCAGCGCAGATAAAGTATCTCAGAATTAGAGTGCCTAGAAGTTTGCAAAGTGTTTAAAGATTTCGAGCTTACATCGAGGTGCTGCCTTTCATCATCATTACTGATCATATGAGTTTAAAGTGGCTCATGAGCCATCAAAGTTTATTTCGCAGATTGGCAAGGTGGAGTTTGAAGTTCCAGGGATTCAACTTCACTAGTGAACACAGGAATGGAACATAAAAAATTGTCACTGAAGCCTTGTCACGCGCATGTGAAGCCAATACGGTTGACTTGCCTCGAGTTGTAAAGAACTTCCAACAGCATCACATCGGCGAGGTGATCCCTCAGTTTTTGGACTCCAATTATATAGATTTGGTCACGCAAATCGAAAAGAACCCCGAAAATTTCCAGAATGCCTCCACCAATGACGGGCGTGTGTACCTGCATACCAGGCCGAAAGGAATCTTCCAAAGTGACATTCCTAGAACAAACTCGTGGATCCCAGAAAACTACATGGGTAAGCTCATATCCCTGCTCATGATGATTCACGGAGTTCTTACGTGAGAATTAAAAAGACCACCGAGGTCCTTCAAAGATAATATTACTGGCTTCGTTTAAGACAGAATGTTGCCAATAACATTAAAGCCTGTGTAACCTGCAAGCCGCCTAACTCCATCATGGGACCATCACTTCGGGCACCTAAAGAAACCGGTAGACCCTTACAGTGATATTTTGTGGACTTTCTTGGTCCACATTCACGTCCGAGGTCAACAAATACACTATACTATATAGTTTGTTGGGATAAAAGCACTACCGAATACCACAGGAGAAACTGTCGCTAAATACCTTTAGGCCGAAATCTTTCTTAGCTTTGGAGTGCTAGAAGTCCTGCATTTGAACAATGAGGGTCAGTTCGTTTCGCATGTGTTTACTCAAATGTTAGATCAGTTTAGGGTGCGACACAGTTGAACTGCACTGTACATCCTGCAGACGAAAGTTTCAGAACGGGCTAACCAAAGTGTACTGTTGGCGATCTGAGCCTATATAAGGGACGATCATAGGAAATGGGATGAACATCTCGCAAAGTTCTGCTCCGCATTTCGAAACGTTGTGCATGACTCCACGGGTTTTTTGCCGCATTTCCTTATGTTTGGATATCAGCCTATCCAACATAGCCCGGATTATAGTCTGCTCCAAAGACTCCACGCTCAAATGGCAACAGACTGCACCTTGTTCAAGACCACGAGCATGAAAAGCTGACAGAGACATACTCGAAGGGGGCACGCGCGTATAACTTGCGCTGTAAGGTGGAAAACTTCTCGCTAGACCAGGAAATCTGAGTGAGGAATCATGCACTAAGCAGCTTCACTCCTAAATTCATGGCAGCGAAAATAAGACGAAGGGTGGGCACTTTGGCATATGAGTTGTAAGACGATCAGGGACATTCACTGGGTATTTACCATGCACAAACCATTCGTGCTTAGCATCTGATATCAGCAATGAAACGCGCTCCTGAGTCAAGGTCGTCTCCACGAATGTTACGAATAATTTGCCACATGCCCTTCTAAATTTAACTTCAACAAATGTACCAACAGTAATCAGTAGCTATGTAGTCCTTCGGAAGCGTAGCTGCATCCCATTTTTAGGGAGGCCAGTTCGATCCTGAGATCAGTCCCGAATTTTTTCTTCTTCCCTTCTGTTTCCCCCCTGCTCCGGCTGCAGTTGGCTTTCAGTTGGAATGCGGATGAAAGTCAATGTCAAGTAGTGGTTTGCCGGTACTTGGCAACCAGAAAAGTCTGGAATCCGCTTCCAACTGGCAGACAGCGGGACTTTTTTGCACCAGGCCCAATAAAGATGGAAATGCATGACGATAGAAAATAAAACAGCGTCGAGGCGAATTTCGCAAGTGTTCACAAAGAGTAACAAACAGGAGATTGCGTGGATAAAAGAGTTTTTTTGTGAAAGGAAGTAGTTTAGTAGAAATTAACGCACAGTGATGTTAAAACTGTTCCTGGGTCTCAGCAATGGCTCTGTGAATTATATACCACGAAAAGCATTGATCTCTCCAGAAACATGCTTTTGAATGGATTGATTGTAAACGTGCATATAAAAAAACAGCATTTTTGTATGGGCGAAAATACTCTATTCTGTGAAAGCGTAAAGCGCCTTTTCGTCTATAATTTAATGCATTATAACGTACAACTGATGTGAAATTGTGAATCGTGAAGGGCAAGACATATGGAAGGAGCAGTCATAAATGAACATGTGTATATTTTGATGTCAAAATAATTAAATGTTTACAAATTTTCGCATAATTTCGGTACAATTAAGAAGATTTGAAATCAATGTCAAAGTAAAAATGAAAGCTTGGTGAGTAAAGTCTGGACATAGTATTTTTTAGGACAACTAATAGCGACGAAAAGCGCTTATCATCAGGCAGGGTAAGTTGGGTTTTCTTTAATTATATTTTTCGTTTAATTGTAGTTTTTTATTCCAAATTAAAGTTTTCTTCTAACTATACTTTTTCGTATTATTCCGAATTATAGTTTTGTTTTAATTATATATTTTTTATTCGGAATTATCGTTTCATTATGTGTTTATTATGGTGTTTTTTTTAACAGTGAATTATACATAACAGTAAGAATACGACCATTAGATGGTCTCTAGCTTGTTATATTACAACTCTTAAAGCTAGTGATTTAGTCTAGCCCTTTGCAAATGTGCCAGAAGTTGATACAGCATTATTTAAAGAGTGATCCATCAACCTCGACTATTGAGCTCATGTTAATTGATGCCAGCGTTTCCTTTATGCCTCTTCTGTACAATTAATTTAAAAAAGATATTCCGACAATCTAAGTTAGTATGATTAATGTGGTTTCAATTTAAAAGGACACTATGTCTACTGAGTTGACAATCACCGAGTTGACAATTTATCCGGTGTTATCTGTTTTGATTTCTTTCGTTTGAGAGCTGCCCGTTGTAATGTGCCTTTGGAGGTGTGATTCGTGGTAGATATATGCCCGGTACCCGGTCAAATCATTCCAGGAGCGAATTACTATTTTTGTTGCACTGATTGTTACTTCCTTGTTGGAAGTAATGTTGTTTTATTGCTAATTCAGTTGGTGGTTCCGTGTTTAGGCATCTTGAGCATGAAGTAATATTGCATACTTGTTTATGCATTCTTTGCAAAATAACATTGAAAAGTATACAGTGTACCAATAATGTCTTCGTACAGTAGCTATTTCAAACTCAAATGATAAAAAACAATAAATTGTTGCAGCAAATTTGAAAAAGTTTTAATGCAGATTTGTTCATTAAACATTTTTATTCAAATTAGAAACAAAAACTAATCTTTTTAAAATATCCATTGCAAAGTTATTAACTATAAAGAAAACAAAGTCGACAATTTGGCTGCAATAATGTCTTCGTACACTTACGAAACAGTTTATGAAAAATCTTAAAAACTATAGATAAATTTTTTGTTAATATTTGGTTGGGTAGCCTTTATTTTTAATCACGGCTTTAAGGCGGTGTGGCATCGATTCTACGAATTTTTTTGGCAAAGCTTGGCTCTATTTTTGCCCATTGCTGCTGAAGGGCCTGTTTCAGCGTAGGTTTCGAGCTAATATGATGAGTCCTGATCCTTCCAGCATGTTCGACATGTGCTCAATGGGATTGAGGTCAGGGATTTGTGGTGGTGTTTGAGCAAATGTGGAGTTTTGTACGCTAAGAACATCCTAGTATTATGAGCCATATGCTTAGGATCATTATCTTGTTGATAATGATCCTTAGCATATGATCGTGTTTCACTATCACCGTTTCGCCACCTGCTGTTAAAATGGTTGGAGTAAGGAGAGTTATTTGCTGAATAATGTTATCCTGTTCAGTCTTGCTCAGCTCTGGGGTTTCTTTTTTTTAGTTGGAACCGCACAGGCCTGCAGTACCTAGTTGATCCAGGACGAGGATTCTGCCAAACGATCTTCTTTTTGGAGTCGGGACCTGTAGTACTAAATAGTTGTAATGGAATGTAAGAAGTCATAAACATATCATCATCGCTAAAGTCTCCCGAAACCCTCTGCTTATGGCCACTACTTCCATCAAATGCCTATTTTTCTATGAGGGTTAAATTAAAAAAGGCACCTTCTTGCATCGTCTCAAATACTTCTTCCTGTGATCTCAGAAGCCGGGAAGCAGTATGATCCAGGAGACCCTGAAGAGTTACTTTCACTGATGATTCAGTGATAGTTATTGTATCCGGCTTTGGATAACTCTCTTTCTTTGCTTGCAAGCTTTTGGCATAGCTCGGAAAGATGTCCAAATGTTTTTTTGGCTACAAGATTCTTAATGAGCTGGTATTGATTTTTAGTTAGCTTTGCTTCCACTAGCAATGAAACCGCATCATTCACATGGAGACGAGTTGGTTCTATGGTCGGGACTGTCTGGATACCTCTTAAGTCATGCGCTAGTGTATCATCAAGATGCGCCAAGTCTTGCAATCGTCTTCTTTTTGTTCGCGATGAACATGCCAAAAACGACTTTCTCGGTCTGCGTATACTTTTTCTCCCTGCTGGAGGTGTTATAACAGGTGTGGCGTCATAGTTTTCAAATTCATCAAGCCAATCACCGTATTTTTCGAGGAAACTCAATTTTCTTCGTCCGCATTTCATTCATCTTGATAAAAATGCCTTGCACAAACAATTCACTCTATAACAATGATCACGATCGTCATCTAACTATAACAATGATCACGATCGTCATCTAAATTAAAAGCCCTTTTGAAGCCTTCATACGTCTCCTGGAGTTTAGAGGCATTGTTGCTCTTTTTTACCTGATGCCAAATATGAAACAAGTTATAAAATCATCCGACTGGATCCTGAAACTAAAATCGATCTTTTTCAATTTTTTCTGCTTTGAAGATAGACAAAATATTACCGGAAACACACATTCAAGAAGAATTTTCTAAAAGTTCCGCAAGTTTCCGCATACAAAGACATGACTTTTACAAAGTAGTACGCTCATGTCATTAACATGACTGCATTGGAAAACAATGCAAGTGATACACAAAATACGATAACATTTATAAAAGTTTGAAATTCATGTACCGTTATGAAGCGTAAGTATATTTACGAATAATGTGATTATCAAGGTGAGGTTAGTGTAACGGTGATTTTTGTACTTATGACCTATGGAAGAAACCAATGTGTCAGAAACTAGGTCTAGGAATACTCCAACGCAGTATTTTCTTTCATCAAGTGCGGTGTTGACTTGGCTAATTATTCTATGAACTTGCTCGATTGTACAGTGGTGATTTCGAAAGCCGAATTGGTGGTCGGGTATCAGTTTCTTTTCCATTAGGGATGGTTTCATCTTGCTCAAGAGAAGTTTTTAGAACATTTTTGATAGGTTTGGTAACAGACTTATGGGTCGATATGACTCGACTTTGGTTTTATCTTTGTTTGGTTTAGGTATAACAATGACTTGCGCATTTTCCCATGTGGATATGAAGTGGTTAATGCGAAGCATTGCATTGAATATATAAAGTATTGCTTTTCTTCTTGATTTTGGGAGATTCTTAAGTATTAGGCCTGTGATGGAGTCGTGACCAGCGGTTTACCTCGGATTCAGTTCTTTAACTGTTTGTGTTAATTTTTTGAGAGAGAATTTGATTGACTTTGAAGCCTGAGTATCTTTGATTGGCGGTAATGGTTCTGGATCATGAATTCTTCGTTTGGGGTAAAAACCGCTGATAAGTGGGTAGCAAACGTTTCGGCTTTTTGGGAATTGATCGTTATCCGCATCCCTTTCGCATCTCTAAGAGGTGCTTGAGGCATGATTGGTTTCTTAATATTTTTGGTGACTTTCCATAGTGAGTAGTTAGTGTCTTGAGTGTAGTCTAAGTTGCGAATGAAGTCTTGGATTTTTTTATTTTTTTCTGATAGTAGTTTCTGTTTGAGTTTCTTTATGGCGTCGTTAAGGGCTTGTTTTGCCTGTGGTAACCTTGTTTTCTGCCACACTGACTTCGCCTTCCTTTGTTCCAAGACACCCTGGTTGGTTATAGTTTGAACTTTTGCGGTCGTTTCCTTTCAATTATGCGGGGTAGCTGATGCTGCGGACTCGTATATTGTTATTGTTAGATAGTTTATAGCATTGTCTATATAATTTGTAGTTTTGAGGGAGATGTTTGGGTTAAAACTGGCGTTCAATATGCTTCGGAATTTGTTTCAATCTGTTCTCGGGTTGGTTAGTTTGTCGGGTGGTGTTGGGAGTGTGGGGGTACTTGACAGTGAGAATATTGTAGGGGAGTGATCCGAAGATAAATCATTTGTGGTTAAGGCAGTGATCATGGTTGGGTTTAAGTTTTTAAAGATGCCGAAATCAATTATATCTGGGATTTTTTTAGGGTCTGTGGGTGTACAAGGAACATAAAAGTTGTTTTCCTTTTGGGGTTGTAAGTCTGGATCCCCAATGTGGAAATTTTGCGTTGAAGTCTACCGCCGCGAATAGTCTGGGGCCTAAAGTTTTGATGAGATCATCGAATTGCATTGTTTGAATTGTTTTTTAGGAGGGCAGTAAATCGAAGCAATGATAAGGTTTCTATTGTTTACGTTGACCTGAGTTGTAGTGTAATGAAGGTTATCGAGAGGTACTTGTATTAAGGGTGCGTGTTTTATTCTGTTTTTGATGAGAATGGCAGTTCCATCATGAGATTTGTCCTCTGGGTGGTTGTTACAATAGCAAGAATAACCTCTTACTTTGAAGTTATTTTTGCTAGTGAGATGTGTCTCGGAAAGAAGCATGATGTCTACGTTGTTGCTTTTAGAAACGATTCTAATTCTAGCTTATGGTCAGAAACACCATGAGCGTTCCATTGAGCTATTATTAGTGTGCTCATGGTGAAACTAACTTGCAAAAAATTTCTGTCTGGTTATTAAGTGTAGCTTGCATGTGGTGCATAGTGGTTGTTAGTTGTTGAAGATTGTTAGTGAGGGTTAGAAGGATTTGACGGATATTATCTTGATCGTCATTAGTATTTGAGCGCGAGTTGGATTTTAAGATGCTAGCATACAAACCATGGACATTGCTGGGTGGAAGAGTCGAGAGATGATTGATCATTGCTGGTTGAGTTTCTAATTGCTTATTATTATAGATTGTGAACTTCATCTTTTGGGTTTAGTGTTGTCCAATAGGGTTTTGTCGTTTACGAATAAAACTATCCACTGGGCATCCTCTGTAATTGGCCGTGTGGTTCCCATTGCAGTTACTACATTTTTTATGGTTGTACTTGTTTTTTTCCTTGTTGCAGTTTATAGTTAGATGTAGCTCGCCACAAACTACACAGACAGGTTTCAGCTTGTAGTTTTTTTTGTGTGGCCGAACTATCGGCAGTTCTGACACTGTATTGGTCCCTTGTTTTGTAGGGCTCATCCACCGTTATTTTCCTGTGGAGCACATTGTTGTGACTTACGTTACGTTGATTTGGTCCAAATTGAAGATGTAAAAGAAACAAGAGTTATTACAACGCCCTAACCAGAATTGGATGAGTAGCCAAAACCACCTAAGGCGAGCAAGTTAGCACTTGCTCGAAATAATCGGCATCGGATGGATATACCAGCCTGTGCCGCAATTTCTATATGACAGTAAAACTCTTTTAATTGTTTAGGACGAGGTGCCAGCATGCCTAGCACTCCAGTCTTTAATTATCGAGAATTGACTGTACAAATTTCTTACAAGCTACGGCTTAAATACTATTTTTACAACGTTTAAAACTAGGACACACATTGACCATCCCTTAGTCATCACAAAACACAAATCATTTTCTCATGACCCCATACTTATTGATTTAAATATGTTCCCAGTAATGATTTGCATTCCTCATTGCCCATATGTAATTCGATATGAGGCACGGGTCATTTGTGCAAACTCAAACACTACGTACTGTGTATCGTTCTGAATGAATTGGGAACAGTGATGCAATTTGATCGCTTGTTTATGTTTGTTTATGACTCATTGTAAGAATGCTTTGTGAATTGCAATGGGTGCATGCAATCGCATCATTTGCTGATTCATTGCAGTAATGTAATGTATCATTACACCCCTACGATTTTTTGTGCTGAGCCTTTTCTTTATATTGGTTAGAAATAATGAAAAGGCGAAGCTAAATGGTAGGAAAACGTGTGCCCGTACATGCTTAATACATATGTATATTTTGTAAATGTTCTACTTGCTGTGTTGTAATTTAACTACATTATTGTCGTATAAATTTCTTAAATAAATCATGGTATAATAAAAATACATTAATAACATTTCCAAGGTTTAAGCAAATTATTATGGAATTCTTTCATTGTTCCATTTATATTTATGGTAGAGTTCACTCCGTTTTGTCTTACAATAACATATGGACCTTGGTAGGGTTTTTGATATTTTTTTCTATTAGTTACCTTAATTAATACTTTATCTCCTACTTTACAGTTTAATGTATTTACATTCGAGTGTGTTAATGCTCTTTTATTTTTTACTATTTCTATGATATCTTTAGCCTTCTCTAATGTTCTTTTCATTCTTGCTTTAAATTCATTCGCAAAATTGTCTAAATTATATACAGTGTTCGCGTTGTTAATCTTGTCACTCGGTAAATATGGTAATTTTCCAAATACCAACTCATATGGTGAATATCCTGTATAGATATTCGGTGAGGTATTATACGCGAATGTATAATATGGGAGCCAAACATCCCATTCCGATTCTTCCGCGAAAGATAACATGAATTCATTGAGAACACGATGGTTTCTTTCTACCATGCCTAGTGTTTCGTGGTGATAAGGAGTGGAAAATATTTGTTTTATTTCTAATAAGTTACAAATCTCATTCATCAGTTCATTAGTGAATTCAGTTCCTCTGTCAGATTTTAGAATTTTAAACTGGCCATATTTAAGTACAAAGTCTTTTACTAAAGCTGAAGCGACTGTCTTCGCGTCTTTAGTTTCAATCGGTGTAGCTATGACAAACTTAGAAAGTTCACATTGCATAGTTAGTATATATCTAAAGCGATTTGATAGTCTTAATGGTCCAACCGTATCAATTTGTAAAATTTCGAAAGTAGTTGATGGTGTATTTGTTTTTACAGCTTGTTCTTTTGTATGCCTAACTTGTTTATTTCTTGCACAGGATTTGCAGTTAGTTATAAATTTCTTGACCATGTCACTCATATTTTTCCAACAAAACTTTTGCTTTAATTTCAGGACTGTTTTCCTAACGCCTAGATGTCCTGCAAGGGGTGAATTATGATATTCGTTTATTAATTTTTCTTGGACTGACTTACTCAAGATTCTTTCTGGTGGTTTAAATATTAGTATTTTTAATGGAGCGCGATTTTTATTATTTTGCAGCAGCGTATTATATAATTTTATTAATTGTTCTTTGTGTACACATTTAAATATTTCGTCATTTTCTGACAATGCTAGCTCGTTTATTTTCCATATATGCATTGTTTCAACCAGCTTTTCCACAATGAAATCTAGTTTTCTATTGGGATTATCACTGTTGATTCTATGCCTAACAGTTGGTAGCTTTTTTCCATCAGGAACGTATTCTCTGGGAAATTTATCGCTATCACAACATACAATTATTTCTTTTGGCGTACGTACGATTTTTATATTCAAACTTTCTTTTTTATTTATACCTCTTTTGGTTTCTATACCTCTTTTATCATCTATACCCATGGGTTTCATATTACGCGCTATTTAGAATTTTAATTTATTAAAGTTTCTGATATCAGATTTTGATGTACAATCCCAAATGTGAAGTTGATCAGGCTTCTTTGAATGATTGCAATCATTTTGGTTATCATTTTTTTTACTATTATTTTTAGAGTCAGTTTTATTATTCTTGTTGTTCATGCCCCTTATAATAGCTAAAGTTCTTTAAGCAGTATTATCTATCTCAGCTGGAATCATTTTCTTTAATATAGGACATTATTTGTTTGGAAAACGTCACCCTTCTCTAATTCTAAACTCAAATCTTTCGCTTCTGCCAAGTTTTTTGGTCTAGCTGCGAATATTGTGCTTTCCAGTTGATCGTTCAGACCATTTTTGAAAATAGTTAAAGCATATGTGTCGTTTAGTTTGACTATAGTGTCTTTCTCAGCTTGCGTTGCCGTTGCACTTAAATCGGATATTTGTAGTTGATTTAAATCGTTTATAATATTAATCACTCTGTCCTTATATGAGCTAATATTTGAATTCTTCTGTGATAAATTACCTAGTATCGTGTGTAATTGAGGAACTGTATTCGTATTTCTGTAAGTTTTAGACAATTTTGCTTTTAAATCGTCATACGTAGATGGTATCCCAATATTACAAATTATTGTTCTTACATTTGTAGCTAACTTTATGTGGTATACAAAATCTATTAATTGTGTTTTGGCCGCATTAGTTAATGAATTATTTATTATTTCTATAATTTTTAAAAAAGATTCTAACTCTTTATAATTCCCATTAAAAGTTGGAATTGTTTTGATGGCTATTTCTAAGTTAAATTCTGCCATTTTTGGTTCTGATCTTGATTCTACTGTTGCCAATTGACTATGTATTATTTTTTCGACTTCAGTTGAGACTCTTATAAATTTAGTAATGTCAAAATCGCTTGAAGCGTCTTTTTCCAAATGCTTATTGATTTCTACGCGTATTTCTTTTACTCGTCCAAGTTTTAATAATAAGTTGTTCCTAGTGTATGGCTTATCTTTTCCTTTTTTCAATAAATTTTGAAAAATGTTCTCAACTTCATCTAATAAATTTTGTATCCTCATTAAAAAAAATAATTTTTACACTATTTATAATTTTATACTTTAGACATTTATTGTTCTGTTTATGTGTTTTCTTACATAAGTCTTATTATGTCTCTTATATTTATTAAATATAGCAATAATAATACAGAAAAATGTGGAAGTTGCTATTGTTTGAGAATATTCTTCAACAAAAGTCTGTTGTATGTTAGATGAACAATTTCCCATTTTGATTTTGTTTTATAATATTTATTCCGCTAACTTTTTTAATTTCTCATACAATTTTTTCTGACTTTTTCCATCAGAAATTGAAATTAGACGGTGTAGCTCCTTCCGTTCACGTCTGAGCTTCACTTTTCGTCCACCTCTGCGTTTGCGTTTTTCTACGGGCTGTGTAACTACTGGTTCTCGCTTCTTGCTTGAGTATCTGGCTCGATGTTTAAGCGCTTCGGGCCGATATATCGCTGCTTTTCCTTCAGGGTCGGTGTGTAATTGGGCGCTGCTGGACTGTATTCTGTGTCCGTATGAGCAGGATTGGTGTGGGCAGGATCGCCATGTTGTGATTTACGTTACGTTGATTTGGTCCAAATTGAAGATGTCAAAGAAACAAGAGTTATTACAACGCCCTAACCAGAATTGGATAAGTAAAAAGCCACCTAAGGCGAGTAAGTTAACACTTGCTCGAAATAATAGCATCGGATGGATATACCAGCCTGTGCCGCAATTTCTATATGACAGTAAAACTCTTTTAATTGTTTAGAACGAGGTGCCAGCATGCCTAGCACTCCAGTCTTTAATTATCGAGAATTGACTGTACAAATTTCTTACAAGCTACGGCTTAAATACTATTTTTACAACGTTTAAAACTAGGACACACATTGACCATCCCTTAGTCATCACAAAACACAAATCATTTTCTCATGACCCCATACTAATCGATTTACATATGTTCCCAGTAATGATTTGCATTCCTCATTGCCCATATGTAATTCGATATGAGGCACGGGTCATTTGTGCAAACTCAAACACTACGTACTGTGTATCGTTCTGAATGAATTGGGAACAGTGATGCAATTTGATCGCTTGTTTATGTTTGTTTATGACTCATTGTAAGAATGCTTTGTGAATTGCAATGGGTGCATGCAATCGCATCATTTGCTGATTCATTGCAGTAATGTAATGTATCATTACAACATATCTTACTTCGTAAATAAGGTGTGGTTTACCTTTTGGGGGTTTACTGGCTTCTGGGGTAATCTCGATTTTAAACATTGGTTGAGGCTCCTTGTATCGGTTGATAATATTGTGTGCATCCTTTGCTTCGAAACCTTGAGCGATTATCTCTTTTGGGTCCACGTTCGGGTCAATACCTTTTAGTGTGACTTTGAGTCCTTTAGCACTTTTTAGTTGGTACGTGTAAAATTGTTTCTTGTTTTTTTCCAGCCAGTTGACTACTTGCGTATAGTGTACCTCCTGGAGTAGTTGGATTTTTGTCTCCTTGATGTTGCCTTTCTTAGGGTCTACAATGTAGAGTTCAATTTTTCCCACTATATTTTCAATCTGGTGGATGAGACTGTTACTGCTAGTTTCTCTAACATAAATTGGTGGAGGCTTGTGCTTTTGAATGGTATTCATTGAAATTCGGTCATTGTTCTCCTCTCCGAGTATAGCATAGTAGTTACTAGTAGATGGAGTGTCTTCTCTTGACACTTTGGCTGCACGAGTGTCGGCACCATGAGGGCTCATTTTTCTTTTTTCCACAATCGTTATATAACGTTCTAAGCCAGTTTGTATTTTATTATCACTGTTTTTCTTAATTTCGATCATATTATCCACTGAGTATTTGTAACTATGTAACTGTTGTTCATGATAGCAGTTTTGCTAACTAGGTCACAACGATCATTAACTTGAGCATTTTTCGATAGCGCGTGAAATACGCTGTTCATGTGCCTATACAGGGTAGGCCTTTGTATAACGTTTGCGTCACTGTAAGCACTTTTCACTTTGCGTGAATAAACAACATATACTGGAACTTGTACGGTAAGTTGTACTTTGAGCTTACACACTTTAGCTGATATAAAGAAATTTGAGTTGCGAGTTATTAAAACACGTCTGTACTCGATGGAACTTGGATGAAGACTGATGATGTTAGTTTTAGTTTGGATTATTTCACATATATGTGTATTTTTTTGACAGTATGATGGCTTAGTTTCGTTTTTTTCAGGCTCAGTACCTACACCCATTCCTGATTCCCATCCTTTGTCCTCGTGTTATTTTTATTTTTCCATCTTTCGATGTTAGGATGGATCAACATTACCTACTCAAGAACCAAACCCATGTGATGGTCCTTAACCGCCATCGATGCGTCATCCAGGGGGTCAAAGGCTAGGCTCAAGAAATTTTCCGTAGTCGCAGAGTCAATACGCAGTGGTCACATCGATGTTCATATTGTGTTTTCTAATCTTTTAGGGGACAACGTGTCTTCATATGATTCAAATTATTTTAAGAGTTTTAAGATTATTCATGTGGGGATTTGAATGACATTTTATTTTGGATGGCAGGGTCATAAGACACGCTTAGTTGTAGCTTATGGATGGGCTGATGATAAGAAAGGATACCAAGTGTGACACCAAGTCTGGAAATATGTGAAGCTGGCTAGCGCCTAGTCTTTACCGGTGAGTGAACTCTGAGTCTTATTTGTTAGATAAGAATTGGTAGATATAAACGATTAATTTTGTAGTTTCCGAGGTGACTGCTCACCGTAAGCAAATTTATTTTAAGTTGATACGAACTGATTTCGTTTTTGTGAAATGCTCATATGCTGTTTTCGAATATTTTGAAGACAATGGGCCTTCATATGATTGAAACTGTTAACTTCGCAGTGTATGGGAAGTTCTTGTAATCGCCTCGGGAATTGAAATTGAAATTTTCAACATACCTTTACGTTTTGAAGTCTTTAGAGTATATTTAAAGTGTTTCTAGATAAAGAGATGTATTTGGGTTTGTTTGTGTGTTTGAGGACAATTTTTTTACGAGCATAACTCACGTAAACCAAAATTAATTGAATTGTTTGAGGTATCAATCGAAGCGTCGCTGCAATCTTAACAGTTGATAAGCTTTTGGGAAACTTTGGCCGGGGGTTTGTTGTTTGTGACCCCTTGAAAGTCATTACTTTATCTATATCTCGCGAACCAAATATAGGATACGCATCCTTAAAGTGTAAATCGACCTATATTTTCATTTGTGTGAATCTTCCAAACTTTTTTAAAAAAATGTTAAAGCTGTTCTTTAATTTTTTAAAAAAAATTCAAAAAATTCGCGTTTTTTCATAAACAAAGAGTTTTCGACCTGATTTGCAAATTGTGGAAATCAATCTTCATAAACTTTATATAATGCAAACAGTTTGTGAAAAAACAGGAAATTTTATTTAAAAAATCATTAAAAGTCATTATGAACTCCAAAATCATAGCATATTAAAATTTTTGTGATGTGTTTAAATTTATGAAAAGCGAGCCGTTTTATAATTTTTAAAAAACGTTCGAAAAATTAGAGTTTTTTTATAAAAAATAATTTTTTCCCCTGATTTGTACATGACTGTCATCAATGTAATCTTAAATCATCAGTATTTGTAGAAAAAGCAGCAAATTTTTTTTGCATGATCACAAAATAAAAATAGAAAAACCTTCAAAGTCACCACGTAATAAGGTTCATACGAATGATATTACCTAGGTAATAGCTTATTAGGATTTGCATAATTTGAGCCGATTTCAAATAGTTTTCAAAGTACTGTGTTTTTCTTTTAACAAAAAAACTGATTAAATTATGAAAACCAAAAAAAAAATATTCATTAGTGGTATTCAACGCTTTGAATGGTCACATGTTTTGTAGTCAATACTTTGCAAGATCATATGCTTTAAAGTGCTTTCATAAAAAAAAACGAGTAAGGAGCTGTTACAACAAGCAAATCGAAACTCTTATCTTTGAGAATAAAGATGAGAATTTGCTGGATTTGGAACAGTTTTTTCGGGGGATGGACGATGCATTGGTGGTATACCCCAGAGAAGTATTGAACGAGCGCAGGGCTCTAAAGTTTCATATTGAATTCCGCCGCTTAGAGGAAGAAGCTTTATTTCACTACCAAAACACTAAGCCAACAGAAAGGCATGCATTGATGTAAAGAATCGAAACAATTATTACTTCAAATGGAGTGTAATTTCTGCCTGGCATTTAGTTGTTAATTCTGAGCGGACCGTCTAATAATGGATCACGGATATAACTGACAACGGTATACGGCTGAGAAATGGTATTGTTGTCAATTTTTTGAGACTAGAGTTTTCTATAAAGATTGAAAATATGACTACCTTCGAGGAGCAGACTTACACCATAAGTATTAATATTTTTGGCTACGATACAGAAACCTGAAAAATCATTGGTCCCTATCATATTACTAAGGAGGAAAGGACGCATCATATAAATTTGTTGTTTTTGCAGGTCAACAACAATTTTCATTAAGTTTGGATAAAGAACATTTCTAAGTATGTTAGTTTGAAAGGAGGCTAGCTTTTTCATATTGGTATAAAAAATGTTTTTTTTTTCATTTTGCCTACAGATTAATTCGTTTGGAGCAAACATTGCACGATGCCACCATTTATGTGTGCAATCAGTGTTTGCAGTATTTTAATAGCAATAGAAAGCTCTGGAAGCCGAAAAACGATCGCATCCGTATTGTTTCGCAAATGGTGAAACCAGAGGATTCATTATTAGAGTACAAGAACTATGAACGGTAGCTTGATCTTCCGATCCTGGTCTATGCCAACTTCGAGTGTCTTCTCCTAGCCATTGGCACCTGTGTGCCTGATCCGAGCAATTCTTAATCAACGCAACTGCAGAAGCATTTACCATGTGCTTCTACATACTATGTAATATGTTCATTTAACTCTAGATTAGATAGGTTTAGGTTACATAAAGGACGAGATTCAGCAATGAAATTTGTTAATACACTTGTAAATGATGTAAATGGATGTGCTAACTCCGCACGAAGAAGAAGAGTTTCGAAATGAATCGCGCGCTTGTCATATTTGTGGGAAACAACTTGGAAGTGATAGGGTGCCCGAAAATGTCTAATGTGCAATGAAGATGATTACTGACATGCGCAACATGTTTGGAAAAAGTTTGTTTGTGATATAGAACTATTTGGAATTATATTTAAAAACAGAGGTGCCACTCCTGACCGATGTATTTGAGAATTTTAGGAAAGTGTGTCAAAATATGTATAGTTTGGATCCATGTCAGTGCGACACAGACCCTGGGCTATCTTGATATGGAATGCTTAAAACAGCATCTATTCAACTTCAGTTGCTGACTGACATAAGCATGTACCATTTCGTCAAGCGAGGTGAGTAGTAAGGCTCATACTTTTCCTTTAAACTGCCCATAGGAGCGTAAACACGGCAATACGGAAGTAAGAGAAATTCTCAAAAACTCACACTTCTGCTTTAAACTGCCTATAGGAGCGTAAACACGGCAATACGGAAGTGAGAGCAATTCTCAAAACTCATACTTCTGCTTTAAACTGCCCGTAGGAGCGTAAACACGGCAATACGGAAGTATGAGAAATTCTCGGGGCGAGTATGTTGGCGTGAATGGTATGGGGCTTGAGCTTGAATTTTCAGACAAGATAGTTTGCCTGTTCATTAGGGTTCACCATTTGGCGATACTTCGGGGATCGGATTGCGTGGCGGAGACCTGTTGACGGTGTCATGCTGAGGAGATTTTCGGTTTACTTAGTTGGTATATTATGTAGTCTTTGTCTCTCCTATATGTATATGGTTCGATTTATTGAAACCAGTGGACAGAAAAGCACGATCATGCCCGAGTTCAGATGCCGAACATAGGTGCATCTCGCTTGGTCATGAAGAAGTTGGTTAGGATCTATGTTCGTGTATTTGAGAGTGTTGAGAGGAATGACGTGAGCGAGTTCCAATGGTGTGACAAGGCAGAAAGGCGATATTATTGATTTGACTTGTGAAGTAAGAGTGGGTAGACAAACCTTGTTTTGAATGAAACTCATTGCAAACAAAGAATACTGGTTGAGACTACCGCGTGTGAATTAGCCGGCTTGCCGCCGATGAAATGATGCGTGGCCTCAAGTTCAATGTTAATTATACTTGGTTGTAAATTGCTGCAGTAGGCTAATGATGGTTATTATTTGATTGAGGCACATGATTTTCTGTGTGGCTTGCCACCGATGTCGACATGCATTTGGAACTAATTGATGTCGTGCCTATGTAAGATGCGGGTAGACGCATGCGGAAAATGTAAGATGATAAGCGATCTCGAGCTGCATGCTTGGATGGCGTGCGGGCTGCAGTTGAGATCGCCATTAAAGACTATGAAATTTATATTTGTCCGCTGGTAGCTTGTCGGTATAAGGAAAGTCCGTAATGAAGCGATGGTTAAAATAAATGAAAAGAAGTTTTGCTAGTGTACTGATTTTTTTTTATTTGATTGTCTCCAATTTACAGTTTTATATCATGCTTTCCATTTTTTACTCTGTTATATAAGCACATAAACTTCCTTATTCTGCTGCAGGCTTTACCAACATTACAGCATTGTATGTGTTGTATCCGGTCCGCATTCAGCATTGTCGTAAAACCATGGACAGCAGTTGTAGTGTATTCCGTGAATTGATGTTGTAAATGGGATCTTCGAGTATATTCTTAGGGTGTTTACATCGTGCAGCAAGCTCTCATGATGCTCATCCAGAAGTATATCCTCATATGCAGCAACAAAGTCCTCGTACTTACGTATTTCCACGATACCGTCCATGTTGTTAACACAAAAGTTGTTTGTAGACTAACGATACTTTTCAGTGTTGAAGAGAGCTATATATTGTGTATAAGTATGAATGCACACTACATCTTTTATATCTATTCATGAATTATGTGATGAGGGAAAACCAAGCTATTTAACAAAAACTCGATTATTTTCTCTTTTCAGAATCTTCTCCACAAGGTAAACATCGGGGTATTTAGCTTTTGACAACTCTGTTTCATAAAACCCACCTTGAATGGTGTTACCTTGGTAATCTTCAACAAAGTATGTCCGCTGTTGTGTTTTCCTCACTGCCTTTATAGTGACCAATTCGGATTGTAACCTTTTTCAAAAATATGTTTGTGCTTGCTTATTCGTACATGATTTCCAATTTTAAATTTGGGCCTTGACACCACCTTAACTTTCCTGTAGAACGGTGAGAGTAAATCAATCTCGTTAGATGCATTAACGTCCATCGGTCGGATTTTAATAGTACGATGTTTTGTTCTATTGTACTTGTTAATAAGCTTTGGTAATATATCAACCCAATGATAATTACCATTCATACTGAATTCTTTACACATGATGTTTTTAGTGTTCGATTAAATCTCTCAACAATGGATGCTTTCAACGAACTGAATGTAGAGTAATGGTTTATTTCATAATATTTCATCAGATTGCGAAAAACCTTGTTAAAAAATTCTGTACCGTCATCGGTTCGTAAATTCTTAGGAATACGTCTCTGTTTGAAAATCTGCTGCATGGTCTTAGCCACTGTGTCTGCACTTTTACTTTTAATAGGTAAAGCCCACGCGCACTTGGAAAAGGTGTCAATAACGGTTAAAAGAAACTTGCTTCCTCGATTTTCAGATGCAAAGGCAGTCATATCAACCAGATTTGCTTGCCATAAGTCGTCTATGCCTCTGATGGTGACCCGCCTACGTGTGAACCGTCTACGAGCGGGTATATGTAGTTCATTGACAACTTGGCGCCTGATCATCGTAATGTTATAAATATTCCTTGCGATAATGTATGTTTTATTACTTTGAAAGATGTTATACTTTAGACATCCGTTCACTATGATGATTGCAGGCCCATCTCGGTGTGGCAAAACGACTTTTATAGAAAATATTCTTGTAAAAGAAGCAATGGTTCATCCACAAATAACGAAGGTAATATGGTGTAATGCTGAACAACATGCTATACCAGTACGCAAGTCATTTAAAAGAATTGAGTATTTAAATTCAATACCTGAAGAATTTCCAAACGTTGCAAATGAATCGATACTAATTGTGCTAGATGACATGATGTTAAATGCTTTTTCAAGACAAGTGTGTGAGCTATTTACGAAAGGATCGCATCATCGCAATCTTTCTGTCATTCTGGTGACTCAGAATGTATTTCATCAAGGAAAATTTTGCCGTGATATTTCACTAAATTGTAAATACCTTGTGTGTTTCAAGAACCCTCGAGACAAGAGCCAATTTCATCATCTGGCTAAACAGATCTACCCTGAAAATAGTTCCGAGCTTATGAAAATATATAAAGGTATTACACAGCAACCACATAGTTATTTAATGATAGATCTAACTCAAGACATAAATGATGTATTGAGATTCAGAACGGATATATTTAATAAAAATTTCACAACGTGTTACTGCAGCGTAGATAATCTAAGAGAAGAGAATGGTGTGTCGAATGAAACGGTTGAAGGTCAACAAGCATATGCTATATGTGCTTAGAAAAGCAAGTCCATGTTTAAGGAAGGCTATACTGAAGACAGCGAATCCTGAGGTGATTAAAACTCTTTGAGAAATCACATACAATACATTGAAGGGCAATCATAAACCGTCTGGAAAATCATTCACGCGGCTGTGTAAATATAAGTGGAGTGGCGAGTGGCGAGTGGAATAGCAAAAACCTTTAAACCAGCTCCCAAAATAAGGAAAAGTGTTGCTGATTCATTTGAAGGAACTAGCAAGGACCATAGAATAATAACGGGTGATGATGGTATAACGCAGTATCAAGTTCCTGTGGATATAAGTATGGATGAACTGGATGACGTTTTCGGAGATGCGATTGATGATAGAGGGGCTGCAGCGTCAAATTTCGATGAAGTAGGTCGAAAGCAATCTATATTAAGACCCTCACGTCTAAACCAGGATCAATTTGAGGCTGACGCCCCCGTAAGAAAGCCTGCTCGGCATAGTGAGCGGTTAAGGTTGAAGACCGAATCTAGTTCCACTATAAAAAAATTGAATTGGGATAGAATTTAAAAATGCCTATAAACATAATGGATGACGAGTTCCACGTATGTCTCTTGACATTTACCCTGACAACACACTATCATCTTTCGAAAATATTTTACCGAGTATGTGTAAGTTTTCAGGTAATTGGAGCGTTGGAATAACAGAGATCGCTCTACCAAAACGTAGACATAAGAAAAGTGATTCAGGTGGGAGCCGCATTTCTAAACGGTCAATACCGTCTGAAGATGCAAGCGCTACCGAAGTACCAGAATCTTTACAAGTTCAAAAAGATTCAAAAGCAATAATCGCTAAAGTTGTTAAATTGGGTAAATATCATGCTCGTTTTAGATGGTAGCCTAATGACTTACAAAAGTTATGTTATAAGGGAAATAATATGAACTTTTCATCATTCCTTTCGTCATTTTTCTTTGCGATTAGAACTGACTATTATAACTATTACTTGACCAAAATTAAGCAAATAATACACAATCGTATCGAAGAAGATAGAGATGAAAAAGCAATTTCCGACATAAGAAGTCTTACAGAGGCAACAGATTTTTGCATACACATTTACCAGTCCGGAAAGGTTGCTGAAAAACTTTATTTAAAATTAGGTGTAAAATTTGAATCATTCAGAGCTTTTATAGATTATATAATTGGGCAGATTCCAAGAGCCAAACGGAACCATGCCGAATTATTAAAGATGGTCGATCAATATATTCATCCGGCTAATAGTTTAAGGAAGAAGCGGGAAAAAGAATCGGGTATCAAACTGACTACCCACACATTTCATCTAAAAGATTATGGTGTGAAGCTTAATGTAGATCTGCCTATTACGTCACCGATTAACATACCAGATTTCATAGCCCTGCTACTAAGCGGGATTGAATTTGATGATGATGAACCACGTGATAAAGAAAAATTATCTGATATCACAACATACCAACTACGAAAACAGATGTTTAACAAAATTGCCTCAGCAATCCCAGGGTCTATATCTCGTACCGCTAAAGAGATTGGCACTGAAATATTACCCGATGAGTGGGTTAACAACGATTTTCAAACCATTATTAACATGCCATACAAAAAGGCCAATGACTCAGAGGGTACAACGCCAGTCCCAATAGAGGTGGATAAAACCGATAATATTGCTGGCTTATTCATTGACGCTTTCCTAAAAACACCCGTTGGGAAACGCGATCCCGAATCGATCGATGCAACAATAAAAGAGTCGTTTGATAAATCAATAATGCTAGACAGTCAGCTGGAGAAATCATTAGCTGTACTTGAGAAAAGAGCACGTTACGAGTCATCCTTCGAAACTGCTCCCAATTGTGAAAGCAGCAATTCAATACATGTTTATATGGATATCATTAAGCCCAGAATAACAGGAAGTAAACTGGTAAGAAATCTACGCGCAATCCCGTTGGAAGGTTGTGATGGCGTCTTTAGATTCGATCATGTGGAGTACTGCCCGCTGGAGAAAACATTTATTGAAAGTGTCTCTATTAAAATAACAGACCATCACGGCGAGCTAGTCAACTTTGAACCTAGCTTTACTCCAACATATATCATTCTCCACTTTAAACGTAGGTAGAATCTATAAATATTCGCACGTTGGAAATATCAGCATAGTTTTGATACAGGATTGAACACAATTCTTTACTAATGAAATGAATGCACACTACACACGCTATTATCTCGTTCAGAGTGGGGGTAAATTATCTGATATTGGAGAATTGTATCGATCGCCACTTGTGTATCAACGTGGAAGAGGTATCGGGAGTTTTTTCAGTGGATTGGTACGGTATTTTCAACCATTGTTCTTGTCTGGGGCGAAAGCTATAGGAAAACAAGTCGTTGATACAGGAAAGTCGATTTTTCAAGAGGTTGGAAGTAAGCCAATCAAACAAATATTAAAGGAACAGGGGAAATCAGCAGTTCACGAATTAGCGCAGAAAGGTATAAATAAAATGTTTGATAAAATGCAAGGTAGAGGCAGGCGATTAGCTATAAAAAGAACCAACCCTTTCACTAGTAAGCAGATGAAATCCAGGTGTAAACATAAAAAAAAAACAAAAGGTGAAGAAACCATCGTCAGTTGGGAACAAAAAAACTATAAAAAGAAGACGTTCACTAAGAAAACTTGTGTTGGATATATTCGACAAGTAGACAACATGGGGATGCAGAAGGAGTGTATGAAGTCTGAATTGGATATTTTCGCCTCGCCAACGATTCAGAGTAGCATTTTGAAGACCGTGGAGGTTGCCTACAAACCTATTGCATCACTGGATAATTCTTCTGTGCTGGAGTTTGTTTGGCTCGGTCATGGAGATACATATCGTGATTTATCCAGTATTTACTTGCGACTCAAGGTACAGCTGGTTAAACTAAAAAACGGTAAAGAAGAACATTTCACTGGTAAGGAAAAACTTAAGAAAGCTGAGAGCTTCTATTGAATGGAGTGGACTTGCGTTTAAAACTTTCATTGGAAAACCTGAATTTTATTTGTATTCGAAAGAAGATGACTTTAATCCACGTGTAAAAATTCTAGAAGCGACAATGTTCATGAATCATGTTCTCGTTAACCCCAGTATATTGCTAGCACATTAAGCTGTACTACAGCCCTCGAATGCAGTATACCCGTGCAAGCGGGTGGAGGTGAAAACCAATACATACCCTCCCAACACCTTTACAATATCTTTTGAAAACGTGGTGATCGGTCAATTACCGAATCTGCTTGTTTTCTGTATGGTGGATAATGACTCTTACACCGGAAAGCGCACAAAAAATCCATTCAACTTTAAACATAACAACATTACCAGTTTCAATCTATCAGTTAACGGCGGTCAAGTACCAAACCGACCTCTAGAGTTTGATTATTCGGGCGAAAAACCAGTTAGTACTAGAGGATACCTTACTCTATTCAAGGGGACTGGAATCAATTACTTTGATAAAGGTCATCAGATATCCAAGAAATTTTTCGATGATGGATGTTTCCTGCTAGCATTCGATTTAACAGCAGACGGTTCATATGACTCAGGGTGTAGCAGCTTATTGAATCAGGGCGTGATAAGGATTGAAGGGAGATTCAAAGAAGCTTTGAAGAAAAGCGTTACATGTATCATTTACACGGAATATGATGGAAGTATTGAAATTGATAAGCATCGGAATGTGTTCACAAGTTTCTAAAAAGCTATATATACAACAATAATACACTAGATTTATATAGTATCTACACAAGTTTGTGGTAGCAATCATGACACATTGTCTAGTGAATGTTGAATACTTCTTAAAAGGTCATTTAACCTTCTTCAAAAAAGTATCACTGGCAGGGTTTACTTCACAGAACAAACTCTACTCGAAAAAAATCACGTATAAATATCCCACTTCCACGGCTATAACCAGTGATCTGACAGGTGTATCCGGAAACTTGGAACTGAAACGGCTTGATGAAGATCTTATCAAATCTTTGTTTCAATTTTCCACGGTACTCGTGAACGGCGAATCTACGAAAAAATTCTTGCAAGGTTACGTCACTTCATACACAAAGGTTGTGAACCTTGAAAACATATTCCTGAAAGGGCAGGAATGAACACGATAGAGATTATCAATGCATTAAGAAGTAATACTGTTACAAATAAGTTTTTTCGAGGTGTTTATCCTTGCAATCGTCTACCTCGAAAAATAAGAAAGCCTGCATGTGTCATTGCCAACACCGACCCGATCTACAAAAACGGTACTCATTGGGTGGCATTTTATTGTCCTAAAAGCGGCCCTATCGAGTATTTCGAATCATTTGGAAAATATCCAAACAAGTTTTTTTAAAAAATTCCTTCGTCAAAACGGAAAAGTGTTTGTGAATAATTAGCAGAGGTTACAAGGCAGATTCTCGACAACATGTATTGCTGTGTCTTTCTTTATCATAGAGCTTGTGGAAAGAGCTTTAAAAAATTTTTGAATTGGTTTTCTTTACAGAGTATAATACTAATGATCATTTAATAGCTGCCTTATACCAAAAAAATTTTTTGAATAACATTTTACAACATGGCGGGGAGTATTACAACCAGATCTTTAGACGAGAAGTTAGCGGTATAAAAGCAGTATGAGAGTCGCAGATTCTTCAGTTTTCTTAACCATCTCTTTCAGTGAAAAATGGACCCCGTAGCTAAAAAGCCAATAAACAAACGAACTCAAGCCTCTAATACTACTAGTCGAAAGGTGCAGAAGAAGAAAAAACTGATGATTTTACCCGAAACAGATGGCTTTGACATAAAGCACAGTGTGCTGAATCCGGAAGAAAAAAATGCTCCCATGTCTCAATGTGAAAATGTCTTACTGAATTATACGTATTATATTGATGGATGTCATAACCGCAGAATTACACCTGGATTTGACCCGAACACGATTAAAGCGAAAATAATCTTTCACTGTACCGGACGGCTCCCACATTCTGCAAACTATAATCAATGGATGACACTCTACAAATACCTCAATGATTTGAAGAATACCGCAGGTATCAAATACCCTGAAAATCAGCTAGTACTTAAAAAACGTTATCAAACTCCTGTGGGCAATGGTGTCATATCCCTAAAACAACCCGAACTATTCAGGCTATTTGAGATGATTGATTTTTTCAACATTGTTATGTACCACAACAATCTCTGTTCGGAAAATGTGAAGGAATACTACGACCAGTACTGTGCCAGATGTAGAAAGAAAAATTTACTAAAGTTGAACATTGAAGAATTTTTTATACCATCACGAACATCGTACACATATATAAATTATTTCAGGCTATTTTATGAATTTCCGCTATTATGTAGTTGTAACATAATTTTTCATGTGTTAAAATAAAATACATAGAATAAAATTTATAAACTTTTTTTTTATTCTATCTCAGTAATACATACTATTCATTAAATAATACATGTAAAGGTTAACGCAATTTTGAGCTGCACATCTATTTGACGACGGTAGCGTTTCGTGAACTCTACAGATGGTTTTGAAATTTTTGAGATCCCTCAGTTTTGGTGTATCCAGTTGTACTATGTTAAAGTCTGGTAGGTATCTTCTTATTAAAACTTCCTTCATATCACCTTTCATGTATATGTTAGATCCATTGAATTCTTCCAGAATTGAAGGAAGCTGATTATAAGTGACATCACCATCACACCAACTCCTGATATGGGTACGGGGGAGCAAAATGGTGAATCACTGGTATGATTGACTGGAAAGGTAATATAGCAAGTTCTTTCACAAAATATTGACCATTGTTTCCAGAGACACACCTTATGTCAAAAACGAACTCTGACAAGTTTTTCACACAAAAAGGTACAATGCAATAGATAAGTTTTTGAAATTCAACAATGTTTATATACTCTTCAATTCAATTATTTTAGTACCACTAACACCATCAACGTGTGTTTTCTTATTTCCTACGTAACATAATTTTTACATAACATAATATAATTCTTACAGCTTAAGGATTATTTTCATTATCTTAGTATTACAACGTTCCTTCGACCTAGGTTTGTACAAATATGTTAAATATTATCATTAAAAGTATTTGATATATTTTGATAATTCTATTTTGGTATCTAATCTAACAATTTTCTTCCAACTGCTTGACACCTTACAATCTACGACAATCTTATTGAATAACAGCTAGATAGTCACTTGAACTTTAATTACTTAAACTAGGTTTTTTATATCCATATGGATAAGAAAAATTCTCTTCTGTTACAACTCTTTTATCGAAAGTGAATTGAAGATGTTTCTTTTCGGGAGATGAAATAACAATTCCTGGACGTTTTCGTTTAATTTTCCGATCATTTACTACACACACTGAATCCTCACCATCTGAGTCAACTACTAGTTTTTTTAATTGTTCAAAATTAATAACTTTTAAATTCTCAAAATTAATAGTTATACCTTTACACTTGATCATATAGTCACAACCACTTTGAGTTTCAACTTTGAGACCATATGTCTTCAGTCCAGTAGATAGGAATTCCGAGATAAAGGCCTCCGGTCCATAAGAATCAATCTCACTAGTTAAATCACCTAAAAAGTCGGATATTGGGAATGATGTAGGGTTCGTTCTACTATCCACGAAAATTAAACTATCGGTGTCACAATAGAGAATTGCCTCACCCACTCTTTCCAAAGCCTCGTAGAGTTCTGGCAAAAGCGGTTGTATATGCAGCAATGGGTATATTTATATGTGGCAACATATTCAGGTCTTTTTCTAAATATTTCCATGACACCCACATTGTATCATCATTGATTGGATAAAGGGAACAAATTTCCACACTCGGGGATAGTATAAGGTCACAAAGTTGTTTGAAATTTTTTATAACTTTGGTGCAAGTTTTATCTTCTCTTTGGGCAAATTTACCCCAAAATGAGTTTAAACAAATTTTGGCAATGTTGCGTCTACCAGGATTCTTTTGCATGTTATTTTTATTTAGAGTAATGTCCTCTCTCAACTTGTAAGACTTAATATAACTATCTTTTTCTTCTTCACTTACGCATTTAACACCCCACCCAGACGCCTCTTGTTTTATCTTCAAAAAGGTGTTTACATATTCCCAAAACAGACCTCCAGTTTTGTTTATAGAATCATTCTGTGTAGTTGTATTTCCAAACCTCAAACACGGTTCTTATTTTGTAACCTTTATTTAAAGCTAAAGATACTTCAGGTATGACCCAAGTACCAGTAATCTGCCTTTCTTCCTCTGAATGAATACAATCGGATGTTCTATTTAACTCTGCACATCTACGACATAATGTAAAATATAACTTTGTGTTTAATTTTAGAGGTAAAACCGGAAGAAAAAGATTGACTAGAGGAATAATAGAGCAAGTGATGAAGCCATGCATTGAAAGTATTTCTGATACTAAAGGTACATTTTCACCCCGGAAAATCTGAGAATGCCCTATGGGGAATATTTGTTGATATACGGGTACAAACTAGTGAAATCAAGATATTGTATAACTTCATTCTTTGCAATTTTATGATGCAATTTGAACACTTCGGTAGGACTTCCAAAAACTGCATCACGTGGGTTAAGTGGTAGTATAATATTTGAAACGATTTTTTCTACTTGATTACACACATCAGGGCTTTTCTTTGACAATTTTTTGAACTCACATTCCCAGGAATAAACTAAATTATAACCACTTCGTTTAATGGTTTTGATTATTCTTAGTGTGCTTTCATATTTCTGTGAAAAAGTTTTATATGTTTTAGTGTTGTTACGTGATGTATCAGCTACATTAAAACATTCTTTACAACCGTGGTGAAAACAACCGAAAAAATCATACACTGTATTTGTTTTAGAATCAAATCCGTCTACTATTAGTCCACTTTTTTTCAACTGCACCTCACCATCGTTATTTGCAGAACCTATCCTACCATCTATCAGTGATGATTGCCAAACTAACCACTTTGCAGCGATAAGCGACTGATTTCGGCCCCTATAATAACCATACATAGGCATTATCCCTAAAGTATTTTCTTGTAGAAATTCTTTTCTGAACGTGAGCATGCATGCTGAAGCAATTGTTATAGACTCTGTTAAAGGATTTACTTGGGTAATATGTAAAAATTCACGCATGAATTGTGTACACCCCAGGCGCAATATATTGACGTCATTCTCACAATATTTCAATATTTGGAATCTATTATCGAACACTCCGTGAGATACAGTATTATACCATTTTAAAAACTCATCCCTCTCTTTCACCTTCATTGTATTATATCCGTATAGATCCGCAGAGGGAAATTTACCAACATAGTTAATATTACCTAACGTGTTTAAGTAGTATGGGTAATAGCCTTTAGTATAATCTTTCATTCCAAATACTAAAGGAAATCTTGAGAGTGGAAATGCTAGAAAATTTAGAGAGTCTATGAATGTCACCTGACCACATTTTAACTTTATTATTTTTGTCCCGTTCATTAAAGGTTCCAATTCTATTTTTCTCTTGAATAGTTCAGAGATCACAAACTGGCCGTCATACCCCTGAAAGTTATGTGCTATACAGTAGATGTTAGGGCTAAAAGAACGTCCCATTAAACAATAATCCAAAAATCTTTTAACAACGTCCTCCCCATCGTTATACTCGAAAACAAACTCTCTACAACCACAAACTTCACATACTTGGGACGTATCCGATTGGGTGTAGCAATTATGACATGCTTGCTGCGCAACAATTAAATTAACAACATGTTTGTAAGATGTGCTACTTTCGAATGGAGTATTTTGGGTGGTTTCACAATCGAAAAAGATAAGAAAAAACTCTTCTTTTTTCGCGCCTTTGTAGGGGTTTATGTAGCATGAGTGACTTGATGGAACAATTTTTGAACATATTTGACAATGATATTCATCACATTCATGTGTATTGACACCCCTACTGGTGAAATTCAAAAAAATTTTACAAAAAGTACAGATTTTGAAAGCATCGCATATTGTTTTTCCATTGATTTTATTAGAAAGATGTTTAGCAAGACAATGTTCACCTCTAAAGAAGCGGTTACACTTCCCGCAACATATCATTTCGGCAGTGAATTGACATGGCGGAAATGAGGTACAGTAGGAACATTTCATTTCACATTTATGAGAATTACTGTCATACACTTTATCACACAGAAAACATTCAAATTTCTTATTAAAAAAAACCTTTCAACGATTTTATCACGTAGAAATGTTTCAGAATTTTGGAGTAATATAAGTATATTTTTTTCGGGGGTTAGTTTGTATTAGGTATTTTAAAAAGGATAGTGTTAGAAAGGCAATTATTTGAAAATCTTTTAAGAAATTTTGAAACTTGTATAGATCAGTTAAAATACAACTATTCTCATTAACGATCACATTTGCATTTTTACAAAGCTCATCGGCTTTATGATTTAAAGACTTCATAGCTTGAGAATGGTATTTCGACTTGAAAGATTTTGAAAGCATCTCTATACTATAACAAATAGATCGTGGGAGACAATTGGTATAATTATCATCCCCGAAATCCCTCACACTGGTTTTTCTTTTTAGAAGTTGACACTCTCCTACAGTTTTATTATTAACCCTTCCACCCCCAGAAGGTATATTAACAATTTCAGCGTTTAGTTGCATGATCTCGTAAGAAAGAAAAGCTGTGTTCGATTGGTTTACATTTGAAATCAAGCCAAGTATATACCGACCATCTACCTCTTGGATAGGTCTCAAGCTAGACCAGATTGGTTTTATGTGAGGCAATTCCGGAAGAGTTATGGTAAAGCTGACTTTACTTCTTGTAGCAGAGTGTGACACTACATCTCTGATAACATTATCAAAATTTTTCTCTAAAACTAAAAGAGGATCCTCATTTTGTGCATCAATACCGTTTATACGAAATGTTATTTTTTTCCCTTCTAAATTAAATTTGTGAAAAAACTTTGTATGACTAGACAACACCTCATAACCTTTACTCAATCCACTACCATGCTGAATTGGAGGGGTTTTTAGAAAAGTTTGCTGTGTTATACTTATGATTTGATCAGAACTCTCTCTTTCATTCATTACACTTGTTTCACTATTAAAAAAAATGGTGCTTTCTTTGAATACCTCAACAGAATTACATTCTATAGAATACCTCGTAAAATTTTGCAGAAGAAAATTTTTCTCGTCACATGTAAATGTTGATTTTTTTCTTTTACAATTTTAGCCATATTACTTAACGTAGAGATAAACAATGAAAATCCTATATTTAATGTACTATCTAATGCTACAATATATTTTTTACATCCATTTTATCCATTTTTTCTATTTATTACTTTTTTTAATTTACTTTTTATTACATCCAGCTCCCTTCTTAATCGAGGATGGCTGGTATTAAACCACGAGGGGCTGATGGGGTGGATTTTCACTTTCCTTTTACGTATACTTTTGTCCTTATTTACAGGGACATATATACCCCGAGTCTTATTTCCTACTACAGTTTTCTCACGTACCTCGTACACCTGCAGCCTTTCACGTATGCCACTTCCGACTTTTTTCCCTTGCCTTCCGACTTCCGTATGGTGGGGGCGAGTCGCAAATCCTACCACCTTAGACTTCTCTCCTTCTTCATCCTGCTTCTTTTCGCATAGGCTGCCACTATCCGTACCCCCTTGACTTTTGAATTTCAGATATGAAGGGCGTGTTTTGGTACCTAAGGGTGTAGATACACCTTTTGCTTACAAATATGCTGCTATTCCTGTTAAATCACCACCCCATTTTTCCTTCGTCTTACTTTTTTTGAAATCTAGTAATGCATTTGCAGTGTCTATCAACAGCTTAACCTGCTTCAAAATAGTTGCTTGATAGTCTGAAAAATAGAATAAATTATTATATGATGAAAAGTGAAAATTTTGCACTCACAATATGATACCTACTTTCTATACTGAAAATTTATGTTTGGATACAACTGAAACTGACTTAACTATTTATATCACTCGGATAACTTGATTTACCTACCTTTTTCATAAAAAGAAGTAAGTAAGTTTATGATCACGAAATATTACTCATTTAGGTTAAGTGCTATTAGATTAACATTCGATTAACTAGAATACCCACTGAATCCAAATAACAATCAGTGATTTTAATCGATTAGAGGTTTCTGATGTAATATCGACTTTAATGATCTTGCATCTACACTAGAAACATGCTACGGGGACTTAGTAAAAAATGACCTCCGACAAATTAT
Source organism: Oxycera nigricornis (assembly GCA_963942545.1). NCBI lineage: Eukaryota > Metazoa > Arthropoda > Insecta > Diptera > Stratiomyidae > Oxycera > Oxycera nigricornis. Next base: position 50,046,112 of record OZ012661.1, on the reverse strand, counting down.
CAAGCTATAATTAAGATCGTATTAGCCGATCCATATTTTCACTCTAACATTTTGTAATAAATTTCAGTAGTGTAATTACAATTTAGCATGCAATAAACCTAATGATTTAATGTAACTTTCAATCAAACCCTCATAAATGATAATTTGCCTATCTTGAATTAGCTCTAGAAACCATCTACATCAAACTATCAACCTACGAATTAAATCTATTTGAAAATCCGATTCCGATTTTCTAGGCTAATGACATCTTCAACAAAGTAATAATCTGTAATGCATTATGAATTACGGGTGATGATGTAATATTAAATGGCACTATCGCGTGTGACAAAGTAACAACCTATAATTACAAATAAACTACACGAGGTTCTAAATGTGTAGAACCTATCGTGGAAATATGTATATAAAGTAAAGACTGTTTTAGGTAAATTCAAAAACCTACAAGTATTCTAGGAAAGAAGAGTTCTGTAAAATGGTAAGAGTAATTCATCATAAATTTTTTTCAGTAAATAATTAATTTAATTCATTTAAAAGAATGCAGAACTCAATGAAGTTGCGATGGGGTGTAATGCAGTGCTTTCTACATGGGCATCGCTGGAGGAAAACATCGGGTTGGAAATTAAGGTTTTCAAATAAATGAAAACCAAGTATGGAACCCGACTTGCGGTTTACCTGGTAGACGGACGATTCCTTTTTCTGCCTCCGAGATTCTCAGAGAGGTTCAAGACCCAACGGCAAGTGGAGGAAATGAACAAGATTGAGAACCACTCTTGGAGTTCAAGGGGATCGACCATTCTCGAGGTGGATTTATTAAGGTTAATTTTATTGAAAAATGATGTGTAAAGATGAAAATAAATACGCTTGATAGTCCTCCCTACGTCTCATTTGCAAGACTAAATTATTAAATTTTCTAGCTCACACCATCCCGTAAAGTTACCAACAATGGTCACATATATCGCTTTTTCAACTATAATAATAATATCAATAATCAACTCAAACAAACCATAAAACACACATCGAAGCATCATTAACCTACTACAGCAATTTACAACCAAGCATAATTAGCATTGAACTTGAGATCGCCAATCATCGTACATTACCCGCATGCGCCATAGACAAATCCACAATTTCATCATAGCCTTTAATGGCGATCTCAACTGCAGCCCACACGCCATCCAAGCATGCAGCTCGAGATCGCTTATCATTTTACATTTTCCGCATGCGTCTATCCGCATCTTACATAGGCACGACATCAATTAGTTCCAAATGCATGTCGACATCGGTGGCAAGCCACACAGAAAATCATGTGCCTCAATCAAATAATAACCATCATTAGCCTACTGCAGCAATTTACAACTAAGTATAATTAACATTGAACTTGAGGCCACGCATCATTTCATCGGCGGCAAGCCGGCTAATTCACACGCGGTAGTCTCAACCAGTATTCTTTGTTTGCAATGAGTTTCATTCAAAACAAGGTTTGTCTACCCACTCTTACTTCACAAGTCAAATCAATAATATCGCCTTTCTGCCTTGTCACACCATTGGAACTCGCTCACGTCATTCCTCTCAACACTCTCAAATACACGAACATACATCCTAATCAACTTCTTCATGACCAAGCGAGATGCAACTATGTTCGGCATCCGAACTCGGGCATGATCGTGCTTTTCTGTCCACTGGTTTCAATAAATCGAACCATATACATATAGGAGAGACAAAGACTACATAATATACCAACTAAGTAAACCGAAAATCTCCTCAGCATGACACCGTCAACAGGTCTCCGCCACGCAATCCGATCCCCGAAGTATCGCCAAATGGTGAACCCTAATGAACAGGCAAACTATCTTGTCTGAAAATTCAAGCTCAAGCCCCATACCATTCACGCCAACATACTCGCCCCGAGAATTTCTCATACTTCCGTATTGCCGTGTTTACGCTCCTACGGGCAGTTTAAAGCAGAAGTATGAGTTTTGAGAATTGCTCTCACTTCCGTATTGCCATGTTTACGCTCCTATAGGCAGTTTAAAGCAGAAGTGTGAGTTTTTGAGAATTTGTCCTGACTTCCGTATTGCCGTGTTTACGCTCCTATGGGCAGTTTAAAGGAAAAGTATGAGCCTTACTACTGAGGTGATAACACTCGATGCTCACGCCGCAAGTCAATCGCCAATAATAAGTACATGACAAATTATACGAGAGAAGATTGGATGCGAACCATTTATATGAGTGGACAATGTTGTAGCCACTTCTTCAAAGTGAAATTAAGTGGGTTGAAAGTCCAGGTGTCATTGATATGCATGGTATTGCAGCAGACTCAGATATTGGCTGCATACTCGAAGTTGCAGTGGCGGCTCGTCAGATGCGGCAACTTAGGCGGCGCCTCACCTGATATTTTTGCTAATAATAATTCAATATTTTACTAAGCCGCCAAGCTACTGTGCGCTCCCATCCCATCATTAAATAATAAACTTGGACACCCATATGTACTTATATAGCAGTGTAACATACACGCTAGTGTTCTAACTTTCCATTTGTATCATTCGCTATTTCTTGCCGATACACAAAATTGATCATGAGGCGAAACCGTCGGAGCCTCAGTTTCGCAGCTTCAATGGGATTATTTTTAGAAACGGCTGCCCTACGATCCATTCGTTTCTACGACGACGAAATGTTCGCCTCTGCTCGAAACAATGCTCTCAGTTTGCAACGTTTATGCTTGCTGGAAATAAAAAGTTGTTGATCGATTTCCAAAATTCAACACTGACAGCACTGATTGTTATTTGAAAAAAAAATATAGTAGGTGTAAAGAAAAACGCAAAAATCGGTTTCAGAGTGCAATCGATGTTCGTGTGTGATAATCGTATTTTTTAAAGTGATTAATGTTGGAATTAAAGTTTTTAGCATGAATCCATTGCATGATATCGTGTTATCATTGATAGAATTGCCCTTTTCAAGGCGTTCCGCCAATGAAAAACAGGAAATCATTCACACAAATAGGCCCACACCTAAGAGAAGTATTTTAAGTAGTGATAAAAAAGATGGTCGTCAATAAAAACGCTCTTTTCAATTAAGTTGGTATGAAACTCACAAATGGGTTTGTGGAAGTACCTTCAAAGAATGTTTGTATTGTTGGCCATGCTTATTATTTGGAAAAATGAAAAGCGTCTAGACTAGCGATAGATATGCCGACTTTAAGAATTTTTCGAGAGCAGTTAAAATGCATGAAGCATCTCGAGAGCATATTCAAAACTCGCTAAGTATTGTGCGGATGAGTTTGAACATGACAACAATTCAAGATGCTCTAATGGAAAACGCTCGTTTATCTAAGATATCAAACAACGAAGATATCCGCAAAAATTGGTTGCTGATGACTTATCTAATCGATACAACAATTTTATCAGGGAAACAGGAACTTGCTTTTAGAGGGCATGATGAATCTGAAACTTCTCTGAATAAAGGAAATTTCAGGGAATTATTTAACTGTTTGATCCGGCGTAACAGCGAACTTGTTAAACATTTAGAAGGAAAAAATGTTTTCACGGGGCAATCCAAAACGATTCAGAATGAATTGATTTTTTGTATTGAAGACTATTTAAAAGTCTACATAAAAAAAGAGATATCAGATGCACTGTTTTTTTCAGTAATAGTAGATGACACGACAGACATTGTGGCAAAGGCACAATGTTGTATAACAATAAGGTATGTGAACAGGAACGCGGAACTCAAAGAATGTTTTTTTGGATTTTTTGATGTTAGCTTGGATTCAAGAGCTAGTGCACTTTACAGCTTACTAGTTAGTGTCTTGGAACCATTTGCATTCACACAAAAATTAGTAGCACAATGTTATGATGGAGCTGCAGTTATGGCTGGAGATTTGACTGGCTTAAAAACAAGAATCAAATCTGTCGCACCTCTGGCACTTTATACTCATTGTGCTGCACATCGTTTGAATATGATTTTGCAACAAGGCTCGAACTATATTAAAGAAAGTAGAGTGTTTTTTGCAACTTTAAAAGGTTTACCAGCTTTTTTTCATAAATCATACAAACGTACATCTATTTTGGACAGAATACTAAAGAAAAGAATTCCTCAATCTTGCGACACAAGATGGTATTCTAGATCGAAAATTGTACATTTTACCGCAAATAATTGGGAGAATCTCGGACAAGTTTTTCAAGACATGATCGGAAACACAGAGTTAGATTCGGATTCAATACATCTCGCAAAGGGTTACTTAAAGGAATTTTATGGTTTTGAGTTTGCCTTCTTGACATTTGCATTCAAAGAAATTTTTTCAATAACTGATATCTTTTTTCAAGTTCTTCAACTTAGTAATCTTAAAATTGATTTTTGTGTTTTACAATTAAAAATAGTATTAGATAGATTGAAAGAGCTACGAATAGAATCAGCAGTGAAGTGTATTTTTCAAAAAGCGGAAACTTTAACTGGATTCCCCAAAATAGATATAGCTGCAAGATGAGTCCATCCGATTTTTTCGAGAAGTAGAAAGTATTATTTTATGAAATTTTGTATTGCATTATGTTCCAAATTAAAGGAAGGTTTGATGACTTTCACAAACTAGAGTTTATATCACTATTTAATACCTCCAAGTATAGAGAGTTTTCAAAACAATTTCCTACTAATTTAATGAGTTCGCTACAAAAAACCCTCCCCAAACATGTTTGACATGGATCGTCTTAAAAACGAGTTAAGTATCATTTATCTAGATGCACAATTTCATGAAATTAGTTTGTCTGAAATGCTTAAGCTTTTAAACGATTTAGGGCTGGTATCAATATTTTCCGAAGTACATAGACTCGTAACATTGATTTTAACTATCCCAGTCACAACTGTGCAGGCTGAAAGAGATTTTTCATGCTTAAAGCGAGTTAAAACTCATTTGCGAAATACCATATCTCAAGAGCGGCTTTCCGCTTTGTCAATTATGTCAATTGAAAAAGAACTTTTAGTAGAACAAACTGAAATGAATAGCCAATTTTATGATTTAATAATTGAAAAGTTTGCTGCCTTAAAAGATAGGCGAATTAATCTAATATATAAGTAGTAGTATACGTTTAAGTAAAAAAACTTACATAATCCTTCATAAAATTGTTTGAATTGTTTTTTTAATCGACAATGACCGAGAAGGATACAGATGTTGTCAGTTTATTTCTCATTTTTATTTTGCTTGATGTCGAACGTTGACCATAATTGCAAAGATTTTCGCATCTCAACGTTGAAAAAACGTATGTATAAAATTTTCAATGTATGTTATGAATTTGAAAGTTGAAAGGAAGTTATTGTGAATTGCATCAAAATTTATAACACTTCCATAATGTTACTAGTATTAAGTAAAATTAACACCTTGTTCAAATCTTAGCCAAAAATTGAGAATATGATGCATTCGTAACAAACTATCCCTTATACCGTCTGGGAAGTGTACGAAGAAATTGAAAAACCACTTAGAGAATATATTGCACATGAACCGTGCAACCGAAGAGTGATGGATGACTGGTTGGAGAAGACGGAGGTGGTTTTAGTCGGTAAAAATCCGACATACCGATAAGCAGGAGTGAATCGGTATCTTTTGAAAATTTCCACCTCCCAACGACTAAAAAATAATAATGATAACTATGGATATAACTCTAAACAAAAATATCGTTTTCAGATAACTTTAAAATCAAATCGTACCAAAATATAATAATAACCTCCGTTACAGTATCATTTTGAATGGTACCTTGAGCCAGCCGCAAGCTTGAATTTTTTTTATGATTTTCAGTTTGTATCGAAAATCATCTTACCTTATTTTTCGCCTCACGTACTTATTGTGCCACGAGCCGCCACTGCGAAGTTGATTTGGAATATCCATCTGCAATACATGATAAACATAATGATATTCCATTCTGTGACGAGAACAAAACAGTAAAGAGTTCTAAAATTTCAAAACTGATTGTCGATTTAACAGGTCAGCAACAGCAAAAGTATGTCATTCACTACAGAAATTTGCAGCAATACATTGCAAATGGCTTGAAATTGACCCGTGTCCAAAGAGTTTTATAGTTGAGGCATTCATCTTGGATGAAGCAGTACATTGACCTAAATACATTTCACCGCAAAGAAGCACAAACTCGTTTAAGAAAAAAATTCAAATTTTTCAATAGTGCAAAGTATGGGAAAGCCATGGAAAACGTAGACGGAATGATGTTAAAATGTTTACGGATTGGCAAAGTCGGGATGGACATTTTGTGGATCGAAATCTAATATGAATAAAATATTTTGGGGTAGTATATATGTATTTAATTTATAAACTGAATGTATAAATATGCTAGCATTAAGTGTTTCAGATGATAAATAATATATTCGGCAAGATGGGGGAAGGAAATGTGCAAGCGCGGTTGACATTGTTGAAAAAGATTCTTGATATTTCAAATTAACGAATGCACACTATACTACACTGTAAATTTTTAGTCAGTTGCAAAAAATGTTGGCGTTAGTTTCTTTTATAAAAAATCCTAATAATGTCCAGGACAGAGTTTTGGAAGTTGTTAAAAATCAACAATTCATAAAAATTTTCAAAATTCTGAGGATTGAAATATAACGAAGCCTGGATGCATTTGTTATGGCTCTCCTCTGTAAGTCCTTATTAACCTATTAGCAGAAGCTATCGGAACTATATTATGAATTAAAGAATCCTTCCTTTGGTAAGCAAGCAATCACTCAAGTTAAATGATATCCTGGTTTGGTGTCGTGGCAATAAAATTAATGTAATTACAATATTCACCGAATTTTAGGATAATTTGCTCTCCGGAAAGGTATTGTACAATAAGACAGTAAAAAGGCTTTACAAGTAGGAAAGGTTGGTCACAAAATATATTTAAAATTTAATGAACACTGGAACTATTTCAAAATAATCTAATATCATAAACTAAGCTATAGTTTTCCTGTGATTTGATTCAATCAGTTGCATTTCGTCGTCTTAGACAAATAATTTCTTAATTATAACGTTCTTCCAGCTTGATTCATTTTGTATGATGCATTCAAACGACTTTAAGTGAAACCTCAGCCTATAGTTACCGACCATTAATTGATTTTATCGGGATTGACTGTTGAGAAATATAAATTAGAGTATAAAAAGTTTCCTATTTTTTTTTCTACTTACAATATTTTCCTTTATTTTTTATTTATGGTTTTAACTAGAGGTGGCAAAAACATATCTTTGTTGTGAATGGATCATTTGAATCTGGCTCAGTTAAAAGATCCAGATCAGTGATATGTATCATTTGGATCATTTGGATCATCTAGATCATTTGGATCATTTGGATCATCTAGATCATTTGGATCACTGAGTCAGAAGAGGCTGTACACTCTACAGAGTTACCATACAATTAGGTAAATCTGTAGATGTTGTTTACTTGATTTTTGAGTTCATAAAACTCCATTCGGAATACTTACGATCGTAGCTTTCCGAATCTTTAAGCCCATATTTGACTGAAAAAACCTTAATAAAGTTACATTTTTATATGAAAAATATATTAATATATAATTTCCACACAAAATATATAAAAGCACAATTGCGCCTTTACTGCCTGACAATGACAAAAATCTGTACTTTCAACTACGATCATATTGTATAATTTCACATGTTAAATTACTACAACCGAAACTTTAAATTGCATCTTAATATATGCATCTACTTGTAAACTACTGCTGGCAGCCCTGCAAATTATTTACAAACATATCATCTCATGTGCACATTCATCGTTATGCCCATCCAAATGCGAGCTGCACCGTCTCTTCGCGTGGAAAGTGTATTTCTCTTTACCTCTCTTACGGGAGGAACTTGTGAGAGATTACTGAATGGAAGATGGAACATGATCGCGTTTGTGTCATGAGATATGAAAGATCCATGAGATATGAAAGATCCATGATATATGAAAGATCCATGAGATATGAAAGATCCATGAGACATGAAAGATCCATGAGACATGAAAGATCCATGAGACATGAAAGATCCATGAGATATGAAAGATCCACTGATCCAAATAAACCGATTTCACTGATTCGAATCATTTGGATCTCTAAGATGATTCGGATCACTGAATCATATCCGCGATGAGCTACACATGCCTAGTTTTAACACATGTCGCGTGATGGCCATTTTGAATTGTTGCGGTCAAAACTGCTAGCACTTCGGCATAATTACTGAATTTGTATTTTTTCACGATTTTACATCAATGAAACTAATAATTATTTCTTATTTTCTGTTGATTTGAGAAACATTGATTATGCAGTCAAAAAAAGGCTCAATTGCATGTAAAAAGTAAAATATATGTATTACAAATGATGAACGAAGTAATCGAAATCTTACGAATACTAAAGAACAAAACTCCTAAAAACTTCAATTTTTTATTTGATGAAAGCTTTTCAAAGCATATGATCTCAAAAAGTGTTGACTACAAAACATTTTACCATTCAAAACGTTGATTATCACAATTGAAAATTTGATTTGATTTGTATTGATTTTCAAAATTTAAGCAGTTTTTTTATTAAAGTTAAAACACGGTTCTGTGAAGACTATTAAAAATCTCCGTATGAACCCTACATTATGACTTTGAATGATTTTTTATTTCAAATTCAATTTGTTTTGAAATCATGAGAAAATATTTTGCTAGTCTCTACAGAAATTGATAAAAGTTTATAAATTTTATAAACATTTATTATCACAATGTTAATTTTTTTATGAAAAAAACACTAATTTTCAATAGTTTTTTTATTAAATTAAAAAAATGGCTTTAAAAATTTATTTTAAAATTTAAAAACATCATTAAAATGTTAATACGCGGTGATTGACTTCTTAATGATGCAAAGATTATATTTGGTTCTCGAGATATAATGATTGACATAAATGACCATGACGGATATGATGACTTTTAATGATTTTTTATTTTTTATTTAATTTTTTTTGTAATCATGAATAAAAAATTTGAAATTTTTTTTACAACAACTGTTTGGAGTATATAAATTTTATAAATATTGATTAGTGCGACTTGAAAATAAAGTTAAAAATGTGATGTTTTTGAAAAAAAAATCCAATTTTTTGCACTTTTTTCAAAAAATTAAAAAACCGCTCCAACCATTTTTTTAAAAATTTGATAGAATCACGAAAATGTTAATCCGCGTTGATTGACATCTTGATGAAGCAAATCGTACGTTTGGTTCGCGAGATATAGCGCATGACAGGGTTGACCTTCAAGGGGTGAAAACAGCAAACCCCCCCCCCCCCGACCGAAGTGTCCCAAAACTAATCAGCTCTTAAGATTGCGAAGACGCTTCGATTGACACCTTAACAAAGTCGATACGACTTTTTTTACGTGAGCTAAGCTCGTAGAAAAACTATCCTCGAACGCACGTACGTACATACACGCACATACACACACATACATACTTCTTTCTAAAAACACTTAAAATATACTCGTAAGACCTCAAAACGTAAAGATAAGTTGAAAATTTCAATTTAGATTTTCGAGGCGATTACAAGAACTTCCCATATACTGGGAATTTAGCAAGTTAGTTTGAAAGTTGTTTTATTACACTGGAAAACGGTTCTTGATCATTTTAGTATCCTGCAGCTGAATTGGATAATATTTTCAGAACCAATGTCGTAGCCGTAATTAAAAAACTTTTGGCTTGGTATCTCAATCTTTTTCTTTCATTTATCGCGGCAATGTTTAAGGAGCATATTTTCGGTATATGGTATTGAGAAAAGCTGGTTATGTAAAAAATAACATGCAGTGTTTTGCTTTATAATGTTCAAACAAGCTTTTAGAGCTTTTGTTCTTCGACATAATTAAATGACTTATATCGTGAAGGAAGGATCGATCCTTATCTTAGCCTCAACACGTTAAGTTAATTTCATTTCTAAAATTTGCCGGACTATCCAGAAGTTGCAAGGCTTATTGTATTACCTAAATTCTCCTTATCGTTTTGAACCCATCAGAGTTTTCTATTAATTTTTCAAATGTTTAATCCTGTCAAATTCAAGCTTCGAAAAGATTAACAGAACATCTTTTTGGTGGAGACTCAGCGATTTTCGTATCTTGTAAATATATAACACCTTGAAATGGTAAAGGAAAATAGTGGCGTAAATCTAATAAAAATTTTAAGAGAATTTTGGAGTCTAAGTCTGTTTTTGACTTCATAACAGCTATTCAGGCTTTTTGTGAACCAAAATGCTTTGCTTCTAAAAATTATATTCTAAAAAGCAAATGTAATTGGAAAATGAATAAAAAACATTTTTTTTCGAACAATTTTTTTTACTTGATTAAATATATTTAAATTTTAAATTTTCTCCTTTCTCCAAAATGCAGCCACATTCACTTCGTGGTACTCCAGTCCCTTCTAATCCTTGTTGCTGCTGTTCAACCTAAGCTTCCCTGCATTGTAATTTTCCGAAATCGCTCGCTACTTTTTTTGTATTGAGAGGGTAGAAGAAATTTAATGTTGTTGTCCAAGTCGACAAAGACCACCGTTTTATAACTTGAAAATAAAAACAATTGAAATTAAAATTTAATAAAATTTTAATATGTAAAAATGAACTTACTGCGTCTCCATTATTTCTCGTTCAATGATGCGATACCTTTTACTCTCTACCAAACCTGAAATTTTCCCAAATATCACTGATTTACAGCTACGTACATAGTTCGTTGAGAGATTCGATATTGCACGTACTTTACACTTCTGGTAAAATATTTTAAAAAACTCGAAAATTTATAATAATCTCTTATCACCAGTGATGAAGTACATTTTGTTCTCAGGAACAGTTTAAATGATATGTGCATTAAATTTCTTAATAGGAAATAGTTTCTGTTTCTGTTTTTTGAACAAAACAATCGCTTATTTATGCAGTTCGACATTTCGCCCTCCGTATTTTGTATTGCTAAAGTAAGGAAATTTAATCTATAATGAGAAGAACCTTAGAAGCTTACACTAAAACAACCTGAGGTTAAACACTTCCGTTTTCATGAGCTGCATATATGCTGGAATGAATATCGTTTTCGATAAAGAATTTAATGACGGTGTAGTATTTCTATAAATCAATATACGGAAAGAAAACTGTGTCAGTTCATTTGTAAAATATGCCTGAGAAGCAGCAGCAGAAAGAGCAGCGGAAAAACTAAGTCCCAACATTGCAGCATTGAGCTTTAGCTGCATGGATGGGGTAAAAAAAATTTATCACGAAGGCTTATTCTTGTTAAAGGATAGGATGCAGTTGACTGATCTAAAATTCGCACGCTACTCAACAATGGATTGGATTGAAGAAAAGCAAAGATTCCCTGTGGAATGGATCATCAAACAATCTCGACGGCTTTGTGCAGAACCAACGTTTCAAGCATTTCAGGATAAGAAAAGATGAAAACAAAATACTGTCAGGAATAACAGGAGGAAAGAAACAAATGTTTAATTATAATCATCTTTTATATTTCTCCTCTTTTTCATTTGCGTCATCTAAATATTTCTTAATTTATTATAGCTGCACGTCTTCTTCTCTTCCGCTTCGACAAAGAAGGTAAAAATTAAAGGTTGAATTCTGATGCCTTACATTGTCAACAAGTTTCTTATTTTATTCTACCTAAAGCAGCTACACGCACGCACAAAATTCAACTCAAGTAATAATAGTCTCGTTATAAGTTTTTTTCGTTACAAGAGCCATCTATAATTTCTGACAATTTACTAGCCATCAACGTACGGTGTAGTTGACTTCCCTATTTCTTCAAACAACTGGGTAAACAGTTGTTGCATTGTTTTTTATTTTATTTTTTAAGCACCACGGAACAGTTGAATCTTGTTCGATGATACTATCACTCGAGTTTTCTGGATTCATATCTCTCAAATAATTTACTTTGTTCAACTAAAAAACTGCGTTGATTTTGCAGTATCTTGCTGCGAGCGCGAGCTAGAATTTCATCAATAATTGAAAGTTGAAACGTAACTTCCTGTCTTGACGCTGCACTGGTAGAAGAAATCTATCTGAAAATAATAGTTTTTTATTTTCACAAGACAACACTGTACCAAATTTGAATCCTACAAAGTTTACAATCGTCCTCTGCAGACACAATGGTTTTAATATTTTTCGACCACAACCTTTAAAACTAACAAGAATATTGAACCAAATCTTATACAAATTTTACTATTTTATTCCGATGACATATTCGTTCACTACTGTAATATAAAACACTATAATATATTTTAATTCAAACAATAAACATTTGTTATTACTTTCTTCAAAATACAATAAATACATTATATGCAACTGATCAAAACTCTTTCTTGTTTCTACAAACTCTGCAATCGATAAAACAACAGGACACGACCATCAATACGAACTGTACTTGTTTCCGAACGAATAATTTTCCAACAAAAAACACTTAAATATTAAAACCTTCAACTGAATAGAAATCCTTGACAAATTGCGGGAGTACTTGAATAACACTTCTTTTTTTCCGAACGAATACTTTTACGAACAAACAATCAAATATTAAAACCGTCAACCGAATAGAAGTTCACGAACACTGAATCGAATAGAAAATACAGTTGAGAACGTAAGGAGTTGATAGTCAATCGTCAATCGATTAAAACAACCCGTAAATTTCCTTCAAAACACTGGAACTAGAAACCACGTATGAAAAAAAAATTGCATAGCTAATTCTTTCCCAACTCACAAAACCGCATCCTCTTCATATGGAGTTTTTTTGTTTCCTCACGACTCGCCATCAAGCACCGTGTTTTTTTCGTATCACACACCCAGATTCATCCAAATTCAATGATTTTGAAATCCTCACATTAATAATCCTAAAACTAACTATATTGCTTCACACGCACAATATTGCCACAAATGTGGCAAATGCACAATCCAAAATTTAGGTTATCTCTTCAACTTCTTATCAATTTCACAACTAAAATCAGAGTCCACTTGCCCTACAACACGAGGCGCCAGCCAGCTTTGCATATTTCCAGACATAATTCACACTCGGAAACCCTTCTTATCATCAATGAAACCAGCCCACAAGTGACACGCGCCAGCAGGCCACAACCCATCCAAGGCTCAAACCATCACACCCAATACAATAACCAGACCTTTATCTACTAACGCTAACCGCAAGAAATTCCCATATAAAGTGAGTTAGAACCACCATATTCTAACTACTGTTATTTTGCTTTTCGTGTTTATTATTAGGTGACGCAAAGCTGTGAATACAGGTTGGAGTCACTGACTTGAACACCTTTCGGACAAAATTAAAAGACATGAAAACTCAAAAGTCCACTTTCATAATCATTGGTCCAACTTTCGCAGTAAGTCACAAGTACAATAAGCTCCACTAAACTCAAAACCAAACATGTAATCAACCGGAAATAATTCATGAACGTATAGTCTGAACTATTAATCTAAATAAAAGGACACTATAATTTACCAATTTGGTACTATCCCTTATACCGATTCTTATCGTCTGGGAAGTACTATGTCCTTAAATTTTAAATAAGGAGAATTACTAAATTTTGATGGAGAGAATGATTGAAGGAAACGGAGGTGGTTTTTAGTCGGTAGAAAACCGGCATGCCGAGAGGCAGGAGCTGATCGGTATCTTTTGAAGATTTGCACCTCCCAACGTTGAAAAAAAATACACAGACTGAACTTGTATTCCGCAATTTTGTCGATTTTTGAGCAGAGCTCAATCATGCGTTGCAAGATCGTTTTTTTTTTGGAAATTTGTATGAAATCCCTGGATTTTTCAATGAATCTCCTCCATGAAGTGCATTGCTTGATCAAATAGTAAAAAGTGAAACTGCCAACGGTGCGCCAAGGCTATGGAATGTTAACATGCGTACTGTTAATACTGTGTTCGAGCAAAGAGAAAGTTAAATTGAAGTGGAAATCATAGAAAAGGAATTTGCTGAAGGTTTGTAGTGTGGCTCCCGGTATTCATCGCATCCTAACAGGCTCAGTGTTACTTTTCTGGTTAACGTTTTTACATTATGTCATGCAACATGTCGTCTTTTTATTTCATCAGATGCAGAAACAAAAAGTCAACAGATATTGTTTCATTTCAGAAAAATATTCAAGAAATCCGAAATAAAATTAACAGTAAGTCACAGAGAGAAAAGCGTCCCTTAAATAATCAAGTTTATTATCGTTTGGCTGCTTTGAAAGTTTGCGATATTAAATCCTGCCAAAGATAGATTCGCATTTGATAGTCGTCTAGTTGCTACTTCCTTCTTTTACTTTAAATTTTTCCGAGAGTATCAATTGAATTTTCTCGAATTTCAATTGAATTCTACATTTTTCGCTTATCCTAACTTGGATTGACTTAAAACTGAACTTCAATCATTTACTCAAGGAACGACTGTGAAGATATAATAAATGCTACTGAAATTTATTTTCAATATAATTTGGAAAAATCATTGAGGGAAACTTAAAAAATGATGAAAATTCTTGAACAATACCGATGACAACAGTTGAAGCAGAAAAGAGCTTTTCAACCCCGAAACGTATTTAGACTTTTCTCAGAAATACTATGTCTGAGGAAAGATTGACTGCATAAGCAACGATTTCCATCCAAAAGCATTTATATGCTGAAATTGGAGACTTTACTGAAAAAGTAATCAATAAGTTAGCCACTGTTAAGGATCTTCGACTTGAACTCATTTTAGGGGAATATGAACATCACCGTCGTTTTAATTTAATCTAAACCTACTCGTGTAATACACTACGAAAATGCCGAATATAACTTTTTTTATCATAATACGTAATTTTAAATTCTGATTACCCTACCTATAGACTTTTATGAGACGTAAGTATCTTCGACATTTTTTATTAATGTATTCAATGTTGTATGTACCTTGGATATAGTTTTATAAATGATGCGAATTATGCGTGAAGTATTCAGCATCAATCAAAAGGATTCTAACTTTTTGCTTCTGTTGTGTATTACTTTTAGAAATGTCAATGACTTGCATTGATAGACAGATACATACAGATAGACTGCAGAACCCGCAGGTAAAATTCTCACGGACCGCCATACATACATACATATATATAAATATATATATATACATACATATATATATATATATATATATATATATATATATACATAGTTAACACCTAATAGGCCCATTTACAAAGCACCTAATTCAACATTTTCCAACATGTAACCAACATATTCCACTTTGCAATATCAAATTCTATGAACGACTCGTCCGTTTCCGTTCCTAAGAAATTCGAACCTAAATTCGCAGGACACCTTGCATTTGGGCAATGATCAACTCATAAATCCTGGCCAAATCTGAAATATAGCTGGTCTGGGCAGGGTACCCAACCTAGTAAAATGTCTACGCGGCTTTTCAGGCAAACCAGGACAATTTAGCTCCTGGCTAGCTAGTCCCTAAACGCGAGTTACACCCAGGCACACGCACGCAACAATGCATCCATGCCGAATAAACACTTCCACATACAATTGAAGTTGCCCATATTGCAATGAAGTGTACGTGATCTACCGCTGCAACAAATGCAAAGTAATAAATTCTGCCGATCAAAGTCAACTTGCTGCAAATGCAAAATTGCATAATAAAAAACAAATTTGCAAAACAAAATCACTCTTATGAATGCAAAAAAAAACACTATACAAGCATTCACACAGAATCACCGAAAAAAATACAATCAGCTCCTAATGTCATACGCCGACGTAATCAGAAACCCACAATATGGTAATCCAATAGCTTCAACCCCAGCAGTAAACAACAATACACAGGAAGGAATAATGCAGGTTCTAGTTACTCCAGTTAATAACATACAACAACTAACAAATATCATGAATAACATTCAGACAACCTTATACAAACAAACAGACCTAACATATTTAATGAACAAATGAATAATCTAAGAATTGCACAATGGAATGCAAACGGACTATTGTCCCGTAAAATTGAATTAGAATCTTTCTTGCACACCAATAATATTGACATAATGTTGATCGCTCAAACTCACCTATGCAGTAAGAATAATTGCTTAGAAATTCATGGCTACACAGTCTATAACAACAATCACCCTGATGACAAGCCACACGGTGGTACTGCCATATTAATCAGAAACAGAATCAAGCATTACCCCATCCTATGTAAACAAATGTGTAACATTCACAGTACCGCTTTGTGTATCTCTTCCAGAAGCGTAGACACGTGTATTGCGGCTAATTATTGTCCCCCATACCACAGAATCACCACAACAGATTTTGATGATTTCTTCAAGTCACTTGGGCCCTGCTTCTTTGCCGCGGGCGACTACAATGCTAAGTCGCCACACTGGGGTGCACGCTTAACCTCTCCACGAGGTAAAAAATTACTTAAATCTATTTACAAGAACAACCTTAATTGCATAACAGGTGGCACACCAACATACTGGCCATCAGATCCATTAAAAATCCCCGATGTCATTGACTTCGGTATTACTAAGAAATTAAATCCGTGCCTCATCAAAGCCTGCACCACGAATGATCTGTCATCGGACCATTCACCAACTATCTATGAGCTTAGCAGCAAACCTATAGTAGAAAACTTTGAATCCAGACTAGCAAATAGTAGAACCAACTGGAACAAGTTTTGCAGGAGATTTCAACCCTCATTCTGTCCTAATATTAAATTAAAATCTGCTGAAAATATTGAAAATGCAATAAAATACATAACGGATACTGTTAATGATTGTGCTGTATTTGCTACCCCATCCGCCGAATCAACGGAGGCTAGAACTCCCCAGTATTACAACAATAAAATACTTTCACTCCTAAGAGCTAAACGTAGTGCCAAAGCCGAATGGCAAAGGGTACGCTCTCCGAAGGCAAAAACCGCCTGAAACGAAGCCACCAAAGCACTAAAAAATCGCTATATATAGATAAGCAAGAAAAAATAGATAACTTTGTTAGCAATCTCTCTAATAAAGCGGATACTAACAATTCATTGTGGAAAACAATTAAAAGGGTCCAGAAACCTGTATCAGCAGACACTCCAATCAGGGATCACAACGGTGGCTGGCGCAGAGACAATACTCAAAAAGCTGAAGCTTTTGGTAATTACCTATCGAAAGTATTTTGCTTAGATACAGTTAAAGAGGACAATACCAACACAAATAACAGTAGTAGGAATTATAAACCTATTAGATTCACTAAAGTCGAGCTTCTCAAGAAAATTAGCAGTTTAAACAACAATAAAGCACCTGGACACGATAAAATAACAGCTAAAATGATTAAAACTTTACCTATATCAGGCAAAATCACAATATTGCACATATTCAATGCAATACTGCGTATTAATTATTTTTTACACACCTAGAAACATGCCAGGATCATAGTTATTCCTAAGCCAGGCAAAGATAGCACAAAAGTTGAGTCTTACAGGCTCATTAGCCTGCTTTCCACCCTTTCTAAGCTGTTCGAGAGGCTACTTCTTGACAAAATGCTCCCCACACTCCATCGCACCATTGTTATCCCTGAACATCAGTTTGGGTTTAGAAACAACCATAGTACCATAGAACGGTACATAAGCTAGTAAATTATATCAAAAATTCATTCGAACGTAATAAATATTGTGTTGGACTATTTTTAGATGTATCACAAGCCTTTGATAAAGTCGGGCATCCTGGACTCATCCAAAAAATTAAGACCACTCTACCTCCAAATTTTCATGGCATACTAACCCGTTGCTTACTTGAACGGTCCTTTAAAGTCAAACACAAAGATATCATTAGCCAGGAACATCCTATAAAAGCAGGAGTACCCCAGGGGAGTGTACTAGGACCAGTCCTTTACCTCCTGTACACTGCAGACCTCCCCAATCACAAAAGAGGTGCTTACCAGTACATTTGCTGACGACACAGTGATACTATTTGCACACAAAAACCCATCAACTGCAAAAAATATACTACAGCAACAAACAGACATAATATTAAATTGGGCTAGAAAGTGGCATATTTCAATTAACGAAGCAAAAACGCAGCAAATCACGTTCACATTAAAATTAACGATACGGATGCTCAAATAACAAATTCTGTGAATTACTTAGGGGTCCATTTAGACAGAAGACTCACCTGGAAAAGTCATATAAACAAAAAACGAGATCAAGTGAAATTACAGTCCAGGAGACTGTACTGGTTAATGCACAGTAAATCCAGACTAAGCCTAGAAACAAAAATCTTGATATACAAGACAATTCTCAAACCAATATGGACTTATGGTCTACAGCTCTGGGGTTCAGCAAAAAAGACAAATTTGGAAATCATACAAAGAACGCAAACAAAAATCTCGCGGGCGATTCTGGGTGCCCCCAAATACATCAATAACATAATTATACAAAGAGACACCAATGTCAGCACAGTTATGAAAGAAGCAGAAAAGCTGAGTTTGAACTACAAGAAGCGATTGCGACACCACCCAAACAAAACAGCAAGAAAAATATTGCTGACTAGACCATACGTACGGCTCAAAAGAACTGACCCACTATGACTAACAGCCAATCGGCGGTAGGGGACCCTAACAGTACAAAAGTAATACATGCCACAAAAAATAACACTGCCTAAATCTACCCAGCGACTTACTGCAGAAGGAGAGTAGCAGCGATACACTATAGTTTTCTTATTTTTCTTATTAGTTTTATTGAACAAAGACTACATAATGTAAACTAATTGGATGAAATGTTATAAAATATTGTAAATTCTTATAAACTATTATAAACAATGGGACCACAAACCAAACCAAACAAGACTTAAGAGTTGCAATGTAGTAAGCTAGAGATCGCCAATGATCTAATCCTTACTTTGTAAAAATAAAGATGAAAAAAGAGCATTAATTGCCCCTGGTTCACAGAGAACATTCATCGCACCGAAGCCCTACAAAGGTTGAAACTACCCGCAGAGGGCATACTGCCAGACATTACTCGTATTACAGGCCAAAGCTCAATATATTTACCCAAAAGGGCCAAGCTTGTCATAGCTCCAACATTCTCATCTCAATTCACGCTTTTCATAGAAGGGTTTGCAATGTCAATTTTACTTCAACCCTTCCAGATTTCACAGTTTACACAGCTTTACCAGAACAAATCTTTAATTAAGAACTAAATTCCTAGAACAAGCGTCAATAGACATGATTTTTGGAGCCGATGAATATCCAGATATTATCGAACAGGGCATAAAACAATACGGGAGCTGAGTTGCCCAAAAAACAAAATTTGGATGGATTCTGTCAGGAAATAACACAGCAATAACACAAAACAATACATTGACTTCATTGATTATAATGGCAGATTTTCATCGTAAAATTGAAAAATTCTTTGAAGTTGATGCTGAAGTCAATGAAAGACAACCTACGCAAAACGACTTTAAATGTGAAAAAATATTCCAAGCTTTGCATTCAAAGGATGACTCAGGAAGATTTACTGTGTGCCTTTCAAGGACACTAATGCTAAACAACTGGGTGAATCAAAATCTACAGCCTTGATTTGATACAAGCAGGTAAAGAAACAACTAGCTAAAAATAGTGAACTGCGTGTCAACTACCATGCATTCCTTGAAGAGAATTCAACTCTTGGGCACATCTTTAAGGTTTCATCCTACGCTCGAGGAAACAATTGTGTATACTATCCGATACACCATCCAGTTTTCAAAAATGATTGCACTACAACCAAGCTACGAAATGTTTTTGACGCCTCTGCCATGACCTTAGCTGGTGTAACCCTAAAGGTCTAGCTGCATATAGGTCCAAAACTCCAACAAGACCTTGCACAAATCATATACAGATGGCGATGACATAGATTTGTCTACACAGCTGACATACAAATAATTTTCAGGCAGATTAGGGCAGCTAAACATCAATTGAACTATCAACAGATACTGTAGCTTCCATCGAACCATTAGTGTGACAATGGTTCGATTAAAGAATTTAATTTGAATACTGTGATTTAAGGCTAAAAATCTGCGGCTAATCTTGATGCTTAGTTGCTCGTGCAGTTAGCAAGAGATGAAAGGCATAGTCATTCTTTAAAGTCAATTTAATTTTTTTTGCTGATGGCCTCATGACTGGCGCAAATACCAAAGAAGAGACCACAGCTCGGCAAGCTGATATTGCAGCGATTCTCCAAAAAGGAGCTAAATCTACGAAAATGGTACAGTAACGACCCAATGCTGTTTGAAAATATTCTAGGGAATGCAAGAGAAACAGGACTGGTAGAAATTACAGAGGGCGCTCCCTTCATCGAGGCTCTACGTTCGAGATGGCATCCATCACAATATGAATTTCGATTCAAGTTTCCATTATTTGGAACAAAAAGTAAGCTTCTGTCAAATGTAGCAACTTTATTTGGGGTTGGCTCCAGTCATGATTAAAGCAGAGCTATTGAAACAGAAAATCTTGAAACAAAGTACGGATAAGAATAGATATCCATCCAGCAGCACAATCATCACCTGGGATCAGTTTGAGGCACAAATCAGTACGCTCGCATATATCCGCATCCATAGCGGACTCGCTACAACCCAGACGTAAAAGTTGAACTTCATGATTTCTGCGATGCAAAGGACAAAGTTGACGCAGCAATGGTCTACCCTAAGTGTATTTTTTCTCAAGTAGCAATAAGCATAACATTTTTTGCGCGAAAACAAAGGTGAATCCTTTTTAAGTTAAGCTCACACATCCACAACTTGAACTTAACGCTGCTGTTTTGTTAGCTAACCTATTTAAACAAGGAAACTAATCACTGAACATCCAAAATGTCAAGATATATGCATGGTCCGATTTTTCAGTAACGCGCGATCGAATAAAGTTGAATCCTAATAATATGGAAATATATACTACAAATAGAGTAGCCGCAGTCCAACAATTGGGCAATGACAGCTGTTGCTGGCGGCACGTTAGAGGTGAGTAGATTCCAGCTGATTTAGCATCCAGATGTATGTTGCTCCAGCAGCTCCTTCACCTCCAATTGTGGTGGAATGACCAACCGTTCCTGCACAAATCAACCGAACATGATAATCTCACGGGCTCAACAACTCTAGATAGATAAATGTCTATCTTTGAGCGTCATTCAAACTTCGAGAAGCTTCTCACAGAGTTTGCTTACTACGTAAGACTCAACAACAATCTTGAAAGGATAAAAGTTCACGGATCAAATGAAATTAAAAACGCAAAGATGAGAATATAAAAAATCCTTCAACAAACTGAATTTTCAAAAGAGATTGCAGAGCTCACCGTTCCTCGGTGCTCAAGTTAATACGGGTAGATTGCCGACATAGCATAGCATTAATACAAAATTATTTAAGAATGAAGTCTTGGATCATTGACGATCAAAAATCATTGGGCTTCGTGCCAGAGATGTCTCATATGCCACAAAGCCTCAAACAAAATAATGTGTGTTTTTGTGAATTGACATACGGCGGTTCCTTCTATACTCGAATATTTAAAAATTTGGCCCGATCACGATTAAATACATATTGCAGTGTTAACATGCATGGTTACCAAAACTATACATCTTTAACTCATGAGTGATTTTACCACCGAGGCTTTTCTAGCTGCCTTCAAGGGGTTTATTAGTAAAACAGGGATTTTTTAGGAGATTTACTGTGGTACTGGAACTGATTTTGTTAGTGGAAGCAAAGAAGTGGATTACGATATGAAACATACCATTCTTGTATCGTCAGAAAATGTTGCTCAAATTTCTGCTATAGATGGTACCACCTAGAAGTTTATCCAAGCTGCCACGCATCACTTTGTAGGCCTCTAGGAAACAATTGTCAAATATGTTACACACCACACTAAATGAATCTTTGACGAAACCAATATACTACTGACTTTTGAAAAGTTTAATACAGCTCTCATTCAGATCAAAGCCTGTCTTAACGACTCCCTAAACGGCCCTCTTAAGTGCCCCGAAGATTATCAGATTTTTACCGGGGCAGTTTCTAATTGGCAGGCCTCTTCTTGCCATTGCAGAGTCCAATCGAACAAACACAACTTAACATGATCTATGGAAGCTGACCACATTTTATCATACGATTTGGCAAATACTGTTCATAAGCAGCCCAAAGTTCCATAAAATATTTATGTACACTCCAGTGTAAGTTAAAATGGACGAAAGAATGTTACAATCCTACATCAGGCAAACTCGTTCTTACTAGGCAATCCAACTAATCATCTTAAAAATGGGCTTTATCGCGTATCCCTTTCTCAGACAACAAGGTATGGATGGTCACTACAAGACACGATAGGGATAAACTGAAAGTTGTCTCAATAATGAACATACGTCTTCTACCAGTCAAAATATCTACAAATTACACGAAAACTCATGATTTCAGTGCAAATATTGGTAGCAATCAAAACACAATTTAGGAGATACACGAACACTAGTTAAAGTTTTACACACAATAATAGAGTTACGCTTGAAACTAACAAAGGTCAGAACTTTGTAGTGGGAAATCGTAAACGGCAAATAGCAATAGCAATTAGCAATAACTATCGGAACGGCAAAAGAAGAAAAACGTCGTATCACTTCCTGCTCCTAAACAAAGGCGCTACTAACAACTATTCTAACGTGTCTGATGTTTCCCACCACCCTAGTTTACAACCACTTTCACCATGAATATGTAGTATTCAAGCCATCTACAGGATATGACTTCGAAAATTTAGGAAAAATTTAAGATTAACGGGAGAATCCCATATGACGACATTTTGGCTGATGAAAACAACATCTTGCATACTTTCAAGCAGACATAAAAAATGTTTTCTCTGTCTGTTTTAAAGTATTGCATTGGCACAGAAAACCCATTACAACGCAATTGTGCAGCACCTTTAAACTAAGAAAATTGAGATAATACGACAAATTGAACAGGTCAAAGGTAAGACATCGTCCAGAGTCAAAAGAGGTATTTTTGGAAAATTACTTACGACTGTATGTGGAGTACACGATAGAGTATATGAAAATACTCGTATATACAACTTAGTTAAAAATTAAAGGTTGTTACTTCACTCAATGGGCCAACCGCACTTACAGTTTTTTGTCAGCATGCAACAGCTCAATCCAGCAACCAACGAAATTTTTTAACAGTTTAACAAAAGAGTCAATGAGCTCATAGAAGCTTTGAGTGATATGAAAGCGTGGTATATAAAAATTGCCCAGAACAAGCTAAGAGTAGTAGTTTGCACCTATCTCGAAGTCTCTGAAGTATGGAAAACTAGTGAAAGCAATGAGTGTACAAATAACATTATTAGCATTCTCTTTTTAAGCATCATATCAGAAAAATAAACCAGGTTTAGAAAAACTTAGGATAACTTTTTTCAATATCGGAGGCTAGTAGTAAGGACCATGCTTTCCCATCCTTTTATTCAGGTGTGCGTTAAGACAAGCAATACGGAAGTGTGGTCGATTTATCGATGCGCCTACTGTGTAAACATAATACAAAGTATGGACATTCTGAATAAAGAATTTCGTTCTTTTTATGCAGCCAATGGGTGTGAATGGGGTGGATCTCGCATGAAAATTTCGATGCGAAGTTAGTTACCTCACCTGAGGGTCCGACATTCGACTTGACAGGTATCGGAATGCATGGTATCGAGATCTTTGGTGCTGTCACACTTGGCGGGATTTTGGATGAATTTAACTCGCGAATTACGTGTTACTAGTCGCTCCTGTGCGGTTGGGAATCAATGCATGGAAAAACAGTGGACATTTGCACGATCTTCTCGGAAACCAAATTTGTGTACATCTCGCTTAGTCATGTAAATGTTGATTATGATTTAGCTCGTGCATTTCTAAGGTATATTCGGATCGTCGTGAGCTATCAATGGTGGGAAGAGGCAGGACCATGATCTTCCTTGTGTTGTTTAAGTAGGTAAGCGAACTTTAATTACCTGGCTAGCACGTGGTGACTTTGCTTGTTTCCATTTATTGATTGCACGGTAATTTGAACATGTACGCTTACAGCGTATACTTGCCGTATGCCTGTGCACATGTAAGATGATAGAGCTTTGATTAAGCGTGCCAATGGGTTCGAAAGGTAATAGAAGTTGAGATCAGCAAGATGATAATCAGATAGAGGCAATGCAACGCGATCGCATGCTTGCGATGGTTATTTGTATTTTGTTGCGAAGATCAATGAAAGGAAAAAAAATTATGGGAAGTTGTGTGTGAAATGGAAATGCAAAACCTGATTGAAGATCAACGTTGTTGATTAATGCTAATAATGATGAGTTAAAGACCGGCTTTGTGAAAATTTTGCGTCGCTGGATGCCGTTGGCAGTAATTTCATGTAATTAGCTAATGAAAATTGTTGGTTTGGCTAGTATTTGATTGAGACAAGCTATTTTTCGTGTTTTTATTAATTTTCAGACAGTGGAAGGAAGTAAATGTGTGAAGAAATGAAAAAGATATATAATTGATCACTGGTAACTTTTTGACATGATGTTAGGTGGATAATATTTTATTTTATTTCATCTTCATTTTTACAAAGTTATGAATAGATCATTGGAGATCTCTAGCTTACTACATTGCAACTCCTAAGTCTAGCTTGAAAAAATAAGACCTCCATTGACAATACTCGGAGGGTTTGTGGTCCCACTTTTTTTGATAGTTTATAAGAATTTACAATATTTTTTAACATTTCATCCAATTAGTTTACATTATGTTGTCGTTGTTCCATAAATTTTTTGAAAAGCTGTTACACTAGTAGTTTCCTTTAAGAAAACTATAGTGTAGCGCTGCTACTCCCCTTCTGCTGTAAGTCGCTGGGTAGATTTGGGCAGTGTTATTTTTTTGTGGCATGTACTATCTCTGTACTTTTAGGGTCCCCTACCGCCGATTGCCTGTTAGTCGTAGTGGGTCAGTTCTCTAGTGGGTCAGTTCTCATAATTTATTAATTTTGTATTTTAAGTGAAAAGTTGGGTACGGCGGTTATGATACATATTTATTTCCACCTTAGATTTCATTTTTCAATAAATTTTATTTGAATGAATCCACCCGAGAGTGATCAATTCCGTTGAATACCAGGAAATGTTCTCCGCCTGGTTTAACTCCTCCAGTTGTCTCTGTGTTCTAAATCGCTCCGAAAACCTTGAAGGGAGGAAGCAGAATCATCCGTCCTCCAGGAAAAGTGCAAGGTTAGTTCCATATATATTCTTCATGTGTTCGAAAACTTTCAATTTTAGCTCAATATTTTTTTCCAATGATGCCCATAAAGTGAGTACTCGATAATTGGCAGTCGTGATTTTATTTAATTCTGCATTTCAATGATAAATAATTTTAAAATCTACACACTGTCTCAATTTTTATGGCACTTACCATATTTTATTACAGCTCGCTTCTTTTCTGAAAATACTTGCAGTTTTCTGAATCAAATCAGGGCAGTCTTCTCTTTATATACAATTTTCATCGGTAAACTCCTTTTCATTGAGAGTCTAGTCTAGTTAATTTACAATGCAATGTTGCCACTTTATTGCATCAATTAGGGGTAATATTCCATCAAAATCTTTAATTTAAGGTAAGATTCAGGTAGTCACATAATTGCAAATAAATCTACTAATTCAAGCAAAATTACAAGTTGTTAGTTTGATACAGTTGACATTCTTCATAATCGAATGTTAATAACCAGGTTGTTCACGATACCGTGATCGTCAATTTACATCTTTAATGAACAAATGCAACAAATGCAAATGTGATACAAACTTGCTCGAATCTATTCAGCGTAAGTTTACCCGCACTTTCTTCTACAAATTCAATATTCCCTATGCTCCTTACGATGTTCGTCGCAAACATTTCAACCTTGCCACCTTACAACAACGTAGGATATATTTAGACGAATCTCTCCTTTGCAAGCTTTTTCTGAATATCCTCGACACTCCTCTCTGCAATGAACTTCGCTTCCGTCACTCTTCTCACCCTTGTAGAAACCTTACGATCTTCGCCCCTCCCCTCACCACGTCTAACCTATATTATAATTCTCCCCTGACTCGCTTACAACGAAATCATGACCTTATGCAGTTTGGTTCCTTCGGTTACTCTTTAAATACTTATAAGATCAAACTAAGAAATCTTATATTTTCCTCTTAATTTTAGTTCTCAAATTTTTTTAATTCATTCACGCTTGTTCTTTATTCTAATTTTCTATTCTTATTTCATTAATTAATTCATTTACTCTTAGAGTTATCTTAGTCTTAGTTTAGTTCATCGCTACTATGTAATTGGAACTCTTCTGTTTAGTAGCTTTGTCAACAATAAACAATAAACAAATTAGATGTAACGTATGTGACGTATGTAATGTATGTGATGAGATTATTGTTGCGTCATCGTGCAAAATGTTTATTGCACGTGAAGCGCGTGGTAGGCCAAGTGATGGGCGTCTTCTTCTATAATCCTCTAAAGTTATAATCTTCTTCTCACTAGAAAGAATTTATATTTGGAAAGGATAACAATATATATATACATATGAGGTGGACCTACCGGCATTCCGAAGATTGCCATATGTTTGGCGCAGTCCAAAAGAACAGGCGGCCGATATTTCTAATATTGTAATTGCCGAAATTTAAGGCAACTTTTAGTTTGCCAAACTTTCCAAGGCAGACTTTGCTCAAACGTTCCTTGCAATCACCTTGCCGATATGAAGGCAAGGGTTGCCGATTAAAACTAGCAACTTTGTCTGGCTATGGAACAATTCTGATCGAGTGCTAGCCTCGTTCCTTCCTTTTATTCACAAATTTCTTTGTACATTAAATTTGCTTATCCTATAAAATTCCTACTCTAGTTTTCAATCTACTTACCATAACCAATCGAACGCGATTCAAATAGGTTCCCACGGAACTCGTCGCTTGCATTGCATTGACCCAATTGTACTTTTGCTTACTCTGGGTTCAATGCTCTACTAAGAGTTTCTCACGGTAAATTTAGATTGACATGTGAGTTCGAGAATGTGCTTAATAGAGAGCTTACTGAAATTTGTGTGGGACATCACAAAAGCTTTTGTGGGACATAGTTGTGTATTGGCTGGTTCCAGGTTTGGAACTGGGAATACACTACATAGAGAAAAAAGATTCAGAGTGATATAAAAGAGGGTAGCCAGTTTCAATTCAATTCAGACATAAAATATAGATCCTCGGTAGAAGGTATGTAGAGAAAGTAAGTAGTGAGTAACAATTATTATTATTTTATGTATTATATTTATTATTTTTGCTAATTCAAGTGAGGTCCCATTTGGATGTTGCAAATTTCCTACTCGAGGTAGTTACGCAGAAAACGGACGCAGGAAAGAGGGCAGTAGGGTGAAGAAAAGTACCGTCCAACATAAAAATGGATGTAAAAAAATTATTTTAGCACTAGCTAGTGCATTGTATAGAATATTCCTTGTTTTTCTCTTCATTAACTAATTTAGTTAGAATTGTGAGGGGAAAAACATCAACCTTTACTTGTGAGGAGAAAAATTTTCTTCTGCAAGATTTTACAAGATATTCCATGCAGAGTAATTCTGTTGAGGTATGGAACGAATGCCTGTTTTTTTAATAATATAAGAATCTTAATTAATAAAAGAAATATATTGATTGTGGAGAGAGTTCTGAGGTAGATCAAAACAATATTTTTTCATCAAACGGTGAAACATTTTGTTGGAAAATTCTTTGCCGTCGTCAGTTTGCAAATTTCTAGGAATACGGTTCCAGCTTAAAATCATTTCCATTGTTTTTGATACATCAGTAGCACTTTCGCCTTTTATGGGGAATGCCCATGCGTACTTGAAAAACGCATCTATTACCGTTAGAAGGAAACGGTAGCCTCACTTTTCCGAAAAATAAGCACTCATATCTACCAAGTCTGCCTGGCACAAATCATCTAGTCCTCTTATAGTCACATGACGACGGGTAAAGTTCTTGCGAGCTCCTCTATGAAGTTCATTAACTACCTGTCTTCTACTCATTTTGGGAACGTTATAAATAACAGAACCGTTATCTAGCTATTTATATATAAAAAGTATTAGCAAAGGTTATGAAATTCACACATCCGTTCACATTGATGGTTGCTGGACCATCAGGATATGGAAAAGCAAGTTTTATTGGAGACCTTCTGAATAATATGTCATTAATAAAGCCTCAAATAAAAAAGGTAATTTGGTGTAACGCTGAACGGCACGCTGTACCAAAACACATTCCTTTTGAAAACATAGAGTACCTAGATTTAATCTCTGATGAATTTACAAACACTGGGGGTGACCCGATACTGATTGTGCTGGACGACATGATTTTAAATGCATTTTCAAGGGAAGCTTGTGAGCTGTTTACAAAAGGATCCCATCATCGTAACTTTTCCGTTCTTTTTGTGACTCAAAATGTATTTCATCAAGGAAAATTTTGTCGTGGCATATCACTCAACTGTAAATACCTGGTTTGCTTCAAGAACCCCCGAGACAAGAGCCAATTCCACCATCTGACTAAACAGGTATTTCGCGAAAACAGCTTGAAGCTAATGAACATATATAAGCAAATAACGCATCAACCGCGTAGCTAATTGTTAATTGACCTAACGCAAGCTATAAATGAAGCATTACGATTTCGCATGGATATATTTATTAGAAAGTTTTTAACGTGTTATTGCCCGCCGGAAAGTTTGAAGGAGTATAAAGGTGTAACGAATGAAACGATTGAAGGACAACAAGCAACGTGTTGAAGAAAGGCTATACTGAAAACCGCCAATACTCAAGTAATTAAAACTCTATGAGAAATCACTCACAATACATTAAAGGGTAATCATACACCATCTCGAAAAGTATTCACACAACTGTGCAAATATAAAAAGACCCTGCATAAGCTTTCAAGGGCAAGAAAATCTATTCCAAGTGTTGGATTTTTGCCTGTATTGCTAGGAAGTGTTCTTACAGGTGTGATATTGTCTTTGATTGAAAAATATGCATAGAAATAGCAGTCTTAACAAAATGCTTCTATTATCCCCGGAAGTATATGAACGCTTAAAGGAGACAGTTGAGACCACTACTACACAGACTCTGTTTGACAAAACCATGATTAAGATACTGAACAATAAGCACCAAAATGGTATCAGAACCGGAATGTACTAATACAATTTTTAAATGCGAATCGAAGCAAAAAATCATTTATGCAGACGAAAGCTGAAAATCTTTCATCGAAAGACCACATGAATAGGCAAAAATATAAGAATTTGCGTGAAAGTAGCACACAGACCAGGTTTCTATTTAAAAACGAAATGCCCTCACAAACTTCGCTTTCATGACCCGAGGAGATATTTGAGTCGGTAAACGGAATAACACTACCAAAGCAAGAGTTGCCTGCTGCTTTTAAGTGAAGATTATCAGCAAGTGGAATAGCAAAAAGTCTTAAACCTGCTTCCAAAATAAGGAAATTGTAGCTGATTCATTTGTAGGAACCAGCAAGGACTATAGGATAATAACCGGCGATGATGGTATAACGCAGTATACAATTCCAGCGGATATGACTGTGGATGAACTGGATGACGTTTTCACTGATTTAGATGCAATAGATGATAGAGATGCTGTGGCGTCAGATTTCGATGTAGTAGGTCGAAAGTCTGGTAAGCATTCTATATAAAGACCCTCTCGTCTAACCCATGATCAATTTGACGCTGACATTCCCATAAGAAAGCCTGCTCGACAAAGTGAACGGTTAAGATTGAAGACCGAGCCTAGTTCCAGAGTTGAAAACCTGAATTGGGACAGAATTTAAAAATGCCTGTAAACATAATAGATGACGAGTTCTACGTGTGTCTCTTGAGCAACATTTCCCTAGGCATTTACCCTGACAATACGCTACCATCTTTCAAAAATATATTACCGAGTGTGTGTAAGCTTACCCGCAATCGGTCTGTCAGAATAACGAAGATCGCTCTAACGTAAAAAAGAGAAAAGCGAATCAGGTAGCCGCGGAGTTTCTAAGCTTTCAATACCTTCTGAAGATGTAAGCGTTACCGAAGTACCACAATCTTTACCAGTTCAAAAAGATTCAAAAGCAATAATCGCTAAAGTTGTTGGATTGGAAAAGAAATATGTTCGTTTTAGATGGGATGCTAATGATTTGCAAAAGTTATGTTACACGGCAAATAATATTATTTTTTTATCATTTCTTTCGTCATTTTTCTTAGCAATTAGACGTGAATATTATAACTATTACCTGAGCGAAATTAAACAAATAATGAACGATCGCATCGAAGAAGATAGAGATGGAAAGGTAATCTCCGACATAAGAAGTATTATAGAAGAAAGAGATTTTTACATGCATATTTATCAGTCCGGAAAGATTGCTGAGAAAGTTTATTTAAAGTCAGATGCAAAATTTGAATTATTCTGAGCGCTTATAGACTACATAATTCGACAGATACCAAGAAACAAACGAAACCACAATGAATTATTACAGATGGTTGATCAATATATTTATTCGTCAAAGAGTTTAAGGCAGAAACGGGATAAAGAAGCGGGTATTCAACCGAGCACCCATACATTTCATCTGAAGATTAATGTAGAGCTGCCTATTGCGTCACCGATTAACATAACAGATTTCATAGCTTTGTAACTAAGCCGAATTAAATTTAATGACAAAGAGCTACTTGATAAAGAAAAGACATCCTTGATCACAACATAGCAATTGCAAAAGCAAGTGTTTAACAAAATTGCATCAACATTCCGAGGATCTATATACCGCACCGCTAAAGACTTCGACACTGAAATATTACCCAAAAACTGATTTTCACACCATTATTAACATGCCATACAAAAGAGCCGATGGTTCAAATGCTACAAATCTTGTTCCAATAGAAGTGCATAAAACCGATAATATTGCTGGCTTATTCATCGACGCTTTCCTGAAAACACCCGTTAAAAACCTGACCTCGAATCGATCGATGCAAGAATAAAACAGTCGTTTGATAAATCAATAATGCTGGACAGTATAATTCAGCTGGAAAAATCATAGTCTACACTTGAAAAAAGAACATATCGTGACACAGCCTTGAAAGCTATTGATGATTATGAAGGTGTTGTGTTCTAAAACACATGCCATGTTGTGTTTTGGAAATGGTAGGATCGCCATGTTGTGTTTCAGGATCGCCATTCTTCTTTCTATTGGATATATGAAAAAGGGGAACGTAGAGATTGAAAAATTCACGTCTCTTCGAAAAAGGAAAAACTACCTACCGGCATTCCGAAGACTGCCAAATATTTGGCGCAGGGACAATGCTCAAGCAGCCGATATTTTTGTGTACTTTTTTGCCAATGTAAGGCATATTTGTACCCAAGTAGAAGTCTGTTCTTTTGCCGAATTTATCAAGCAAAGTCTGATCAAAGTCTTACTCTGCCGAAAGGAGGCAGTTGCTTAATAAAATAGCAGTTTACTTTGAGTCTTTTAGAAAGACTTAATTTCTTTATTCAGTTCTCTTAATTTATACAATATTCTATTTACTTATTCTATCCCTACTCTAAATACAATGTAAATTTTAAATGCTTACTTTAAAATTTGAATCAACCAATCCAAATTAAAGGGATTAGGTTCCCACATTATTATTATTATTGAATATTATTATTATTATTATTATTATTATTATTATTGTGCAGGGCCAATAACCAGGCGGCGATATTAGTAGGTCAGTAAACACTCGATCGCGTCTGGCTATTTGTAAACAAAGAGCTTTTCATTCATCTATTGTAATTGGATACTCAATTAGTGTTGGATGAGCTTACATGCGTACATGCCTAGATGGCGTGCTAAATGGATCGTACATGGGTTGAGGTACGAGATGAATGTTGACATGTGCCTGGGCTGAAGTGGTTATTTTTATGTGTATATACTACAAAGGAAACAATTTGATATTTATTTATACGGATCTCATTAAACCCAGAATAACAGGAAGTAAACTGGTAAGAAATATACGTGCAATCCCGATGGGAAGTTTTGATAGCGTTTTAAGATGTCCACTTCAGAAAACTTTTATTGAAAGTATCTCAGTCGAAATTACAGACCATCACGGCGAACAAGTAAACTTTGAATCTAGCTTACTTCAACTTTCATCATGCTTCATTTCAAACGAAGGTAAGAATTTATAAATATTCGCAAGTTTGAAATATCAACATAGTTTTGATACAGGATTTAACACACGTCTATGCTAATGAGATGAATTCACACTACGCACGTTACTTCCTTGGCCAGAGTGGGGTAAATTATCTGACATTGAAGAATTGTATCGCTCGTGTGTACCAACGAGTTAAAGAAGCAGGAAGCAGACCGCTGTAGCAAGTACTAAAGGTGCATGAAAAATCTGCAGCGCATGAATTATCCCAAAAAGATATAAATAAAATCTTTGATAAAATGGAAGAAAGAGGTAGGAGGTTAGCTATAAAATGAGCTAACCCTTACACAAGTAAACAGTTGAAATCAGTGTCTAACTGTAAAAAAGGGCAAAAAGTGAGAAAGCAGTCATCGAGCAAGAGACGACAACTAAGAAGGCGTGCTATTGGAAATATTGACAAGTAGATAATACCATTACGATGCAGAAAGAATGCATGAAGTTTGAATTGGATATTTTGCCGCACCACCGATTCAAAACAGTATTCTGAAGACCGAAGAGGTTGCTTACAATCCCATTGCACCACTGGACAATTATTCGGTGTTAGAATTTGTCTCACTCGGCCATGGAGATACATATTGTGACTTATCCAGCATTTACTTATGACTCAAGGTGCAAATGATTAAACTAAAATATGGTAATGAAGAACTTTTCACCGAGAAGGAAAAACTTAAGAAAGCTGATGGGACTGACTTTTTAGCTGATCTTCATGCATTCACTTTTAAGACAATGTACAATTGAATGGTAAGAATAAAGCTCTGACAGAAAACAATTACCACTATCGCGCCTATTTTGAAGATTTACTGAACTATGCCAGAGACGCTGCATCAACTCATCTCGAATCAGCCAGTTGGTATCTAGATAAGAATGAGATGGACATGATAGCCGACTCAAGACCTGGCGGTCGCCCTACTGAGTTGAATGATGGCTATCTTAAAAGGTCTGCATTGGTGGAAAGTAGTAACGTCTTTGAACTGATGGGCACAATTCACAGCGATCTGTTAAATCAAGATCAACTCTTAATGAATAGAGTGGACTTCCGTTTATCGCTTTCATTGGAAATACCGTAATTTTATTTGTACTCGAAAGACGATGACTTTAATCTACGCGTAAAAATCCTAGAAGCGACATTGTTCATAGATCATGTTACGGTCAATCCCAGTATATTAATAGCGCATGATGCTGTATTACAGCGCTCGAATGTAGTATACCCGTACAAGCGGGTGGAATTGAAAACCTATACACTACCTACCATCACCTATACTCTTTCTCTTGATAACGTGGTCATCAGCCAATTACCGAACCTGCTTGTTTTCGGTATGGTGGATAATGACTCCTACACCAGAAAGCGCACAACTTCAAGCATAACAATATTACCAACTTCAATCTATCAGTAAATGGTGTTCAAGTACCAAATCTTCCTCTAGGGTTTAATTATTTGCGTGAAAAACCAGTTAGCACTAGAGGCTATCTTTCTCTGTTCAAAGGGACTGGAAGAAATTATTCTGATAAATTTTATCAGATATCCAAGAAATTCCTTGATGATGGTTGTTTTCTGCCAGCATTTGATTTAACAGCGACAACTCATACGATTCGGGATACGCTAGTTTGTTAAATCAAGGTGTGGTAAGGATCGAGGGAAGATAAAGAGAACCTTAAATAAAAGCGTCACCTGTATGATTTACGCGGAATATGATGAAATGAAATGAAATTGACAAAAGTCAGAATGTATTTACAAGCTTTTAAAAAAGCTATATATATACCGCAATAACAACCAGATTTGGATAGTGTTTACTCTATTACACAGCAGAAGCCATGACACATTGCCTTGTAAATGTTGAATGCTTCTCAGAAGATCACTTAACCTTCTTTAAGAAAGTATCGCTGACCGGATTCGCATCACAAAACAAACTTTACTCGACAGAAATTACGTATAAATATCCTACTTCCTCGGTTATAACCACAGATTAAGCAGGTGTATTTGGAAACTTGGAACTCAAACGACTCGCTAAGGATTTCATCAGATATTTGTCGAAGTCTTTAACAGCGCTTGTGAACGGGGAATCGACAAAGGAATTCCAACAAAGTTACGTGACATCACATACAAAGATTGTAAACCTAGAGAACATACAAGAACACGAATGCCACTGTGAAGATTGTCAATGTATTAAGAAGTAATACCATTACAAACAGATTCTTCCAATGCGTTTATCCCTGTGACTGTTTACTTCGAAGAAAAAAAAATCTCGCATGTGTCATCGCCAACACGGGCTCGATCTACAAAAGTGGCACACATTGGGTGGCATTTTTCTGCCCTAAAATAGGACCCCTCGAGTATTTCGATTCATTCGGAAAATATCCAGACAACAAATACTTTAAAGAATTCCTTCGTATCAATGAAAAAGTTTTGAGATTAATAAGCAGCGGTTACAAGGTGGCTTCTCAACAACTTGTGGACAATATTGTTGCGTCTTCCTTTACTATCGCTCTAGTGGAAGGAGCTTCAAAAACTTTCTAAAACGATTCTCTTCTACAAACTAGGATACCAATGATGACGAAGTACTTTTTTTTATACCGGAATATCTTCTTAAATATTTTTTCACAACATGGCAAAGAAGTCACATATCCATCAGTTCTCTATTCCAGCTCTTTAGGTAAAAGTGGGACCCGTTGATAAGATGTCTCGCAATAAGAGAACTCAAACCTGTAATACGATTGACCAAAAGCTGCAGAAGAAGAAAAAGTTGCCTGGATTACCGAAAATTGATAGTTTTAGTATTGATGATGCCATGGCAAGTTTCAAAGTCAAAACCAAGGACGAAAGCAGTATCCAAATCTCAAGTTGCATGTGAAAATGTTTTACTGAATTACTCGTATTATCTGGATGTCTGACATTTTCGTAAAATTACGCTTGAATTTGATTCGAACATATTCCAGGCCAAATTAATCTTCCACAATCATGGACCATTCCCGCAACCTGTAAACTACAACCAATGGATATTACTCTACAAATACCTCGATTTGAAGAAAACAGTAAGTGACGAGTGTCCTGAAAACCAGCTTGGACTGCAGAAACGCTAACAGATACCTGTTGATAATGAGACCATAACCCTAAAGCATCCTGAACTATTCAAACAATTCGGGATGATGGATTTTTTCAATATTGTTTTGTATCCAAACAACAATACTAGCTAGATAAGTGTGAGGGAATATTACGACCAGTATTGTGCCAGACGCAGGGGGGAAAATCTACTGAAGTTGAATAACGAAGACTTTTTTATACCATCACGGGCATCGTTTACATCTTTAAATTATTCCAGACTTATTTATGAATTTCCGTTATTTTGTGGTTGTAAAATAACTTTTCATGTTTTAAAATAAATTAAAATATATAAAATTGAATACAAATATCTTTTATTCTATCTCAGTAAAACATACTATTCATTAGGTGATACATGCAAAATTTTATGCAATTTTAGGCTGCACATCTTTTTGGTGATGCTAATGCATCGTGAACTTTACAGATGGTTTTGAAATTTTTCAGATCCCTCAATTTCAGTGATTCCAGCTGTACTATATTAACGTCTGCTAGATATCTTCTTATTAAGTTTCCTTGATACCACCTTATACGTATATGGTAGATCCATTGAATTCTTCCAGCATTGCAGGAAGTTGATTATAATTAACATCAATCCATTGATATTTTTCATTTCAAATTCGTTTTGTTTGCGGGCTTTTAAACCTAACTCCTGATATGGGTACGGGGGAGCAAGGTGGTAAATCGCTGGTACGGTTGAATCGAAAGGTAATATAGCAAGTTCTTTCACAAAATATTGACCATTGTTTCCAGAGACACACTGAATGTCAAACACAAACTCGGACATGTTTTTCATGCAGAAGGACACAATAAAATAGATAATGTTTTAAAAATCAACAATGTTCATATACTCTCCAATTCAATTATTTAAGAAGCACTAACATCATCCAAAGGTGTTTTCTTATTCCTCGCATATATTATCAACCCTTACACCACCAGAAGGTATATTTACAATTTCGGCGTTTAACTGCATGATCTCATTGGAAAGAAAAGCTGTGTTCGATTGGTTTACATTTGAAGACCAAGACCATGTATGTACTCCCCATTTAACTTACGGATATATATTAAGCTGGACCAGATTGGTTTTCTATTAGGCAGTCCCGGGAGAGATATGGTAAAACTGTTAATTTTTTTCCTTCTAAGTTTAATTTTTTAAAAAACTTTTAATGGCTATTCACACACAATGGCTATTCAATTCAATTCACAATTCTAACTAAATTAGTTAATGTAGAGGAAGACAAGGAATATTCTATACAATGCACTATCTAGTGCTAAAATAAATTTTTTTACATCCCTCTTTCCTGCGTCCGTTTTCTGTGTAACTAGCGCCTCCGAGTAGGAAATTTGCAACATCCAAATGGGACCTCACTTGAATTAGCAAAAATAATAAATTTAATAAATATAATAATAATAATTGTTACTCACTACTTACTTTCTCTACATACCTTCTACCGAGGATCTATAGTTTATGTCTGAATTGAATTGAAATTGGCTACCCTCTTTTATATCACTCTGAATCTTTTTTTCTCTACTTTGCTCATTAAAGATGTAGTGACGATCACGGTATCGTAAACAACCTGGTTATTAACATTCGATTATCAAGAATGTCAACTGTATCAAACTAACAACTTGTAATTTTGCTTGAATTAGTAGATTGATTTGCAATTATGTGACTACCTGACTCTTACCTTAAATTAAAGATTTTGATGGAATATTACCCCTAATTGATGCAATAAAGTGGCAACATTGCATTGTAAATTAACTAGACTAGACTCTCAATGAAAAGGAGTTTACCGATGAAAATTGTATATAAAGAGAAGACTGCCCTGATTTGATTCAGAAAACTGCAAGTATTTTCAGAAAAGAAGCGAGCTGTAATAAAATATGGTAAGTGCCATAAAAATTGAGACAGTGTGTAGATTTTAAAATTATTTATCATTGAAATGCAGAATTAAATAAAATCACGACTGCCAATTATCGAGTACTCACTTTATGGGCATCATTGGAAAAAAATATTGAGCTAAAATTGAAAGTTTTCCAACACATGAAGAATATATATGGAACTAACCTTGCACTTTTCCTGGAGGACGGACGATTCTGCTTCCTCCCTTCAAGGTTTTCGGAGCGATTTAGAACACAGAGACAACTGGAGGAGTTAAACCAGGCGGAGAACATTTCCTGGTATTCAACGGAATTGATCACTCTCGGGTGGATTCATTCAAATAAAATTTATTGAAAAATGAAATCTAAGGTGGAAATAAATATGTATCATAACCGCCGTACCCAACTTTTCACTTAAAATACAAAATTAATAAATTATGAGAACTGACCCACTAGAGAACTGACCCACTACGACTAACAGGCAATCGGCGGTAGGGGACCCTAAAAGTACAGAGATAGTACATGCCACAAAAAAAATAACACTGCCCAAATCTACCCAGCGACTTACAGCAGAAGGGGAGTAGCAGCGATACACTTAAGTTTTCTTAAAGGAAACTACTAGTGTAACAGCTTTTAAAAAAAAATTATGGAACAAAGACAACTAATGTAAACTAATTGGATGAAATGTTAAAAAATATTGTAAATTCTTATAAACTATCAAAAAAAGTGGGACCACAAACCCTCCGAGTATTGTCAATGGAGGTCTTATTTTTTCAAGCTAGACTTAGGAGTTGCAATGTTGTAAGCTAGAGATCTCCAATGATCTAATCATTACTTTGTAAAAATGAAGATGAAATAAAATAAAATATTATCCATCTAGCATCATGTCAAAAAGTTACCAGTGATCAATTATATATCTTTTTCATTTCTTCACACATTTACTTCCTTCCACTGTCTGAAAAATGATAAAAACACGAAAAATAGCTTGTCTCAATCAAATACTAGCCAAACCAACAATTTTCATTAGCTATTACATGAAATTACTGCCAACGGCATCCGGCGACGCAAGATTTTCACAAAGCCGGTCTTTAACTCATCATTATTAGCATTAATCAACAACGTTGATCTTCAATCAGGTTTTGCATTTCCATTTCACACACAACTTCCCATAATTTTTTTTTCCTTTCATTGATCTTCGCAACAAAATACAAATAACCATCGCAAGCATGCGATCGCGTTGCATTGCCTCTATCTGATTATCATCTTGCTGATCTCAACTTCTATTACCTTTCGAACCCATTGGCACGCTTAATCAAAGCTCTATCATCTTACATGTGCACAGGCATACGGCAAGTATACGCTGTAAGCGTACATGTTCAAATTACCGTGCAATCAATAAATGGAAACAAGCAAAGTCACCACGTGCTAGCCAGGTAATTAAAGTTCGCTTACCTACTTAAACAACACAAGGAAGATCATGGTCCTGCCTCTTTCCACCATTGATAGCTCACGACGATCCGAATATACCTTAGAAATGCACGAGCTAAATCATAATCAACATTTACATGACTAAGCGAGATGTACACAAATTTGGTTTCCGAGAAGATCGTGCAAATGTCCACTGTTTTTCCATGCATTGATTCCCAACCACACAGGAGCGACTAGTAACACGTAATTCGCGAGTTAAATTCATCCAAAATCCCGCCAAGTGTGACAGCACCAAAGATTTCGATACCATGCATTCCGATACCTGTCAAGTCGAATGTCGGACCCTCAGGTGAGATAACCAACCTCGCATCGAATGTCGGACCCTCAGTCACATTACATTACAGTTTTGTTCCGAGTGATGTTAGTTGGCGATAATCTCTGAGATCGCATGTCGGGCTGTAGGCGACGAAGTAATTTTAACGTAAAGGATCAAAACGGGGTCACCGGCAAAGGCTACTGATTAAAATTGACTGAACGCTCTTTTCTTTATTGATTGGAAAGATTGACCCCTTTTTGAGGTTTTGGAACTTAGGTCGCTGCAAGTTGGCTATTGGGATTTCAAACGAAACAATAAACCACGATGGCTTTAAATTGCAATCAATCATCGTTCCACTGCAGTCTCTTCAATTTAATTTTATACGGGTCTATGCCATGTAGCCGCATTGAATTCAAAAAACCATTCACAATATTTTAAGCTTCATAAATTACCAGCATTGTGCAACAAGTTTTAAGCCGAAACTTCTTACTATTCTCCAGTGTTTGTATTCATTTCTTATTAGAACGCTACCACCTTGTATTACGGCATGTTCTCAAGTACATAAAAAATTCTTATGGATCTGTGGTTTTTATTTATTCATAGAAAACTACACTTTACTACACGCCATTACGCCTTGTTCGACAATAATCAAAAAGATGACAGTTCAGTTATCAGGCACAATAACCGACAAGTAGTGTGTCACTATCTCATTACAATTATAGTACAGTGTCTTTGATTGACTGAGGCAGGGAAGCGCTTGAATATCCAAAGTTGGAATATACAAACACAGCATTTCTTCCCCCCTCAGAGTCTCTTTTTTTTAGTTCAATGTTGCACTGAGATTCACTTGCTACTTAGGAAGAAACGTAATGGGGGTTTTCTGGTACGTGATGATCTACGCGGGGTGTCCAGGAGCGTCGCGTTCCAGTGAGGTGCTTCGTCTCGCGCTGGCGGTGCTGTTTGTTGGATCCCCGGTACGCCCGCAAGTTACTCGGGGCCGACTCCTGGCGGAAACGCGTTCCGCGTCGGCCGTGGACTCCCGGGTCTGATGTTTTGGCTCGGCCTGCTACTGCTGTGGTAGTTTCTGGGGGTGCAGGGCTCTCTCTATAATAATACTATCGATGTTGATGCCTCGGCTGTTCGATGTTGCAGTTTCCTTGTGGAGGTGGTGGCTAGTCACTTGGCTGTAATCATGGCGCAGATTCTAGGTACCCTCGGATTTGGTCAGCGTGTCTTTGAAGCGTTTTCCGAAAAATTCACTGTCATAGTGGAGAACACCAAGTCTTGATAAAATCGTACCGGGAACCCACTTGTCCATTCGCGGATTCCTCGAGAGAAAATAAACCGCTTGTGCTGGGTAGAATACTCGAAAAGACGATTTAAAATTTCTCCGCTGTTTTTCAGTAATTTTTGTATACAGGTCTTGCGGCTTGGGTAGGTCCAGGCGAGTGAGTAAAGGACGTCCAAGGAACAGTTGCGCTGGAGATTGACCTGTAGTCGATTGTGGAGCTTTCCGGTACTGGCGTAGGAACTCGCTCAAATTTCGCTGCAGGGATCCGGGTACAGTAGACATGATTTTGAGGTAGTCCTTGACGGTTTGGACATTTCTGTCGGCCTGGCCATTGGTCGAGGGGTAGTAGGGAGCGGATAATTTATGGTATTTGACACCGCTGTACCTTAAGAAATCTCTTAGCTCAGTAGAGGCGAATTGGGTGCCATTTTCAGAGACAACGGTTTGAGGCAATCCATAAGACGTGAAAATGTCGTCAAGAAGTGTAAATGTGTAAATGTCCATAATCGTGAAACGGATCGACGATTATTGTCAATTGATGAGCTGTAATTAATTAGTATAGATATTGATGCATGATAATAAATGAATTAAAGCTTATTGCATCAGCAATTCATTAAGTTATGTAATAAGAAACAATTGTACAATTAAAATACCTTGACCTAATCAAGGATATAAGGCTTACTCATGTTAAAAAACTCGTAAGTGAATATTTAAACATTGCAATATTTAAATACCCTCCGTACGACGGAACCATAGGTCTTTTGAAATATGATGTAAATATCTTAAGAAATGGGATCTTCTAGAATAAATCAATTACTTTTCTAACAAAGACGTAATTGCAATTGAAATATAATCACAAACTGTACTCCTTAGCGTTGACATTAAAAGTAGATAATTTTTTTACAAATATTCACGACTGAAAAAAAAATAAACATGGAATAATAAACCTTATCAGCGAGAGTTTCCCTAAGGTTCCTCCCTCCTTTTGGCTCTAGGGAACAGGGTTCGGCCCGGCTGAGGTAAGTATAAAGGGGCTTAGCGCGCTACACATGCCTACTTGGCAAGCGCTAAGCTAGGGCAGGGAGGGCCCGGACAATCACATCGATGTCGGGCGCACCTACGGTGACGTCTCCTTCCCTCGAGCAGTGACTGAGCCGACCGAGAGTTAACTTGCTCGCTTCCCGTCGGTTTTCTTCAGGTTTTTCGCTGGTAACGTAGATTGTAATTTATCTCTTGGGTTGGCGTTGCGTTTGCAGTTGTTGTTTCAAACTCGATTGCAGGCTTCGTCCAGCCAAGCAAGGGATCGGGTAATCTAACAGATCCTTCTAATATAAATGACTTCGCACCTGTGAGAGCGCTAAGTCCACCCGAGCAGCAGCCAGACAATACTTCAGCAGCAGCGGGTATATCCCTTGCCCAAATACAGCGATTTATCGAGCAAGGGGTACAACAAGAACTTGATCGCCGCAATCGGGAGGAGCAAACCCCGTTATATCAAACGTATTCGGAGAGGTCACCACAAGGACCACAAAGAGGACCTCCCCAAGGGTCGCAAGATGCCGCTGGATGGAGAACGCAATCCTCTTACCTTTCGTCGGAACGCACTCTGACCGTAATTCAGAGTTGCAACGCGAGGTTCAGCGGGCACAGGGGTGGATAAATTTATAAATTCAAATTC
The DNA here is from genome assembly GCA_963942545.1 of Oxycera nigricornis. Classification (NCBI taxonomy): domain Eukaryota; kingdom Metazoa; phylum Arthropoda; class Insecta; order Diptera; family Stratiomyidae; genus Oxycera; species Oxycera nigricornis. The sequence continues at coordinate 50,004,255 of OZ012661.1, read as the reverse complement.
AGACTTTGACGAGGATGACCTTAAGAGGTAGCTTCGATTAACTGTGCCAACACCTATATGTGGTCTTGGTGGAGGAAGCGGCGGAGTGGTACTGGCGATGCATGCGCAGAGTGAAGCGCATCGACTGGTACGCATTTTGCCACGCCTTGCGGCAGCGGTTTGGTGACGGAATGTCTGAGATGGAGGTCCATGAGCTGATCCGAAACCGTAAATAAGGAGCCCATGAGCCGGTCGATGCGTTTTGCGACGCTGTGATCCGACTGTCCAACCGACTTGTAGAAGCCCATTTGACAGAGCTATTGCGCTTAAACTTGAGACTAGAGCTCCTTAACAGTCTGCTCCGCGTACCAATGTCTTCCGTGCAAATGGCGACTGGACGTACTACGCGGCACTTTTAGGCCTCACGTTCGTGCGCAATATGGCCCGCGATAGCTGGAGAAATTGTGTCCGCGGAGTTACAACGACCACGGTGGCATATCGAACCCTCGGCATGAACCAGCTTGGAAGGGGGACCCCACTTTCTCAGGGGAGTACGCCAAAGACTGTATGGGGGACGCGATGAAAAGAATTTTAATCTGTTGGAACTGTAGAGAGCCTGGTCATTTTTATCAGAATTTATGGCAGCGAAAGCCGTCTTTTGTTATGGCTGCGGCAGGCCTGACTTATACAAACCAACGTGATCTCCATGCAGTGATCCAAAAAACGGGAGGAAGGCGAGACCGCAACAACATCAGCGGCATCTCGAACTCGAACTTCTCGAGGACACAGCTGCTCCAGCTGATCCAGATCTAGTTAAACATGATGGCCCCAAATCCCCCAGGATTTTGAATAGAAATCTCACTAAACAGCCTCTTTTACCTCCTTTTGAGGACCCATTTCACATCTTGCCTCCTTCTGAGGAACCATTTCGCCCACAGGCTTCCAGGAACTTTATACCGCGTAAACCTTATCACATCCGTTTATTGGAATATCGCCGAGCCCAGCAGCGCATTTTTGATATGGAGGGGCTTCTCCCAAGGGTTCCAAAACGCTCTGCCATGCGACTCAGGCGCCTTGGGAAGACGGTCCTGCGCATCAAAAAACGATATGTAGCAGCAACTATTGTGGATCGCCCGAAAGCTGATTTCAGACCATACGCCGACGTAAAACTATTCGGTGAAGAACTAGTTAGGGGGCTGATCGACACCGGAGCAAGCTTAAGCTGGCATCACAGGCACCATTGACTTCCGAGGTATAACAAAAACGCTCTCGTTTAAAATCATCCCCTCTCTGAGTCAACACCTTTATCTTGGAATAGACTTTGTACGCCTTTTTGGGTTGGCAGCAGACTTATTTGCAAAGACAGTAGCACCAACTCACACCACACTTAATTTAATTGATGCAAAGATTCTTTTTCACCACACACAGCAGCAAATCCTCAATTCCGTCATCGCCAGCTTTCCGTCTTACGCTCGAAAAGGTTTGGGGCGAACAACGTTAATCACTCATGTGATTGATGTATAACGCAACAAGCCCATCAAACAGCGGCACTTTTCCATCTCGACAGCTATAGAAAAGGTGTTATATGCTGAGCTGGATCGAATGCTTGCCATGGGGGTGATTGAGGAATCGCAGAGCAGTTGTTCGTCCCCTGTGGCATTGGCGGTCAAACCTGGTAAAGTCCGAATATGTCTTGACGCGAGAAAGATAAACCAGGTCACGGTGAAGGATGCCTATACTTTATCCCTCATTGACGGTATCCTAGATCGGCTGCCGAGAGCACAGTTCATCTCTAGCTTAGACCTAAAGGACACCTTCTGGCAGATACCACTGGATGAGGCTTCGAAGCATAAGACGGCTTTCACCGTGCATGGGCGGCCCCTTTACCACTTTGCTACCATGCTGTTTGGACTGTACAATGCACCGCAAACAATGCAACGACTTATGGACAAAGTGATTCCAGCACACCTACGCTTTCAGGTATTCGTCTACCTGAACGATCTTCTGATTATCACCACTACCTTTGACGAACATATCTCTGTTTTGCAGGAAGTCGCTTTAACTATGAATAAAGCTGGTTTGAATTTCAATGTAGAGAAAAGCAAATTCCTCATGCGAGAAATAAAGTATCTCGGCCACATCATCGGCGAAGGCACCATACGTACCGACCCCGGGAAGGTGGAGACCACCAAAGACTTCCCACGGCCGCAAACCGCCAAACAACTACGACGATTCCTGGGCATGTGCGCTTGGTACCGTCGTTTTGTGCCTGGCTTTGCCGAGATAGCGACCCCACTCGCAGAATTCCTTTCCAAGAGAAAGCCCTTTGTATGGGACGAGAATAGCATATCCGCGTTTGCGACCCTCAAGGACAGCTTGTGCGCCACCCCGGTTCTGCATAGCCAAGATTTCAAAAAACCGTTCGCCATACATTGTGACGCAAGTCAACATGGCGTCGGAGCGGTGCTTATACAGTAAACCGAAGACGGCAGTGAAGCGCCGGTGGCCTACATGTCCCAAAAGCTCAACGCTGCTCAAAGGAACTACACTGTCTCCGAGCAGGAATGCCTCGCCGCTGTTCTTGCCATTCAGAAATTTAGGGCCTATGTCGAGGGCCAGGAATTTGAAGTTGTGACTGACCATGCCTCCTTGCAATGGCTGATGACATTGAAGGACTTACATGGACGCCTAGCAAGGTGGGCATTGCGACTCCAAGATTCTCCACCGAAAAGGAAGTCAAAACGTGATTCCATATTCGTTATCTCATGCCTACTCTCCAGAAAGGAACGAAATAGCCGAAGTAAGATATGATCACCAAGAAGTAGACCTCACTTCTCCGCATTTTGGGTCGGCTGAGTACACGAATATAATACAACAGGTTAAAGACCCGGCAGCAGCAGTGTCCAGACATGCAGGTTGTCAATGGGTTTGTTTACCGGCGCTGTTAGCATGCGATCGTCTTATTAAATCAAAATGATTGGAAGCTGTGGGTACCCAGCGCGCTCACCGAACAACTGATTAAAAGGGCAAACGATCACCCTATGTGCTCCCATGGGGGAATCGGCAAGACCTTGCAGCGTCTCAAGACGTATTTTTACTGGCCGCACATGAGCCATCAAGTGGCCGAGTACATAGGCGCTTGCGAAGTCTGCAAAAAGACGAAACCGCCCAATCAAGTACTTCGTGCTCCCATGAGACCCCAACCCATGCCCGAACGTATTTTTCAGCGCCTGTACACGGACCTGCTCGGCCCGTATTCCATATCTTCCACAGGCAATACTTGTATTGTTGTAGGCCTGGATCATCTGTCCAAGTTTGTGTTACTGGAACCACTTCAAACGGCGTCGACCAAATTAAGAGCCGAATTTTTCGAAAAACGCGTATTCAACACATACGGTGTTCCAGAAAACATCGTTTCGGACAATGGACCCCAGTTGAAATCCAGAGACTTCAACCAGCTGCTCCAGGACTACGGGATCCAGCATGCCTACACGACCGTATGTGTATGCAGGCGAATGCTTCAGAGCGTGTCAACCGGTCCGTCCTGGCCGCAATCCGCGCTTATGTACATCCGAGCCAGCGTGACTGGGATCGTCGGTTGTCCGCTATCGGCTGTGCCTTAAGATCCTCTCATCACGTCTCCCTGGGGTTTTCCCCGTATTTCGTGGTCTTCGGTCAAAACATGATAGGACACGGTAGTTTGTATACGCTGTTACGTAACTTACAAATCTTTCGAGAACCAACCATCGGACTGAGACCACACGAGGGTATAGAACTCATACGGTGCCAAGTCGAAACTCACTTATCAAAGGCATCCCAGGCACAGGCAAAGACATACAATCTGCGATCCTGGGAGCCCCGACTCCAGGTTGGCGACACCCCATACGTGCGCAATTTCGCACAAAGCAACGCGGCAGCCCACTACAACGCCAAACTAGACTCCAAGTTTTGGAAATGCAAAATCGTGGAGCGTATCGGAGCCGTTTGTTACAAGCTTGAAGACGAAAAGGGAAAGATCCTGGGCACCTTTCATTCGAAGGATTTCTGGACATAGTGATCTCAGGCAAGAATGCTCGTGAGCACTTGCATTCTTACCTGTGTTGTAATATCGTGCTTTGTTTTAAAAAATATATTTATATTTTTGTAATCTTGGGTGCACTCAGAAGCAAGACGCAAGAGGCCAAGACGTTATTTTCTCTCTCGAAAAAGTACGCACCGTGATAAGTTTGAAACAAAAGCAATTATACATTCGGAATGTTCCTTTTGTCTGGGATAAAGAGGTTATACACTGTTAGTTTTGCACGTGTGTAGTTTTGTGAAAAATCGTCGAAGTGGGTATAAAACTTATTGGATTTGCTCGAAAAAAAGGTAGTACAAAATATCGTGCACGTGTCGTCACCAATATAATCGATGGTGTCCAAAAAATTGTTCTTAGTTCATTTAAACATACTCATCCGACCTATATGAAGCGAAAATCGAGAGCACATATTGCTTACTGTACAACGGGACAAATAGGCTGCCCATTGTTAACGGTGACGGTTAGACGGTGAATTCAAGTTTGTTAAAAAAAACGGAAACCAACTTACAAAATGTATTGGATCTATGCACGCAAGGACCGAAGCAGCTGCAAGACGCGTGTCGTCTCGCAAAGTGTCAATTACGGTGTCGAGCGAATCATACTTCGTACTGCTTAACATAATTATCCAATATTATTGCTGCCAAAACGTTTTTCAATTCGTTCAGTATTATCAAATTAAATTGCTTTCGAACAACTTAAAATTCGTTCGATTTAATATTTAAAAATGAGTCCGACGAATGTCAGATGAAATCGAAATCATCGATGCAACCGATTTGTTTGCTCCACCATAAACATCACTAATTGCTACGAAATACAGAGGATTGGGGAAATATAAAGTATGTGCACTCGGCACGTGGTAACAAGTTGTTATGTTATTTGGGACATCGCTACATTAAAAACAATATATACGGTGCAAGAGCCTATTGAAAATGTACAAAAATGGCATGCAAGCTGTCGATCGCGCGCATTACAAATCTATTTGATCCGACTATTTGTGTATTGAAAAATGTCCATAATCGTCAAACGGATCGACGATTATTGTCGATTGATGAGCTGTAATTAATTAGTATAGATATTGATGCATGATAAAACATGAATTAAAGCTAATTGCATCAGCAATTCATTAAGTTATGTAATAAAAAACAATTGTACAATTCAAATACCTTGACCTAATCAAGGATATAAGGCTTACTCATGTTAAGTAACCGTCAAATTGGAAGATGGTGGAAATCGCACTTCTTCGGGTGTACAAACCCATACTCGAGAGGCCCTAATAATCCTGAGCGAGATGTCACTAGCTCCGTTGAAGTCGAAGAGCGGGGTGGTCAGCTACGGTTTCTCGGCTATCATCCTGCGAGTGTATCGCAAAGACCGTACTGGGTAGGCAGTACGGGAACCAAGTAAAGAGAGTGGGAGTGAGGTTACTGTGAAAGCATCAGTAGACCCGACCGTGGACTTCTCTGAGTCAGATCTTCTCTCCGATGACGGAAGAAGTACCACCTCAACTGCGGAGGTGGCTGGCGACCTTCTTAAATCCCTCGACCTGGTCGAGGAGGAGATGTCCTTATCTGACGGGGAGGCGGACAGAACCTTGTGTCGCGATGCTGAGGTTTCTACAGATAAACCTCCAGCACTCTAAGGCGGCATCCGCCGCACTGCTCCTCCACCTGGCCCAAAAAGGTAAGGAGATAATACTGGCCCAGGAACATTGGGTTGTATGAAACCGGGATTGCGGGCTCAACATGAAGGGATACAACACAGTATCCCTCAATACGAAAGGTAAACCGAGAGCTTTCATAATTATAAAAGAAGGCTCGAAGTTTCTAATCTTGCGTAATTTCACTGACCAGGACACCGTTGTCATAGCACTGGAAAGGCAATCCAAACGCCTTTGGGCTGTCTCTTGCTATATAGCACACGTCGTTCGGCCACATCCCATCAGTCTGCAGAGGATCGTCACAGAAGCCACTGCAAGAGGCATTCCTATGATAGTCGGAGCAGACGCCAATGTCCATCATCGTATTTGGGGTAGCACCGATACGAATAAGCGGGGTGAGTCATTCTTTGAATTCATTTTACCGCATGACTTAGCCCTAGCTAACAAAAGTGAGGATCCTACTTTTATTACGGCAAACCGTGAAGGGGTTCTGGATATCACTCTAACGAAAGAGCACTTGTATAAGGCTATCAGGGGATGGCATCACATGAGTTCTCGTTCTCTGACCATCTATACATATGGTTCGATGTGGCCTTTGACCCTCCGACAAATTTAACCTTCATTAACAAAAGGATGATGGATTGGCTCAAATACCAATCAATATTCGAGTCTGCGCTTGAAGGCGGACCTCCAAAGATTGAAGACATATGCGGTCTTGAGAAAGCCATTGGCTGCATGTAGTCCAACGAAGCCAAGAGGGAAGAACAAGCCCCCATGGTGGAATAGTGACATTGAGGAGCTGCGGTAGGAATGTAGGAAGTCCTTCAATCGGGCTCAAGAATCTAATGACTGGTCCTCTTAAAACTAAAACTGAAGGAGTTCAAATCCTCTATCAGAAAGGCTAAACGCACCTCTTGGAGAAGTTTCTCTGCAAAAATAGAACACTACAAGAATGTCAGTCGCCTGCGAAAAATCATGACGAGCTCCCTCCATTTTTAGGGTCCGTTAAGGACGCAAATGGGGTCTGCACGAAATCTAGCTCCGAGACGTTATCCGTTCTCGTGGATACGCACTTCCCGGGCAGTGAGGGTGTGGCTGACAAAGCGGATCCGCACACGCTCCCGGATTGTATGCCAACCACTGTGCTAGTAAATGACAGGCTCCTACGCTGGGCAATCAGCTCATTTCAACCCTTTAAATCCCCTGGCATGGACAACATCTCACCTGTTAAGGTCCAGCAGGGTATCAATATAGCACTTCCATGGCTGAACGCCACTTTCAAAGTATGTGTACGGATGGCTTACATTCCACAGCAGTGGAAAGAACCTAAAATAGTTTTCATACCTAAAGCGGGTAAAACATCCCACTCCTCACCTAAGGATTACAGACCTATCCGTCTCACCTCTTTGCTGCTAAAAACTCTGGAACGACTGATATAAATCCATCTGAGAGCTATTCTGAAACCACTCTCTAATGCGCAGCACGCATACACAAAAAGGAGATCGATTGAAACAACTCTTCACTCGCTCACCAGCTACATCGAATAATCGCTAAGTGTCAAAAAATACACGCAAGCGGTTTTTGTAGACATCGAAGGGGCTTTCAACAATATCAGCCATAAGGCTATTGGCAAAGCACTCGGGGAAAGCAATACCGATGACAACCTGATAGGGTTCATCAGTCAACTGCTTAGCAGCAGAAACATCAACTCCACGCTAGGAAACAGTACCTTACGAAGGAGGGTTTGCAGAGGCACACCACAAGGTGGGGTGCTATCACCCCTTCTATGGAACCTAGTGGTGGATGAACTCCTGTCAAAAATAGAAGCGACTGGCTGCAAAGTCGTAGCTTATGCCGACGATGTTGCAATAGCAATATCGGGAAAATTTGTTAACACCCTATCGGAAAGACTAAACTTTGCCTTATGTATTCTTACCAAATGGAGCAAAGAGTGTGGTCTAAAGATTAATCCGCAAAAGACGGAATTTATGCTCTTCACAAGAAGGTACAAAATTCCACGATTTGTCATCCGGGCAAATATTTAGGTCTGATTCTAGACTCCAAACTCGCGTGGAAAGCGAACACAGCAGAAAGAGCACGCAAAGCTGCATGCGGATTGCGGCTATTGCGATCACCGGTCAACTGCTTAGCAGCAGAAACATCAACATCACGCTAGGAAACAGTACCTTAAGAAGGAGGGTTTGCAGAGGCACACCACAAGGTGGCATGCTATCACCCCTTCTATGGAACCTTGTGGTGGATGAACTCCTGTCAAAAATAGAAGCAACTGGCTGCAAAGTCGTAGTTTATGCCGACGATGTTGCAATAGCAACATCGGATGAGTTTATCAATACGTTATCGGAACGACTTAACTTTGCCCTAGGCATTCTTACCAAATGGAGCAAAGAGTGCGGTCTCAAGATAAATTCGCAGAAAACGACAAGTTCCGTTTCACGAGAAGATACAAAATTTCACGATTTGTTCCACCTAAACTTGATGGGATAAGTCTCAATCCATCTCATCCGGGCAAATATGCATATCGACCCGACCCTGCGACACGCAAAGTGGAAAACAGTCGTGACGTCAAATTTGCGAAAGCAAATGGAAAATTTGCAGAAATAGACATTGATATTCAATCCCATACGAGAAGAGGCGACAAGGAACAGCAAACTACTTGGAAAAAAGAAGAAAATGGCGCTCAAGAAGAATTGGAAGATGAAGAGCAGGTATTACATAGGGGCATCGAACCAGTTTCTAGGAGAGTGTCTACAAGAGCAACCAAAAGAAAGCCACCAAAGAGATTGATTGAAGAAATGAACTTGACGAGCGTAGAAAGTTACGAACCCAAAAGTTATGAGGACGCTGTGTCCTGCAAGAAGAAAAACAAATGGATTGTGGCTATGCAAGAGGAAATGCAATCACTTGAAAAAAATAACACGTGGAAACTGACTTATTTACCCGAAAAAGAAAAACCATCGGATGTAAATGGGTATTCAAGATGAAGAAGGACGAAAAAGGAAATGTGCAGCGACACGAAGCTCGACTTGTGACCCAAGGTTTTTCACAAAAAATTGGGACAGACTTCACTGAGGTTTTTGCTCCAGTCGTTCGCCAATCGACATTCAGAAGTTTGTCGTCAGTTTCGGGAAAGGAGGGACTAATTGTTCATCATCTTGACGCGAAATTTTCCATTCTCAATGGAACGCTGGAGGAGACCATTTATATGAAACGGCCACCGGGTTTTAACCACGAAGATTCGAACAAAGTATGGTTGTTGAAGAAGATTATTTACGGGCTGAAGCAAGCAGCGAAGATTGGGATGAATAAGTTAACGCAACCTTGATTGATGGAGGATTTGTGCAAAGAAGTACAGATCCGTGTTTATATTCGAAGAAAATTGGAGATGATTTGTGTTACGTGCTGATCTACGTTGATGACGTCGTCGTCGCCTGCAAAAGTTTGGAACACGTGAAAATGGTGAAAAAATTATTGGCGGAAAAATTCGAAGTAGAAGATCTTGGATAGATAAAACATTATCTTGGGATCGAAGTTACAAACGATGAAAGAGGAAATTTCCAATTGTGTCAATCAAAATATATTGAACCAATCGCAAAAACATTCGGACTGCAGGATGCGAATGAAATGAGGACACCAATGGAAGTGGGATATTACAGGTCACCTACAGAAGCACACCAGTTGATTAACAACTCACATTACCAAAAGTTGCTCGGATGCTTTTGTATGTTTCTATCAATACAAGACCGGATATCACCGCAAGTGTCAACCTTTTAGCTCAAAAGACATCATGTCTGAATCAAGAGGGTTGGGAACAACTCGAGCGAGTGGTGAAGTACTTCAAGGGAACAGCGAACTTGACACTGAAACTCACATTATTTGGATACTCAGATGTAAACTGGGCAGAGGATAAAAAGACGCGTAAATCGAACAGCTATGTTTTCTTTCTGAATGGAGGACTCGTCAATTGGTCATGTAGAAAGCAAACCTGTGTCTCATTGTCGTCGACTGAAGCGGAATTCATCGCCTTATCTGATACCTGTCAAGAAACCATTTGGCTGCAGAGGCTGTTGGAAGACCTGAATTTGAAATTCGAGAACACAATATTGCATTTCGTCAAGGATCACATCGATAAAGGACATATCCACTGCAAATTCTGCCCAACAGAAGAAATGATTGCGGATCTCCTTACGAAGCCCTTGCCACCAGCCAGACACGTTGAATTGAGAACAAAATGTAAGGTCATCTGAAATGTTTAAACGAGGAGGAGTGTTGGAAACAGCGTCGTCGTTGTTGCGTTCAAACAAACATGTGAACGCGTTTTTTCGTCATGTCATGTTATGTCTTCCACCATATTTAAATAATGTTACTAGTACTCGTTTTTCTGTTTGAATCAATATACGTAGCAAATTCATCTGGAGTTCGTATCTATTCATATGAAGAGTCTGCGGTTATTTTGGTACGGTCTTTCAATAAGTGATATACCTGGAAACTGCGAAGCAGACTCCTTCGCGAGAGCTGGCACTGAGCTTCAGGAATATACACTTACCCCCGAAGTCGGCTAACCTCTAGCTTCCATAAAGCTAGGATTTAAGCAGCACTACGTGGAGGCTGCAAATAGGGCCTGGCTGCTCGAAAAAAGCTGTAGCACAACCAGGCAAACTTGGCACGCACTGTGCTCCAAACGCACCAAGCGGCTCCTCAATATAAGCCGTGAAACCCTGAGTTCCGTCCTTTCCGCACTGATGGGACACTGTCTGATCGGCAGACACGCAGAAAGATTGGGTGTCCCTTTCAATGATTTCTGCCGAGGTTGCAGATCAGAGGAAGAGGAAGAAACAATCAAACACTTTCTGTGCGAATATCCGGCGCTGTCCAGGAAGCGCTTGCAAACCTTGGGCACGTCCTTCCTGGATAACCTCATGGAAGTAGCTGAGTTAGACATTGGCTGCATAACCAGCTTTATTCGATAATCTGGATGGTTCTCGTCATCCCGCAGGTTCTAGTGCCGCCCTTATTTTCTGTGGTATCACAATGGGCCTTTCGTGGCCTAAGTGAGCCTCCTTTGGATAAAAGGCTGCCACTACAACCAACCAACCAACCAAAGTAGGAGGTCGAGCCTCATAAAGTTTTGTTGTTTTACTTGAAGTCCGTTAGGACTATTTTTGTCGAACATGTAAATCGGGCAATTTAGATGACTGAATCTCTCACAAATGAGATTCGGGACTTGGTCTAGGCAACTGTACCCACGACATTACGCGCCGAACAGAGCTTGTCTGCCAGCAGCCATCGCCATCTAGCCAAGAAGAGGCCGAACCCAATTTGTCAACACGACCAACGGGTTCGTTGCCTCGACCCAGGACTTTACGTTCATTGAGGCGACGAGAGTCTCGTTGCTTTGAAATTTCGTTGCGACTTCGTTCGTGAATACATTTCTCTTTACAAATTATCATACGAGAATTGAGTGTAGGCTTGTAGTTGCCTGTAATGCGTGGTTCTCCGTTCTTCTTTGTGACGACCTGTGTTGTCGACACCCATTTTGAGTATTCGATTTTTTTGTAATGTCCTGATGCAATTTTTACCTCAATTTCTTGAACGTACGTGTCACGGAGTGCTAAGAGAATTTCACTCGATTTGCAAAAATTGGTGCTGCTTCGGGTTTCAGGTACAGTGTTGCAGGTGGTCCCGTGAGTAGTCCCGCAGTTTTGCTAAATGCATCTTTTTGTTTGGCCAGCAGTCGATCCAATCGCGCTTTTTGTTCTAGGGAAAGACGTTGCTCTGTAGTGGATATCGTGCGAATCTGTTCTGGTTCTGGAGAAAGTTCAGAAAAATTTATTTTTGGAACTATATGGGCGATCCATTCTCGGCCTCGTAGGGCATCAAAGCCGCATTTCAAACCATAAAGTTTAAGTCTTCGTGTTTTGTTTCCGATCGTCACTTGAACAGGTAACCGACCTAGACAGCTGATTCTGTGACGCGAGTAACTGGCAAAATTTTCTATCTCAATTGTGCAATAAAGATATTGGTTTGAATGGTCTCACCCTTGTCCTTGTTGTCCCTTGTTGTTGCAACAGAAAAGACGGAGGCTGGCAGATTGTGAAGCTTGTCTTCGCTGTTGTCAGGTCGGACATCGAATACAGGTATGTAAACTTGCCTTGAAATGTGAATTATGTGGCCAAGAGCATTGTAGAGCAATGTGCTCACCATCGTCAGACTCAACTACCAAGGCGAAACCAGTTGGGCAGAGTCAAACACTTTCATCGCAGGCAAACAACCAAGTGTTCGTACAAACCCTGCTGATACGGCTAAGAGGTGTTCATTCGGACAGGATTGTTCGAGCTTTGATCGATACAGGTTCACAACGATCCTATGTTTAAGGTGATGTTATCACAACTCTTGAATGTAAATTGAAGCGAAGAGAAAAATTAGTACATTCTCTATTCGGTGGTTTGAACTCGGCTGAGCAGTGGCATAATGTATATGACGTAAATGCTGTGTTCTTATTATAAATTTGAAGTTTTGGAGCAGGCAACCATATACAATGAATTAACACGGATGGTCCGTGGAAACTGGAGCTGGAGGAGTTGGGTGTTACCCTTAGTGACAGCAGTAATTCAGGAAGAGTGGAACTGTTGCTTGGAGCCGATATAGCAGGAAAGGTATATACAGGCAAAATATATGTTTTGAATTGTGGCTTGGTTGCCATGGAAACCATATTCGGATGTTCATTGATGGGAAATGAGTCACGGGTGTGTAGTGCAACAATGAATGTATGTTCACTTTTGAATAAAGACGCTACCATCACTCATTTATGGGAATTAGATGTTTTGGGAATTACTGATCCTCATGAGAAGAAAACGGAAGAGCAAAGAGCTCTTGATGCCTTGAATTTCTTCAAACAAACAATAACCATCGATCATGACAGTAGATATGTGGTTAGATTGCCTTGGGTGAGAAGTCATCCGCCATTACCTAGCAACTTTGAATTAGCAGAAAAGAGGTTGACGAGCACAATACACAAGTTGCGAAGAAATGACTTATTGGAGGCTTATAATGGAGTATTCCCAGAATGAGCAAGGAGAAGCATTATTGAACAAATCATGTCGGATCATGATCGTGTAAATGCACACTATCTTCCACATAGAGCAGTTTTAGAGGAGAACTGTACGACAAAAATTCGTCCGGTGTTTGATGCTTCAACTTGGGAGAAAAGTAAACCCGCATTGAATGACTGTTTGGAAATGGAGTGAATCTCATCGAACTAATTCTGGTTATTTTATTACGATTTAGAAAATTTCGAATCGGAGTTGTTTCAGATATACGTAAGGCGATTCTTGTGGATCAACAAGGATGGTACAGTTAAAACTTATCGATACCGTCGTGTGGTTTTTGGTGTTAACTGTAGCGCCTTTTTACTTGGTGCAACAATCAATCATCACTTGGAGAGATCAACAAATGATATTTTGAAATGTACGGTAATATTGAATTTTTATTTCGAAGGTGGCTTGAAGGCTTGCGTTACCTATTGAACATTGAAATACCCAGGTGGGTGAATATCGGTATATATGGAACTAAATACAGTTTCCATGTTTTCTGTGATGCGAGTTCGGCTGCATATGCTGCGGTGATATTTCTTCGGAGTGTAAAAGATGGTAACGTGGCAGTAAGATTGAAGGCGCGAGTTGCGTCAGTGAAACAAATCACTATACCGCATTTGGAGTGATTGGCTGCTACGATTGGCGCTAGATTTTTTACTTTAGTTAGAGAATGTTTTCCTGGTGAACAGTTGGAGTGTTATTTCTGGACTGATTCTTCTACAGTCTTATCATGGAGTCGACGTGTAGAATCATGGGCAGTATTCGTAGGAAATCGAGTAAGAGAGATAAGAACGCTCACGACTGTCGGTTCTTGGCGTCATGTTCCGAGTGTGCAGAACCCTGCGGATCTTGCATCACGTGGATGTTCTGGGAACACTTTTTTGGATAGTAGATGGTGGGAGGGACCACAATGGCTGTATGATCTACCTTACTTATGGCCTGCAGAAGCTTGCATGCATAACGAAGTTGAAATTAATGAAGAACGAAGGAAGTGTCTATTTATGATTTCGGTCGATTGCGGATCGGATTATTGGCATTTAATCTATTTTTCAAAATATATGAGAACGGTACGTATGATTGCGTGGATGAATCGCTTTGTATTTAATACTCGTAACCCAAAAAATAAACGTGGTGGTGAATCGACTACAAAAGAGACTGATGTATCTGAAATATTTGTGTTAAAGACAATACAGAGTGAGTGTTTTCGCGACGAAAAATGTAAAGACTTATGTTCAATACACCCCTTTCGGGATGAGCATGAACTAATTCGTACAAAAAGTTGCATTCCAAACCACGATGGTCGTCATGACTTTTTATATCCGATAATATTGCCGAAAAAAATTTGTTAATATCACGACCACTTAGTACTGCCATAAATTCTGTCACACAATTTTAAATGCGTGCTTTCTCAGAAATCACCCTGGAACTGTACCGTTATGTTAAAATTTATAACAAATGAACTGTACGGCGTAATATTCCGATCAGTTTGGTAACAGTTTTTGACTAGTAATCATGGAATAGGGCGTGGAAGAAAATCGTATTGCTATAATAGCACTCCATAAATGTGGCAAAAGTGTTTCTGAAATTTTGAATTTGTTGAAACCTCTCAAAATAACAAAAAGATTTTTTTATCGTGCAATAGAACGATTTGATGAGACCTCAGGCATAGATCAAAGCTGTCCGAGAGCGCATCCGTGGAAATCCACTGCGCAAACAAAAAATTTTGTCGAGGGAATTGGAAATCTTCACAAGATCCATGAGTAGACTCATTCGAGATGATCTTCATATGAAGGCTTATCGTCAGTCAACAGCCCACATGTTGACTCTACGGTTAAAGGAAATAAGATTGGAAAGATGCAAGCATCTCTTGCTTTGGCACGTAACTGATGGGCATGAGAACATCCTCTTTACCGATGAAAAAAAAAATGTGGAGGAAGTTTTTAATAAACAAATTGATAAGGTTTATTAAATATTATCAAAAGAAGCTAAAAACCGGTTTCAAGAGTGCAACAATCATGCAGCTTCTGTAATGGTTTGGTGGGGTGTATCTGTACCGGGTTTCAATACTTCTCTCTAATCTTTTCTTCTCCGATTGGGTCTCCGCTGAGACCGACGATGATCGCCATCACACCAATGTGGCAGCAGGACGTGCAGTCCGTGGATTGAGGCAAAGGACTACGTATCGCGCCGAGAATTAGTCCTGCCTCTCACTTAGTGTTTGGGGTTGGTGGCTGCTGGCGGGCTAGCTAGTTCGGTGAGGCGTGCGGTCGAGGGTCTTAAGGTCCAAACACCAAGTGTCCGAGTTCGTTACACAAACTCAGCCACCTGAAAAGCCCTTGGGTTACGCGTTTTAAATCCACAATCATCAAGAAAAAAGATACCCAAATAAAAACTCTAACCACCCTATTCTCTACTTTCTCTAAGTCCGCGAGACCGTCTTACCCGAACGCGACTTCTCGTCGGCACACAAATAGACTACCGCGATACAAGAACACTACTTCACCGGAAAAAAATTCAATATAACGAAATCAAAGCTAACGCGAACACTGTGCCGTGGAAGAACCCGAATCACTGCTGAGGAAAAAAAGAGAGCAGGAACCTGGCGAAGCCTCACCAACCAACGATGTTATAGGCTGGGCCCAGCCTCCTTGTTCCGAACGTGAGCGGAGCTCATTATTCCGCCACAACATTATTTACTTAATTCTTTTACAATTTTTTTCCTAGTGTCAGAATATTTTCTCTTTCTTTGTATTTTCTTTTATTATACATGACACTTAATACATAACTAATATATATTTTATTGTTATGGTAGATTAGAACACCCACTAATACATTCGCCTGTGCAATAAATAGATCCAGGCGATCGTTTTACCCTTCCTGGTATTATGCGAATGGGACAGTAGAGCTAGAAGTCAACACTTCATAAAAAAGGATTGGCTGATGAGGACTAATTGAGTTCCAGGACAACGGAATGTGACTGAAAACCCCTTTGTAGAGGCAAACAATATTGTTTTTCCACCTTTGCACATCAAATTAGGTCTCATAATTTTTTTTGTTAAAGCCATGAATAGAAATGGAGAAGGTTTTCTGTATTTAAAAACATTATTTCCTAGACTAAGTGAAGCTTAATTAAAAGAAGGAATTTTTGTTGGGCCAGATATCAGCAAGATAATGAAGGATTCTCATTTTATTGCAAAATTAACCAAAGAAAAAAAAATGCATGGCTTTCTTTTGTTGAAGTGGCGACAATTTTTTGGGAAATAGAAGGTCTGCAAACTATGAAGATATGGTTTCTAAGCGACTACAGGATTATAAAACTTTAGGATGTAATATGTCCTTAAAGATTCATTTCCTTCATTTCCATCTCGACTTTTTTCCCGAAAACTGAGGTGCAGTGAGCGACGAACACGGAGAAAGATTCCATCAAGACATCATGACAATGGAAAAACGATATCAAGGAAAATGGTCACCGAGAATGCTTGCAGATTTTTGTTGGACACTAAAACGAGATCATCCATCGCATAGCTATAAGAGACGAGCAAAACGAACAAAAAACCTACATAATAATTTTTTAAAACTTGATGCCGTTAAAAAATACGTTATGTTTTTTTTATTTAAATAAATGTATATTTCCGCGGAAATGAGTGTTTCAATTGGTTTTCACACACATATTTTAAGCTATCTCTGACCAAGGTATTAAAAAAACAGTAGCAAACCACGGCAAAAAATAAATAAATTTTTTGTTGTCCAGTGTAATTTATTCCGGCACGTTTCCACATGCTCCGGGGACGCAAGACACTAAAAACAGCATGCACTCGCGACGCTTGCTGTATTTTTTTGTTTTTTGTTTGTTTGCCGCCACGGCCCCCACCGACATTTATATCGCGGAAGCAGCGCTCCACCTCATTTCGTCTGATTTTTAATTTACCACTCAATTACTCGTCGCAAAAGCGGCCGTCCGCCGAAAGTGAGTGATTATAAGACGAACTCAACACGTATTCACATTTCGATCTGTTGAAATCAAATGGAAAATTAATTGATTTGACTCGAAGCACGCGGCGTTTTTTTTCTCAGAAAATCGCATGAAAGTTTTTGATAAACCTTTTCGGAGATATTCTTTGTTCCGTATTTACCCAAGTATACAAAACGTTAGTTTTTTTCAAAAAAAAATTGATAACTTGCACATGTAACCGACCCGATGTTGGACACCCGTTATAACTGGTCGTCCATGAGGCCAGCTCAGTGGTGGCCAACCTAGCGGCTGTGCAACAATACATATCCCATAAAGGTGTCTCAACACTCTATTTTTGCGAAAAGAGAGTCAAAACTGATGCGGCGGTGTATCAAACCAATGTGCTACAAGGTGTTGTGAAACATTTATCGTTCATTCTCTTCGGTAGACAACATTGCGTCTTCCAGCAAGACTCTGCTCCTGTTCACAAAGCAAAGAGCACACAGGAGTGGCTACGCAACAACATTGCTGCTTTTATTGCACAAGAAGATTGGCCATCCGGGAGCCCAGATTTAAATCCGCTGGATTATTCTTTGTGGACATAGTTAGAGAACCAGGCCTGTAGAACTCCCCACCGTAATTTGGACAGTCTGAAAAAATCCTTGGTGAAAGCAGCAAATGAAATGTCGTTGGATACCGTGCGTGCCGCAATAGACCAGTCGCCAAAACGTTTAAAAGCTTGCATAAAAGCAAAAGGAGGTCATTTTGAATAAAGTTAATACTATTTAATAAACAATACCATACTAAAATAAATTTCTTTGAAATAAACATATTATCTTTTATTTCTTAGATTTGCTACTTTAAAGTTGTGACAGAATTTATGGTACGACTAAGTAGTTCACGACACACATGTTAGATCTTGCCATGCGGGGACGGACATATTACTGAACTTGCTCAGAGAGACATATTGGCTAGTTGGTGGTGCGGTCAGTGATATCTCGTTGCGTCGTGTGTAAAAGGTTTGCAATGAAACCGATAAGACTAGAGGCTCCAAGTTTACCTGTTGATCGTGTGTGCGATGTAGCTCCGTTTTAAATTACAGGAGTAGACTTTGCCGGTGCTGTATATTTGAGAAATGGCAAAAAGGCGTGGATATGTTTATTCACCTGTGCGGTTTATTGAGCGGTGCACTTAGAGCTTGCCACGTCGTTATCTACTTTGTGCTTTTTGAAAGCTTTGCGTCGATTTGTTAGTCGTCGCGGACGGACGAAAACAATTCATTCGGACAATGGAATCAGTTTTTCGGACTCGGCAAATGCATTATCGAAACTTGATTGGAATCGGGTGCTGCAATATGGAACCATTGAACGCATTATTTGAAAATTTAATCCTCCTGCAGCACCATGGTGGGGAGGTTTTTAGGAGCAGCTGGTGGGACTTCTAAAAACATCACTGAGGCGTACTCTGCTGCGATCATCACTTTGCTACGAAGAGCTGCAAACGGTATTGTGTGATTGTGAGACGAGCATCAATGCCCGACCTTTAACTTATATGCCGAGTGACGATGCCGGATTTGTTACTTTAACGCCTGCTATGTTCCTCGGACAAAAAAGAAGTCATGGAGTGTTTGATTGTGATCTATTAGGTGAATCCGTCAATCCGTCACTGACTGATCATCAGCGAGAACTAAGTGAGACGCTTCGGAAGCGTTTCCGAACCGAATACCTGGGCCGTGTTAAATGGCCTACAGTTATTAATCGACCCGAGACGGCTAATCCTATTATTGGGGAGGTAGTTCCTAGTTGGGGAGGACAATAAGAAACAGTTGGATTGAAGTTTAGGACGCATTGAAGAAGTTATACGTAGATACTGAAAAGGGATCGATTGTGCGACCTTTACAGCGTGTTTATCCGTTGGGGTGTAACCACGCTTCTGGAGAATCGGCTAATACATCGGGTTCAAGTGATGACAGGGAACAAGAAATCGAGGATACTGATAAGCAGGATTCAGCAGTATCACAGTTATCCATATCCAGGAGTGGTCGGCCAATGAAACAACCAGCATAATTACGTGATTTTTGTACATAGGTGAAAACTTTGCAAAAGTTCTCAGGTGGGAGGATGTTGCAAACTAGAATATTTAGCTTGGGATCGGAAAACCTAGCCACACTGTAGAGTAAATGAGCTCCGAACGAATTCAGTGTCAACAAGAAGAAGTAGAAGAAAAAAGAAAGGACAGTCGTTCTGGTAGCGTTCAAGTGGTGTGTTCGATTTACAGCAAAATAAAGTTTGATGAGCAAAATGCCAGGTTTACTTTTATCCTAAAAGTGTACATCGTAGTTCGGGTTTTAGAACTCAACACAGGGAGATCGGCCTTCGTTGCCCTCGACTTGCGGAGCTTTGAGTGTTTCGCTGCGGTTCTCTCTGGAATTCTCGGCGCGGTGCTGCTTGGGCATCTCATTCTGAAGGAATATGATATACAGTCGTGTTGAGTCTGAGGTGTTGCGTATTCTAGTTTATTCGTCGTTCCTGATGCGGGTACGGCTACCGATACTTCTACTTCGCTCGATGTGTGATCCGTCGCCTCGAGCTCTTGGACGATTTGGTATGCCTCTGTGAAATGTCAAGTTTTTTTAGCAATTACTTCATCGCACATTTCGCGGGACCGGAGTCCGTGAAGAAGTTGTTCGACCAAAATTCTGTCCAAGAAATCACCGTAATCACAATGGTCCGCGTCTTGTCTCAGACGAAGAGCGAATTGGGCCACTGTTTCATTTTCTTACTGAGTTAATTGCCGAAAGTTTATGCTCTCAGCGTATTTATTTTTTGTTCGGTCAAAATGATTGATAAGCGTATTTTTTACCTCAGTATACGAGAGATTTTTGGAGAAGCGAGGGTTCACCAGAAAGTTCAGTGCGTTGTTCAATTCTGCACCCATATGCACGCACGCGTAGTTAACATAATCGTCCGCTGGAGTTTTTGAAAGTTGCAACGCCCATTCGAATCAATTGGAATAGTCCTCAACTGTCGATTCCTCGGTGGCACGATACTCGCCCATGAAAAACGCTGGGGGTTTGATTGGTGCATTGCCCGCAGTCCCGAGCGTTCGCTGCTGCGATCGTTACTGCTGCTTGAATTGCGCTGGCCATCATGCTCGTGAGCGCTTGAAAAAGTTCCGGAGTGATTTCGTCTCCACTTTTGCCGTTAGATACTACTTCTGACAACGCTTTTATATCTTTAGTTTTTATTTATTCATAAAATACACTTTTTTACTATATGCCATAACTTACTTGTTCAACAATAATCATAAAATTGACAGTTCAGTTGTCAGGCACAATAAGTGACACGAAGTGTGTAATCTAACTCATTAAAACCATAGTACAGTGTCTTTGATTGGCTGTAGGAGGAAAGCGCGCGAATATTCAAACTTGGAATAAGCAAATACAACACTTTCATATGATCTAATTAACAAAAAAAGACAAAGGTCGTTTGCACGTGACATCATTAAGATTACGACTGATTTGAAGTAGGCATTTCTAGTTTTCTTACTATATACATAATTTTATATTGTATTACTATCGTTTACTGAAAAAAACATATGCACGCTTTCTTGTTCAAAAATGCACCTAGGGCTTTTTAAGTTTGAGGCAGGTTTTTGGCAAGAACTCCTGTTGTTCAAGTACGAAAATCGTCGTCATCGACCGCAACAGGCTCACAGCGAGATCATATGGTTGTGGTATTGTCCAAAGCGTATTATCGTTTGTATGGTTTGTTAGTTATTTGAATGAAGTTAGTACAGCCATGTTTTAACATAAAAAAGTTAATTTAAAAAAAATTGATTTTCACTAGTGGCATTTAATGCTTAAGAAAATCAGATGCTTTGAAGCTTACTTATCAAGCAAAAAATTAAGTTTTTTTATGATTACAAAAAGTATTCTTTTTACAACACGGACTCTTTCCAATTACTGAATGTCTGATCATCATTACTAAAATCATTATTTTTAGTAGTTATGAAGATATTATTGGGAAGTTCTTCTTGTGGATCAAAAGTCGCACCTCATGACTTGTTTCACTATATTTTCTATTATTGAATGGAAACAGACAATCTTTATTAAATCGCAAAAACGCTCAAGAGCTTATATTCTGGGATTTTGGAGATGAATCAAGCTGACTGAATACATTATTGGTTGATCAAAGCTTGATGATTTCGGCGAGATGCCTTATGCTGGGAAATAAAGTTCGATTTCCAATTCAAGTTCGCTGCAATTGGCTTCAAATTCCATCTCGGAACGTCAGACAGATATATCGTAACATTATCATGGTGCCAACAATAAACTTTTTTGGTCAATACCACTGGAAGACAAACCTTAACACCAACCAGGAAATACCAAATTTATTATATTTTAAGCAATGTTCATTTTTTTCCTACATATGTATATACCATTTTAACTCCTTTCATGTCAAATAAGCAATATTCGCTCTGGTCCGAGAAAATCCCTATCTATTAAATGTCCATCATACAAACTTGTTAAGTTTCTTTTTACTAAGAGGTACATGTTTTAATTTATTGATAAACGAAGCGAAAGATTTTCTGCGAGCAACATGTTCAACCTTTTTCAATTATTTTTATTGTATTTGTATCTGAATTTGATTACTAATTTACTGCCGAATTTACACATATTTTGTCTTATGATAATCTTGACAATTGATTGTCAGTACAATTTATTATTTGTGGTATGACGTTGACACCAAGTTAAATTTTTAAATAATTCTTTTCAAGGTAAAAATTACAACATAAAAGAGTATGTCGTACACTAACTACATACAGTTATATGTTTTAAATACCATGTTCCATCAAGTATTTACAAAATAGGTCTTCGCATTTCATTTCTTGCTATAAATTTATAAACAGCTACTTATTTGGAGCGATGAGTTTCTTTTGTTTGATTCAGACGTAATACATATTAGACTCGATATAAAAATGTTGCTATCTTGCTTCGCAATGTAAACTGTTTCAAACTTATTCAACTTTGAAATATATCAAGCATATTTCACACCCTAACATTGAACATTAACGTCAGTTTGATTTCCTGTATTGTTAGGTTCTTTCTAAAGGTTCGGCACCGTGATATTGCACACCAGCAGCAATATTTTCAAAACAAAACATCAACTTGATGCGAAGCCGTCAAGTAGAAAAAAATACGTATCAAAAAAGCGAATTCTTTCCCGCTCAATTAGAGAATCAATAATTTGGGGCTTTTACTGCTCGGAAAAACTAACAAAGTTATCTGAAATCTAGAGAAAGAAGTCAACTTCAAATGAATATATTGTCAAGTTCGAAAAAATAATTAAAATCTGTTTGTTTATGCAAAACAAGTCCTAAAAAGTCAATAAACTACAGTCGAGCTTCTATAACTCGAACTGCGATGTGACATATAAAAATTTCGAGTTATCAAGACGTCGACTTATCGATAATAACTGTGCATATGCGTGAACTTTTTTGTGAATGAACATTTTATCGTATTTATTTCAGTAAATATATGTTACATAAGTGCCTTAATATCTTAGTTAAAAAAATAACAAAAGCATGAAACAGTACATTCACCATATGTGTACATATAAGTACATATGCGCATAATGTACCTCATCTACAATGTATCTACATATGGATTTACTGTTTTACTATAAAAAAGTTAGTTATTTGTGACATGATTGGATTTCTTATTTTGGTTTTCAAGAGAAGCTTCAATTTTATTTACACTACTATACAGAGAATTGGTTCACTGGGTTTTAAATAGGAACGCAAGACACTCCACGAATATTCAACCAACCAATTCGTTAGAAGGTGGTTGCTAGAAATCTTCTTTCGATTCCTCCTGCGTCGTGTCACTTTGGCAGTCATTTCCGTTGTACAACTGTGTCGATTCGGATCTGCAGGACTCGATAATATCTTCATCGGTGAGAAATTCCGAAGTAACAATACCGTCATCCACATGTATCAAATCGCGAATGGTGCTACCTTCTTTTATACTTTTAATTTTTATCCAAGCGTCGTACTCGATTTGTAGTTGGATTTCGACTTCACTCTTTTATTTCAGGCGTTCACTTATGAAAATCAAGGGAATTCCATTCTCTTCTTCCCATTCGGAATACTGACCAAAACCGTCTTTTTTAAAACAGTTAGAAATTGATTCAGGTTTGATATATATTCCATGCGTTAGTTATATCGTCAACACAATTCATTAACGTAATGTTATTGTTTTCGTTTGCTTCAAAACATTTGACAGTTTTTTTTTCAAAATTCTTCGGCGATAATGGTATTTGTAAGTGGTTTGTAAGTGTTGTAACTTAGATGTCATTTTCGGTGGGAAAAAGCAAGTTTATTATATTTTAATTTTTTCTGGATGTTTTTAAGATGGGCCGGACAGTTGTCAATAAAAAGAATCATTTTCCTTCCCTGGTTTTTAAACTATTTATCTAATTTTGATAGCCATTATTCGAAAAGTGCGCCAGTTATCCACGCCTTTGAATTTGCTTTATAGTCAAGGGGCAACCACATAACACTTCGAAACCAGCGAAGTTGATTACTTTTACCTATTAAAAGCCATTTTGCTTTGAAACATCAATGGAACTCTCTGTTTACGATGCTTAACGCAATGACATTTTTGATTTTTAAAAATTAAGGTGTTATCTGGAAGACATTTGAAGAATACTAATGTTTCATCTGCATTAAACACGTCCCGTTCTTGATAGCCTTCTAATGAATGAGGTAAAACATCACGCCTCCATTTACTACAATCTTCGTCACTTACGTCACCGCTTTCTCCATCAGCCTTTTTATGATATACGCCAGATCTAACATTTAAAAAAAACGAACTTTAAAACCTAATAACTGTGTAAATTTTTAAATGTACCATAACTGCGTTTCCAATTATCAAACCAAGCGGTGTTTGTCTTAAAGCTTGGTTGTCAAACTTTTCATTAAACTCCAATGCCTTTTCTTTAATGAACCCACCGGATATAGGGAAGTTTTGTCTTCTCGCCGATTTAAATCATTTAAAAACTGCTTTATCTACATTTTCATACATAGGCATTTTTAACCTCTTGATACTCCCACTTGCACTACTTTCCACTGCGGTGATAATTGACGGGTTATTTTTGAAAAAAGTAGACACTGTATTTGCCGGAATACCGTACTTCACAGCTACATCATTATTTCTTGAGCCACTTTCCACTTCCTTTATAAGCTTAAATTTTTTATCAACAGACAAAGTTTTTAAAGTACGTTTTGATGACATTTTGGCCTGAATGTGCCAAAGGTAATTAAAACGGATTAGTTAACGATTAGAGACAATTGAATTAATAGGATAACACACGGCGAATAACAAATGAAAACTAGCGAGACCGAGCTCAGTCGCGGACCGATCTTATAGGATTCGTAAATGCTGACTCTGCAGCCTCAGCACCCATGAATCTGATATGCAGTAGTTGTTGCCCCATGATCATCCACGTCTCACGCGAGTAATTAGAGATAAGCATAATCGTAGAAATGCTTACCCAACAATTCGATGCGCATTCGAAAGCTTGCGTGGGCAAATCAAACGATGGTATATTTCGCGTGAAACTACAATGTTGCATTCCAATTACAGTGCGCAAAGATGATCATGGGACACACGCCACAACATATTAACACACGTAAAATTGTCTTCAATGTAATAAATGAAATAGGTACAGTATTTTTTACTTACTAGTAACTTAACTAGTATGTCAAGCAAATGAATTCAACAAGCGCAGAAACTAAACTGCCTGCATACGTCAAGACAGGTTAAAATCGACCGTAATTAGGGGATTCCCCCAAAAAATTCAATTTATCGAATTTGGGGCCAAATACATTGATTGAACTTATTGATCAAATCCTGGATCGAAATTGCGAAATGACCAGTAGCGTACGCAGGATTTTGATAAGGGGGGGTCGTATTTTTGAAGTCTTAACTAGGTACATTTGCTAGTGCTTCGGTGCAGATATGAAGATATAATTATGTAATCATCCTTAATCATACGTTTTCACCGGTCAAAGTAAGAGTCCTCCAAAAATAATTCTGGCAGACTTTAGCCCGATTGCATGTCTGGTTTCATTTATTCGAATCATTCATGATATTTTCATTCAAATTATAAAATTATGCACTTGACGTGTGAAAGAACCTACACTGTATTTGTAGACTTCCTTGGAACCGTAAAGTGTATATGCATGTTTGCAAGTACATATATTGAAACGCCTTCAATACCTACAGGCCAGAAAAGAAAGCAACTAATAAAGTAAATGCCGTGGGAAAGTGAAACTGTCACTAAGCACAGACAGAGTATTATCGTAATCAGGTCTGGCTAAGCTTGTTTGCAGCCCATGTAGGGAAGCAACTCTGCGCTCTCAAGCAAATTTGTATTCATTTCAACGTAACGCATGAGGTAGACTTTTTGTACGCGTTTTTTTTAATGAGGTGTCCCCAATAGGCCTAATCCTCAGATTACAAATCATATGATAAATTAAACAATTCATTTTTTGAGGGTTCTGATCAAAGATAGAAAGAAACATTCAAAAATATAACTGTTGCTACTAACTATGGGTGCGAATTAAATAAATTACACTTTTCTGGAATTTTACTCCGAAAACTTTCAATCAGGTAACCATATTCTAATGTTCCTACCAACTCTTTATCTACATATAACATTGCTAGGCTTCATACAATAAGTAAAAGATATCGGCAGACACGGATCCAATTTGTGCAAATTATGCCCGTATCACCCCTAGGTGAGATCTCTAAAGCACCATAGGCCGTAAATCAGGC
Source organism: Oxycera nigricornis (assembly GCA_963942545.1). Lineage (NCBI taxonomy): Eukaryota > Metazoa > Arthropoda > Insecta > Diptera > Stratiomyidae > Oxycera > Oxycera nigricornis. Next base: position 49,978,635 of record OZ012661.1, on the reverse strand, counting down.
CCATATGGGTTTTACTGTGAAATAGATGAAAGATCTAATTGCGTAAAGACACTGAATCTCACTCAACTCCCACGTTCCAGAGTGTCTCGGCGAATAATTGTTAAAGTGGATGACTCAGTGTGACGCTAGTTCAAGGCTCCTTGTCGACAAATAGTTTTCGGGAATGAGATTTGATGCCGCAACATCATTTCACTCAGCTGTGAATGAGAACCTGAATCAAATCAGGGTAATAATCACGGGTGAGCGTGTTCCTGGCCACTTCAAAGGGAGGGGGGACCCGTAACCCCCCCCCCCCCTTGGGAACGCCACTGGAAATGACACATGCTTTTATATAACAATTTTTTGGGGTAATCGTCTGATATGAAAAACTTAATATTCATTAACTGATGCATATAAAATATAACAAGGAACCTAAACGATAAAACTATCAAAACAATCAAATTTAGTTTTAAGCTATTTGACCAAATTGTTAACTTTCACATTCAATACTTGGTATATCCGCCTTTCGTTTTGATAACGGCAGTAATTCGATTGGGCATGCTGTCATTAAGATTTGTGCATGTTTGGGATCTGATTTCACCCCACGCCTTCTCAACCCGTGCCCCCAGTACGGCCAGTGTCGACGGAGCTTCCTCGTATTCTGCTAAAACTCTTTTGACTTCTACCCATAGATGTTCTATGGGGTTGAGGTCAGGAGATTGTGGAGGCCAATCCAGCACATGAAAATGATGCAGTTCCAACCAGTTTTTGGTGAATTTAGCGGTATGCTTCGAATCATTGTAATGCTAGATGACGACCGAAACGTTTTTGCCTCAATTGTGAAGGCTTGCGAACAGACTTCGGTCCAATATGTCCACGTAGTCCTAGGCGGTCATTCTACCCTGTTCATCAGTGGCCAGGAACACGCTCAACGGTGATTATTACCCTGATTTGATTCAGGTTCTCATTCACAGCTGAGTGAAATGATGAAACACTGGCTAACTCCATTTCGAAGCATGACTCCCTACAGCATTATGCTTCCACCTCCAAATGTAATTGTTGGTGTCACATGGCGTGGGTGGATGCTTTCCTTGAAACTTTTCCAGCACCATTGTCTCCCATCTGAGCCGTAACGGTTATTTTGGTTTCATCGGATCAAATAACCCGTGTATTGTTTAGCAAAATCGAGGTGTAGTTTTTTGTGACGTGCGTAGAGGCTTATTTATTTTTGCCCTACCGTTGAATCCTTTTTCTTCAAAATTTTGCGAACTACTTCCGGAGTTACATTCAATCCTGGTTCCTGATGTAACTTGTTTTTAATTTGAACCGCATTATCGCAAGCTCCTGTCGTAATATAGTGCACAATCTTTCTTTGCGTGCGATAAGTCAGAATCGGCTTCCTTCCAAACAAATTTTTCGGGCAAAAATTGGAAAAATTTTGTCGGATTTTCGATACTGAGCCCACGGACACGCCCAATTGTGCTGCTATTCTTCGGTGTTAGTCACCTTTCATCAGTAATCTTTTGATTTCGTCGAATGAGTTTCATGACTGTGGGTTAGCAGCTTTCTAAGCAAATATTTTTATTTATTAATTTACGCTGTTATCTGAACTAAAACTTGTTTCCCTTAAGCTTTCCCGAAATGAAGAGTTTTCCTAAAAACAATTTCTTTTAAACAGAAATTATTTCTTCATAAACGTAAACTAACCTCAACTAATTGATCAAATGGGTATGACATTTATGATAACATTCAATTGCGATAGAGTGCAGTAAACTGTTAGAACACTGTGAATTGCAAAGATAAACAATCATGGCGCATTCCTATTTGAAAAGTTTTGAATTTTCATAAGCTATGAAAGAACTGTCAAGCGACATGTAAAATTATTGCAACCTTATGATCAATAAGTTGAATCACTGTATTTCATTCGAGTTATCAAGATATTCGAGTAATCGAAGTGTGAGTAATCAAGACATTCCTACTTTTGATGCTATTGCCAATAAACTTGGTCCAAATTTTCAAAAATTCGATTTATCGAAGTTCGACTGTATTTCGATCAATATTTATTTAATAGTTACTGCATCACATTTGTATAAATTCATGCGGCAGAATCTAACGAATAGGACTCCAAGAATATGGAGACGTTGTGGTGAGCGTTTGGAAAATGGTATGTATCGCTGAGGAAATTATACATAAAAAGTCTTTGAAATGTAATATATTAAATAATTTGATGATCATTTTTTGATTGTTTTATCACAAACAATTATAAAAAAAATATTGAAGGTTTACGTGAAAAATCGTTAATATTTTCGAGAAAAATTAAGATATAAGTAAAAATTCAAAATAACGTTGTATGTGTAGATGCATCATTCTATTCATCTTTTATATGATTTTTCTTCTTCTAAATTTGATTGTTGTCAAACTACAACAAAAATAAAAACTTCAACAAAGATGTTCGAAAATTGTACTTGGAAAATTGCGCATTCTCAAGAGCAAATATAGATATCGAAAATTCTTCGGATAAAATTTGTGGGTATATTGAACAGCTACAAATGTTAATTTAATTTTTTTGTATTTTCATTTTTTAAACAATTATAGCAAAAATTGAAAAAAAAATCACGGGAAACTGCATTCAACTACCTACATTTAACTTTTCATTCCTTTTATAATTTTTGGGAAATTTTAAGAAAATTATTTCTACTTTTACTACACTACTTGTAAAAGCAGAAATATCATATTTCGTCATGGTATGACCAATCGATTTTAGTTCTAGTGTTCAAAAATGCTTACTTTTATTTAGCCTGAAGAACTAATAATGATTCCTTTATAGCCAAATATAAATTAGTGAAGTTCGTACAAAAGTGCTTTTTATTGTCAAATTAATTGCATTACAAAACTTTGAATCCCATTCCTTGGACTGCCATCATGATCATTTTAATGTTACTACACAATTGGTTTTTGGAATTATTTAGCAAAAAGCTTTGACAATTTTTCCAAAACTCTTTCATAACACGAGGTGCATGCTCTTTTATGATAGGATCCGTGTGATTTAAGTTTATAAAAGCATCAGCTAGATACCTGTTTGAAATATAATATAAAATCTTCAATTTTATCATAAGATAATCGTACCTTTGCTTCAAATCATTATGATTTTGCAGATCTGCGGAAATTTGTTGTATAAGCGATAAGAGCACTGTCTGTTCCAACACACAAGGATTAAATACATTTTTATAATCTGCCTTTTCCAAAACATATTCCACAAGAACGAGGTCATTTGCTATGAGAGCTTGATGAAAAGCTTTATTTATATGCCCTTGATATAATAAATATCTGATTTGATCCTGTATATCATAAACTGTAGGTACCGGTGTATGTGCTTGAGAACGTACAACGGACAAAACGGAATCTTCAATAGTTGCCGCTTGAGTTTCGAAATTCTTTCGAACCTGTAAACGTTCTTTTAATTTTGTAACCGTATTAAACCCGTTGTATTACCTCTTTTTGAATTGTATCTGCAATCGTTCTCACAATATTCGCTTCAACTGATCTAAAATCATTTCTGGTTTCGGGGAAGCTTTCGTTTTCGCAAGATCTTTGCTTCAAGTCAAACTTTTCTAGGAATTTTAGAAAACTATGCACATTGCTAGATGCAGCCTCTAATCCATCACGTATAGGCTGTATTTGAAGAAAATAATTTTCAAACTGCCCCATAACTGCAACGAAAAGGTTTTTAACAAAAAATTTCAATTAATATGAATATTACTATCTTTAACTCCTAATGAAAACGCATCATGCAACTGTTTGAACATTTCCTTGGACGACTTTTCATACGCCGGAATAAGTATATTAGACATTGAATGTATGTATACATTTTGCAAACTATTTTCAACTCCGGTCATTATAGAATCCCCAAAAGTTGAAATGATACTCTAAAATTATATTATGGTAAAATATTAAAAAATGTTGAACATCGTGTTACCTTATTTTGACATAGCTGAGCAAAGCTTTCTTTAAAATAATTATCTACAGATGTTAGCTTCTGGCCTATTTTATTTTGAATATGACTATCCATCACTTCCAATTTCATTAAGACGTCTGCTGCGATTCGTTTTTCCACTTCAATAGCTAAACTATTTAATTGTTTTTCAGGTAACTGACTTAATAAAAATTGATTGATTAGTTGCACAATATGATCTTTGAGTTCTTTTGTTTGTGAATTTCTGTAATCATATGAAAAAATAGAAATGGTTTTTACTTGTTTTGTTAAAAGAAAATGATGTATGTGTATTCTACAGCGAATACTCCAAAAATATTAACAATATTGTCATATATGTACCTTAAAATAGAAGTTGATTTTGGTTGTGCGGTGGTTATTTACATAAAAAAACATATCTACGCCGACTTCAAGTCAATTAGATTTGCGGGTAGAGAAAATACCAGATAATAGAGGTCGATGTGTGATTGTATTCCAAAGCAAAACGCATGACTGCTATTTAAAAAAATTCTAAAAACTAAATGAACGTCTAAAAAGTGAGATCCATCTTCAACATTCAAAAATTTATTTTTGCAGTTTATGCATAGAAATTACTTAACATTTTCGTTACTACTGATATGACACCATGAAATAGAGCTATTCTTTGCCTGAAGTATAGCGATAACATTTTCACTGTTTCTTTTTTTGTATCTTTTTATTTTTTGGCGGATGAAAAGGATATTAAGCATTACAACATGTAGGAAGTCGAGTGAAACCGGGGAATGCCATGAAAGAATTTTTGCGGGTAATTTTCTTCTACTCGCTTAGGGCAACTCAAAGTGACGTCATCACAGGAAGGGAAGTTCATTGCGGGCACCAGCAATCGTACCAGGTTAAAATAGCGTCGAAATGAAGATTTGTAGTGGAAGGTTTCGGAATAAATAACAACAATGAAATACCTATTGCTATGGGACGAGTTGTTGCTAGAATGCTCCTGTTGCGGAAACAGAAAGAAGCAAAAAGAGCGCCAAAATTGGAACCTTATAGTCGACGTTCAATCTTTTTGAGACAGCGCTATAGCAGTGTCGCGTTGCCTCACTCAAATTTTTCATTCCCACAAAGAATACATAATAAAGGCAAGTTAAACCAAGGCGAATCTGTTTTAGTTTGCTGTTGAGGGGCGGGGAGGCACACTGATTTTCGCAAAGTTGTGGAATAACACGTATAAAAATAGTTGACTATCCTCCCTCTCACAAAAGTCGGCAACTAATAAAAAAAATCGAAATGTTTAAAAATTATATAAAAATCGATTTTTTCCTACTTTTCTCACTCCTAACTATAAAACAGTTAATTTTAGAGCAAAATTGTGCGGAAAGAAAAATTACGTGATTTAATTTTTTATAAGATATGATTGGTTAAACATTTTAAAACACAATACCCTTGCCGCAAAATAGCAATAAATAAATACGAGGGAAGAAGTCTTTTTTAATTAAATTTATTTTACCACTTAGAATTCCCTTACAACCTTCATAATAAAAGAGCACTTCACCTATCAAATGCACTTTACAAAATTAAAATCGGATTATTAGGGCGGCCTCGGGAATTTTTGCTGATCTTGGTAATAAGCTCTAAATCAATGCTGAGCGGCTGCGGATTCAGACGTTGGAGCCATGTATCTTATATGTAAAAAAATTGAAACTTCTATATGCTTTAGTTTCTGACTTGTAAGATTTCAAAAAGTTTGAATTTTTTAAAATTAATTCAGATTGCAAAATTATTATGCGAAATCTATTGACGAAAATGTATGTGCTGTTTTATTATGTTTTAAAAAAATTCTAGGCGAATCATAGAAGTCCTAAGTGCATTCTAAGTGATAAAAAAACTAAATAAAAGAAGCTTTTGTTTCCATTTTTTACTTAATGCTATTTTGCGGCAAGGGTGGTGTGTTTTAAAATGTTTAACCAATCATATCCTCTAAAAAATTAAATCACGTAATTTTTCTTTCCGCATAATTTTGCACTAAAATTAACCGTTCTAAAGTTAGGGGTGAAGAAAGTAGGGAAAAGTCGATTTTTATATAATTTTTAAACATTTCGCGGGACCTCCATCCAACTAGTAATTGTGACAAAAACAAAAACGACGCATCTATCAAGATGTGCAGCAACTGCAAAATCAACGCCTTCTTACGAAATCGCATCGTATCCCAGCTGCAGACGAAATCACTAGGAAAACGATCCAAATCAACAACTGCAACAGTGAAATTCCATGCTACGCGGAAGCAGTCAAAAACAGCTATCCACACGAAACTAATAATACTCAAGGTAACATCCTATAAATTGTAACGATACTCACTTCAAAAATTCAACAGCTCTCCAACACTATGCAGCAGATGCAAGTAATGATTGTGAAACAAACTGAGCTACTAACACACTTAGTCAACAAATGAAAAACCTCATGTTAGCTCAACGGAATGCGAACGGTGTTATCAAACATTAAATTGAATATTAGTCAGTTTATCATGAGTTAGAACCTCCTAGTCTAGTCAACAACTTCGTCTTCTAGTGTGCTTTTGGTTAGCAACTCACTAACACTATTATTGCACATTAATGGAGGTTCTTGTTTCCAGGCAGGAAACCACACTTCCCATTTAATAAAATTGAACTTGAACTATTTCTATATATTGATATATTGATATATTGCTAATTTCAGAGACTCATTTCGGTAGTAAAAATCAATTTAAAATGTATGGTTACAATATTTATAATACTAATCACCTAGTCGACAAACCCATAAGGCGAACAGCAATAATTATAAGAAACAGGATTAAGCACTCCCAGTACACTGTAAACTAGCAAATTATATACATTATACGGTAGTTAATATTCATGATAGACATAGTGTTATTCGTGTAGCCACCGTCTTTTGCCCGCGAAGATTTGTGATCTCAGCCAAACAATTCGATGAATTCTTCAGAAACCGTGACCCAAAGTTCATCGCAGCCCGAGATTATACCGTCAAGTCTCCTCACTAGGGTTCACGTCTCACGTCTCCGAAAGAAAAACACTTATTGTATACCATATGCAACAAAATCACGTTGCGTGGGAGTCGCCGGCTTATTAGTCTTCAGACACCTACAAAATACCGACATAATAGACTTTGTAATCACAAAAAATATCAACCCATGTTATACCTCAGCTGTCACCACGAATAATCTATCATCTGATCACTCACCTACAATCTTTACCTTTCTTATAGACCCAAATCTCATTCAAGAAAAACAAGCGCTCATCAATTCAAAGAAAATTAGAATAAATACCAGAAAACATTTGACCAACGCTTTGACCCAAATTTCAAATTGAAAACTAAAGAAGACATTGACAACGCCTTGCAGTACCTATGAAACACAATTAATGAATGTGTAGATATTTCTACGCCAGTCTGGCGACCAAACAAATACAGAACACCGTACTCTTTCTCCCGGCATATCTTCGATCTACTCAGAGCGAAAAGGAAGGTTACAGCTGATTGGAAAAAGTTCCGTCCCGCAACAGTTTATAGAGACCACAAAATCCCTGAAACAAGAACTGAACTCGAACAACAACCAACAAATACAAGTAAGTAAGTGAATTCAGTCTTGACCTGACACGAAATATTTTGTATGAAAGACTACAAAAAGATTCAAGAAACTAACTCTTCCCGACGCACCCCTAAAGGACAAAATGGACAACTGACAATGAACAAAAGGTAAAATGTTTCGCCAATCACTTTGCAAAGGTCTTTCAACTTAACGCGGACAGTGTTCTTTTATCTGAGAAATAGCCCCGACAAGCGTCCACTAAAGTTTACATTCTCCTCAGTTTACAATAAACTTATCCATATCAATATAAAGATGGCCCCGGCATTTGACTCTATTACGGGTAACATGCTAAAAGCTCTACCATCATCCGATAAACTAACAATTTTACAAATCTTTAATGCAACCTTTGCGTGTTTGTTACTACGCTAGTACATGGAAACACGCTACGATTACGGTTATTCCTAAGCCAGAGAAAGACGTGCCTAAGGTCGTGTCATTTCGGCCTATCAGACTTTATCCAAAAAAAATTCGAACAATTGCTTCTGGATAAAATCAACTCTATTTTGACCGATGAAGAAACCATACTGACTTGTCAGTTTGAATTCAGGAATCGGCACGGAACAATTTAACAAGTGCACAAAATCACTATCGAAATCAAATTAGCTCTTGAAGCAAAAAAATCTGCGTTGGCCTTTTCCTTGGCGTATACTACTAGCCATTAAAAACCTCTTTCCCAAAAAATTTTATCGAATCTTTCCGAACTATTTACTTAATCGGACCTTCCACGTCAAATGCAAAGAATCAATTGGCAAAAGCCCTAAAATTCAAGCCGGCGTTCCACAGGGAAGTGTGCTTGGCCCGACGTTGTACCTTATTTAAACATTAGATCTCCCAACAAGTAGCACAGTATTACCTTCGCTGATTATACAGCCTTACATTTCTCACACATAAACTCTTCGACTGCCTCGCGGGAACTCCTGGCTCACACCGATATAATCATAGACTGGGCAAATAAATGGCACATTAAGGTCAATGAGGACAAAACGCAACAAATCACCTTCACCCTGCGAAAGCGCACGTGCAAAGCAATCAATATAAACAACAAGCAAATTACCCAACCATTGCGAAATATCTCGGCATGTATCTAGATCGAAGGTTCACCTGGAAGGGCCACGTTATCAATAAACGAGAACAAGACAAAATCACATTCAAACGTCTGTACTGCTTAAGCAACAGTAATTCGAAATTGAACCTTAACACGGTATTTAACTCTGGGCGCAAGCGAAAAAATCAAATATCGCCATCCTACAGCGTAGCCAAACAAAAATAATCAAAGCAATACTTGCTGCCCCAAAATACACCAGAAACTCAATATGACAACGTGATACAAACCTTAATACAGTTGAAATTGAGGCTAAAAAATTTCGCAGACAGCACCGCAAATGCCTTTAAAATCACCCTAACTCAACAGTTAAAAATATACTTACTGCAAAGACCTATGGTAAACTAAAAAGAACTGACCCACTTAACATTGCACGCAACTGAAATTATACATATGTACGTCAAGCCTGAATAACATCTTACACTATACCTCATCATTTTGTGAATGATGAGTGGCTCGTCATTAAAAAAAGTGGACAAATACACCAGATATCTGGAAAAAATAGCATCTATCACGAAAATAGTGACCAAGTAATGGCGACTACACCCAACAGCTACTTTTTTATAAACTTAGACTGGATACGTAATCCATATGCAATGGCAGTGGATAGAATATTGTATTAGTATTAAGATTCGATAAATTGTAAGTTAGAGATCGGTTCCCGAACTGGTCCTTATAAATACAAATAAAGATGGAGAAAAAATTATGTTCTGCGAGTTTACACAAAGTAGTCATGCTTCCTATCTTCTCAACATAAAAACTATAGCTTGAATCAGAGAAACCCGTGTTAAAATTTGTGTGTTTAACACAAATCGAGAGATGGTAGCTTGAACTATATTTTTTTATAACTGCTGTTTTTAAGCCTATCTCAAATTCAGAGTGTGGTGGTTTTTCGAGATAATTGCGGAATTGCCTTGAAAGTAATTTACATGTCAATATTCTCATTGTGTAAGGATCGCTGCGTAGCGCACTCAATATTTATAATGTAAGATTTCATTACAAAAATTTGTACCCATCTGTCTTTATTTAATGTAGCTTAGTTGAGACCGTGCCAAGAAAAAAGTACCTTTCATTATCTATATTGAAACGCATCTTCGAAGGAAAATTCAAACATAGAACATATTCATTAATTTTTCATGGCAAACAAATGCATCAAATATATAATTGGTTGTAAAATTTAGGTATAGCTCTATAGTTGCGCAAAAAACTTGTAGTTGAAACTAGATTTCCAATTTTCTTAATTTAATATTTTTCTTTGTAATGGTTGCAATTTTTGAACTGCGAGACACATATTTTTTGAACAGTGTTTTCATCATATATTAGAAACTATTTATTAGACGGGGGAAACTGTAAATATAACAGGCCGTTAAGTAAGTAAGTAAGTCAATGTTATTTGAAATGTTTTATTGTTTCCGATTTAAAGTGCACTAAATTTCGAAAATAAATGCGCACGCCACCGCTTTCGGAAACAATTAGACGTTGCTCCTGCTAGACATGGCGACAATTAATCATAATTAAATAAAAATAGTTATTGAAAACGTACTTTTTTCTATCCTAATAATCTGTTAGTATTTGCGGTTTAATTGCGGAACATGGGTAAAATTGTACATAAATCACAGATTCTTACGTAAAGTCGTTTTTGTGACAATCCACGTAAGAAAACATGACCCAAAAAGATGCTTTTGATTAACCCAGTGTTAACTTCAAATGAAAAACATGTATGAAATAAATCTGAAATTTATAAATATTTTAAATAGTACTGGCATTTCAAAACTGTATCAAAATTTAATTGATATATTGGTACATCGATATTTTTTATATCGAGCATATATATCGATAGTTCTTAAGAGTTCCGACATACCTAGTTGCGTTCGTCGTCGTACTATAAAAATTCGATAGTATTAAGTATTTATATCATCACCTAAATCACTTAACTGAAATCCACTGACATTAACGCACCGCAACCTCTATGATTAATGCAATCGTCCGTCGGATGTTGCATCAGCATTTCCCAAATATGAGTGACTTTAATTCGAAATTGCATTGGTCGAATTGATTACGCCGCATGAGGAAGGTAAATCTAATTTCATGCCTTCTTCATTAAGCCTACAGGACGATAATTTACTTCTAAACCATGTGTAAACATTTGATTGATACCGAAAAGGAATTTGGTTATAAAAAGTATAAGCAGAAAAGGTAGTTGATATATTAGAGCCGTATCATGCTGCCCAAATAAAAAACCTGGCTGGCGAATTCGGCGACCCAACGGTATACATTCTGGTGAGGCTGCGAAAATAAGAGGTGGAACGCATCGATGATGACAGAATAAGGGATGCCACTTTGATATTTTTTTATCAAATTCGATGAACTTTACTTTAAAAACTATTTGTGGATAGACTCGTGTACAAAACACTGAAGAAGGTTGGAAGTAGCAACCGAAATACGTATTTGAGGAAATACATAATATTTTTGGTGAGAAGCAACGACTTCTTCAATAATCTTAAAACACCACCAAAAGACGCTCAAAACACCTCAATACTACACTTCATGCCACTTATTTAAAATGAAAACAGTGTCCCGGCACAATTTTTCATCAGAGAAAATACACATTTACCTTCTTCAAAATTTTATGCAGCAAAATATATTTCAGTAATTTTTTGTAGGGAATTATTTGCTTTGTAGAAATTGATTCAAAAGTATATTAACTTCATATATGTTAAAAACATTTTTAGGCGATTATTGCAGAAGAGTTTATAAACGAATCCATAGAATCCTTTTATCTGTTAGATAGATAGAGATAGATTGAAGCATATTAATTTTTACACAGAATTATAGCATCAAATTTTGATAACTCTCCGAAAAATTACCATTTCAATGAATCAATTTGACCTTTACTAAAAACATTGTCAAACATTTGTTACAAACATCTATCTATATAGTTTCCATTGACCGGAAATCACCCTGTTTGAATGAGTACAACATTTAAATTTAAATGGTTATATTGTTCAAGCGATGATGAAATGAAATGGTGTCAATTGAAGCGTTTAACAATACCACGAGCTGATTAGATGTTGGTAAACTTCGTTTTTTTTTTGTTTCAACACATACAAGGTCATTTGTGTTACTCACTATACCTCGCCATCAAAATGCATCGACATTGGTAAGGTGTCAATCGAAGCGTATCAGCATTTTTGGTACTCTATCAAATTTTTAATGAATTTAGTTTAGAAACTAAAGTTAAAAAATTATGGATCATCTATTTACACTTTCAGCCCTGCAGCCGCAACTGACCTCGGTGTGGATAATCCCTTCCCTGTTGTTTTAGGTGCCACGCAATTTGCGCACCGGGATTACTCTTGGCCCCGATCTCGAATTGAGACGGGTTTTGGGACCATGATTACAACAAAGCAATTTTAACTCCCTAGGGGACATTCCACCATTCATATCTGTCAAACATTACTCAAAAAGCCACAAAAGGAACCGAATCAAAGAGAAATCAAGGGATCAAACAAACAAAAATCCCCACTGCACTAAAATATATTTAAATAAAAAGAAAACTTAAGCTACTTACAATAATTCTTAATCTCGTGCTTGGTTGATATTCCGCTTTCACCATTCCAACACCAACTGCCGCTATTACCTACTATTCTGCAATCGCCGCTTCCACGATTTATTCCGCTGCCGGTTGTGCAAAAAATCCCTGTGCCCAAAAAAATAACACAACTTTCTGCGGTCGCTCCACACAAAAGACTGTTGTCCTAATCTAATCGTCTGTTCCGCCGTTGCCAAAAAAAGCGAGCAGTATCTATTACTTCGATTTTAAGCTTTAAAGTTACATTTCTTCGTAGCGTTATTTTAAAGGTGCTTGACCTGGACACGGTAATATTTCCTTTTCGGAACGCACTCTTTTGTCTGGGGAATACGCGACTCACAATGCCAAAACTTCTGATATTGAAGAACGCGGAAGTTAGATCGAGAGTAGCAATTTGTTTAGGTTAAGGCTCGATTCGGGCAGCCGCGCCATTGATAATAAATATACCAAATATTAGTCATTTTATTTTGGGTTTGAACCTCCTTGTCTAGTCGACAACTCCGCCTACCAGTGTGCTTTTCGGTTCGCAACTTTGCAAACACTATTTTTGCACTTTTAATGGAAGTTTTTTTATTTCCAGATTTGGCTGGTACCATCATAATTAATTAAATGGGGAAGCGCGGTTTCGGGTTTACGGACGGCATCCTCTTTAGGTGCTGTCATTTACCATCTGCCACCAGACAGCACGACCACGATTAGGCTTATTGATGGATTAAGCTTATTATACTTCAAACCCAAAATAAAATGACTAATATAGAATAGCGACGTAGGCATATACGAAATAATTGACAGTCGTTATACTTCGCGGATATAAATAATTATAAAATGAGTTGAAGTATAATGAGCTTAATCCATCAATAAGCCTAATCGTGGTCGTGCTATCTGGTGGCAGATGGTGAATGACAGCACCTGAAGAGGATGCCGTCCGTCACCCCGAAACTACGCTTCGCCATACCAAATAGTTTGTAGCAGAGAACATTATGTAACTTAAATTATCAAAGCGTATTTTGACAACGGATTTTTTTAAAAACCCATTTTAAACAATAGAAAACTTTAGTAATTTTTAATAATTTTAAGTTTAATGTAAAGACAAGAAATAAACCGTGACCAAAAAAAATGTTTTCTGAAGTTTAATGTGATGATTGCTTGCTTTTTTATTATAAATTTTTAATAACGTGTCTGTAAACATTATTATAATGTAATTAATGAAAAGTAGTTATCATTTTTGACGTGAACTTGTGCAAATATTAATTTAGATGTAGACTGAAGAGGTAAAAAAAGTATTTTTTGGGGGGACTTGTTTCTCAAAAACCAAACAACATATCGAAATTTGGTAAAAAGATTTATATTGTACAAGTATTTGACATCCTCTTTGAATTTTTTCAGAACTTTAAAAAACAAAATGGCGGCTCCATAGCATTGCTCCAGAAATGCCTTATTTTTTCATGGCTTCGCGGCCGGACCGTTTTCTCGTGAAATGTTAAGGTTATGGTTATCAAACAAATAATTTTCGATAAAGCATACTAACAGACAGAGGAGTACGTAGGTTTTTATTACATTAATTTTTGACAAAATGGCGTCATTTTGAAAAAAATATGTAAAAAGACGTAAAAAACGCTCGAAAATTGTTGATAACAATTGAAATATGCAACATATAAATAGAATCTTACGTACTTCCATATTGTAAAAATTTCAACTGTTTGAGAAAAGAGTCCGGCCAGTTTGAAAAACGTTGTTTCGAGATAAGCGCGTTTAAAGTTTAAGTTATAGAAAAATGATTAATAAATTTGGTATACCTCTAGTCTGCAAAATACGTCCTTCAGCGTTCTCTACTAACGTTCAACTAACAGAGCACATGTACAGTTTTGAAAGATTTATATTTAAAATTGTTGTAAATATCAACACCAACAGCGCGCGGAGATACGCGCGGACTGCGCTCCGAAAGAGCAGTGAGACGCCGCGCTAATTTAAAATTTCGAACACGTACAGATTTTTCCACTATATGAAACTTTGCTAAATGATTTCTATGGTAATATGGTATACTTTAGAGCAACAAAAAATTGATTTCTTGAAAATCTAACAGTGGTTTCCCCCCTTAAGTTGGAATTACTATAATAACAATCACGGGAAGGTCCTGCTCGTTGGACGTCTGAGTGCTGCAGCTTCCAGTTTATGCGTTCTTTTGTCAGTTGTTGTTCAGCTTGTTCTGTTAACCATGTAACGACACGTGATAGCTTCCATCTTCAGTTTTTTTCATTGCACTTCTGTAAAGCGTTGATTTCCTTTGCTCGAAAACTGTCCCGCACAAGTTTTCAGTCGTCCACTTTCCTCTTGCAACTCCTTATATTCAAGATAGGACCATTAATTCATGACAAGCGTACTTTTATTTTAATAACACTCCATGTTTCCTGCTGTCACAAAATTAACTTTTTCTCCCTAAATATTGCCGACTCGGTTCCAAACGCTTCTTAAAACTTTTTGTCCGGGTACCCGGCACGAACACGACTCCTATTTTCGGTCCACTTGTCGACCCGATAACGGTTCCCCTTTCAAGAACCGGTCGTTTAGCTACCAAACTAGATTTCCTGGTCCAAGCCTGTTTGTCGAATTGGCATGATTGTGTGCGGGGTTGCCGCTTCTGAGCGAACAAAAAAATGTAATACATATTGACAATGATTATATATACTTTCGCCATGACATGCGCTATTACAACACAGACATGAGGATAAGTGTTACAGTAGTAGTCATGCCTGAGACCCTACGAATGTCCTTCGTGTGATAGATCCGCAGGGCTTTGTTGCCGGGGCCCCACTACTCGAAAATATGAGTTACCATGTTGACCGAATATGGTGGCCTTAAGGAACTTATGATTGAGTTTAACGTTGTAGTGGTCCACAGATTTACTTTGACCAAAATTCGAACAATCTCCGACAATGGCCCTCAGTTCAGGAGCCTGCTTTTTAATTTGAGCTCTACTAAGTGCGCCATACATACACCGCCAGTTATTCCCCTCAGGCAAACACGTCTGATCGCGTAAATCGTTCCGTGTTGACCGCGATACGTGCATATGTTCACCTCCTTGGTCGTCTTATATATTTCCTACCATTAGGGCCAATGCGATTTAATTTTGTTTTGTGGCTCCAAAGGATAAATTTTGACTTATTTTTCCAGGTTAAATCTTTTCGTGCGAGGTTCATTCTTTTTTCTTCGATTTGTTGTCGTTACCAGGAGTTTCTTCCTGGCTATCCTTCCATGTAATCCGGCTGCAACAAGACGCCTTCTGACTGTTTTCATTGAACTATCACTACTTGCCTCCGAAAATTCAGCGATAGATTTCGACAGCTGATCTTTTTGGGCTCCGTTTCGATATGCGGACAATTTGTCTATCTATACTTAGTTGTCTTCCGGGCTCTTTAAGCTCGGGGAATATATTGGTAAGTCCTGCGAAATTCCTCGTGTTTCAGTGCTCCGTAAACCATTTTATGGAACACTCGAGGCGGCTGGCAATTTCTCGAAATAACAATGTCTCACGTGTCTTACGCTCCAAGTCTTGAGTTTTCCAGGACTTTGTTGTGCTATTGAATTGTGCCTTCAGCCACCTCTTTGTTTCCTTCAATTAACATTGAATCAGGTAAAAAAAAACTTAAGGCTTATGAGTTATATCGAAGGGTTCATTGACATGTAATTCTGATTCCATGTGATGGCCACGTGCTAGCTTCGTGACATCCTATCTCCGTCGTTTTTTACTCTGACTGACTTATTCTATCTTTGAACAACAAGTGTCAAGTTGTCTCTTCCGCTCAATTCTGCCAACTGATTATAGCTCGCTCCGAATCCGCGAGTTACCATAAAGCAATGCGGCGAAGCTGCCAACCAGAAATATGGTCGACCGCGACCATTTCGCGAACCGTTGGCAGCATTGGCAAAGTTGACAATTAGACAGCGAAAAATATGTACATATCTACAGAAGGTTAATATCCTAGGAAAAAAACTGAAAAGGCTAAAAATAGAGGATAAATTCATCGAGTGGATCACCGAAATCTTTGCAAGGAGAATCCTGAAATTAGGAAACGCACAAACAACTGTTTATAATGGCCTCCCTCAAGGTGATGTGCTCAGCCCTACCCTATTTAACATATACACAACAGATTTGCACAACCTAGCTGTTACCAAAACGGAGATAATTCAATATGCAGACGACTTCCTCATTATATGCACTGGCTTGAAAAATGTAGACTTTCAACAGGATTCAAAAAAAACTGAAGAGTTTCATGAGAATATGTGACAATCTAAAACTCCCGCTAAATTTAGGCAAAAGCACAGCTTTCCAACCGTCCACCAAAAAATACTGGCCTAACAAAATTTCTCACTCGGGCACGTAAATAAACTGGACAACCAGCTTTAAATACCTCGGTAAATTCCTTAATAAAAACGGAACTATCAAATACAATCTGATCGAAAAAGAAACAAAACTTAAATCCAACCTTAACATACCCAAATTAGTGGCGGGTATCAAATGCGGTATTCACCCGAACAAAGCGATCAAAGCCTTCCCCAGAGCAAAACTGGAAGCGAATATCACAACGATGACGTCAGCCCTTAAATACTTCTTCAATAAATCGACAACTTAAAAGCCCAAACACTCAAAAGATGCCTTGGCCTCCCAAACAATACAGAAAACCTGGTCACCTTATCAATAGCAAAAGAATTACCAACTCAACAGAGAGCAGAATTGTTGAAAAGAAATATTTAAAATGGTATATAACAACAAAAGTAATTTTAAAGAACTCTCAAAAACGAAATCCAACTATGGATTAACTCTCAAAAAATTCGATCATCTCCTCTCAGATCACAATATTGCAAAACAAATGCGCCAAATTTTAAGGTAACAGATCAGGAAATGAGCCCATTCAACCTTAAGAACATTACTAATAATAATGTCAACCTGGACGCCATACTGGAAAATTTCTGTTTAAACAACGCCAGCGGTGGGAAGAGCATCACTTTTACAGATGCCAGCAGAAACGATTTTGGCTCGGGAGCAGCTTT
The DNA here is from genome assembly GCA_963942545.1 of Oxycera nigricornis. Classification (NCBI taxonomy): domain Eukaryota; kingdom Metazoa; phylum Arthropoda; class Insecta; order Diptera; family Stratiomyidae; genus Oxycera; species Oxycera nigricornis. The sequence goes on along the minus strand of OZ012661.1, from coordinate 49,961,306 downwards.
CATCTCACTCACAAACAATAATAAGAAGTCCTTCTCTTTAAATCACCACACATCAGTAATAAATGCAGAACTGAACGGAATTTACCAAGCAACAAACCGCGAAGTGCGACCCTTGAGGTCCACACGGTCAACTTCCCAGATAGATAAACATTAAAAATATTAAACACAATAATAATTTTGAAAATAGTACAATTTTAAATAATAATAATGAGAGGTATTCATAGCGGTAACAGGAATGGGTTAATATTAATCATATCATCTCTCTTCAAAAACTGATAGGAATGTATAAATTTTATAAACATTTATTACTGTGTTGTGCAAATCTGGTTAAAAAAATATGTTTTATGAAAAAAAACCTAAGTTTTTGCATTTTCTTCTATTAAACTAAAAAACCGCTGAAACGGATTTTTATAATGTTAAAATAAAGGATGTTAAAACACGTCGATTGACACCTTAATGATGCAAATATTATATCTGGTTCGTGAGATACAGCGAATGGCAGAAATGACCTTGAAGATCATGCTGACTGTTAATGATTTTTAATTTTTAATTTAATGTTTCTTGTTATCATGAGAAAAAGTTTTGATGACGTTTGTTCAAGCATTGCTTGAAGTATATAAATTTTATAAAAATTGAATACTATCTTCCGTAAATCAGGTTAAAAATTTATTGTTTATGAAAAAAACCTAATTTGTTGCACTTTTTTTCTTAAATTAAAAAACGGCTGCAACGATTTTTTTAAAAATTCAACAGATTCATCATATTGTTAATACGCGTCCATTGACATATAAATTATGCAAGTTGTATGTTTGGTTCGCGAGATATAACGCATGACAGAAACGACCTTGGTGATCATGATAACTGTTAATGATTTTTTGATTTTTTATTTGAATTTTTTTGTAATCATGAGAAAAACTTATGATGGAATTTTTAGCCAAATAGTTTGGAGTATATAAATTATATAAACATTGATTACTTGGACTTGAAAATAAGGTTAAAAATTTATTGTTTTTGAAAAAAACCTCAATTTTTTGCACTTTTTAAAAAATTAAAAAACGGCTCCAAGAAATTTTTCAAAAACTTGATAGAATGACATAAATGTCAATACGCGTCGATTGACACCTTGTTTAAGGAAATCGTACGTTGGGTTCGCGAAATATAACGCATTACAGAAATGACCTTCAAACGGGCAAAACAGCAAACAGCGACCGAAGTTTCCCAGCTCTTAAGATTGCAAAGACGCTTCGATTGACACCTTAACGAAGTCGATAGGACTTTGTTTACGTGAGTTATGCTCGTAGAAAAAAGTGTTCACGAACGTACAGACGTACGTACACACACACACACACACATACATCTCCCTTTCTAAAAACACTTTATATATACTCTAAAGACCTCAAAACGTAAAGAAAAGTTGAAAATTTTAATTTCGATTTTCGAGGCGATTACAAGAACTTCCCATATACTGGGAAGTTAATAAAACATAACATCACCGAAAACTACAATCACATCATAATACTCACAGACTCAAATGCAAGCTGCAAAGAATTGAAGAACAACATCAGTAACAAAAGGATAGTTTTTAAAATTATGCACAAAATAACAGCCACAAAAGAAACAAATTTTGAAATAATATGGTTCCCTGGGCACAAAGGCTGCTTAAAGTTCAAGGAAGTAGACAGGCTAGCTAAGGATGCAACTCTGAATGGAACAACAACGGCAACTCCCAAAGAAACGGATGAGATTCTTACTGAAATAGAAAATGAAATAAAATCCACATGGGATAATAAAATCAAAGAAAAAATGTGCAATTACAATAACATCCCTTGGTATCATTCAAACCTTCACTTCCTCAAGAATACTTGGTTTAATAACAGTAAACTCCCACCTAGAATCATCAAATGCATTAACAGAATCCCCACTAACAGAGCCTACACTAATGATCGTCTAAACAAAATCAAAATAAAAAACTCGAACTTATGTGAAATCTGCAACACCAAAGATGACATTAACCACAGAATCTTCCACTGCAGCGAACACTCAAGTGCCAGACAAAACTTTGAAATCTTTAGAAAGTGCTTTAACATAAACGACATCTGTGCCAAAAACAGTAGCAAATACCTAGAAGAGCTAGGCAAATTCATAGAACTAACAAAAATAGACATTTAAACCAATAAAACAAGCTTACAGGTCTCAACACCAAGTGATAAAGACTAAATCTGGTAAAACCAGCCCCTAAGTAATGCTAATCAAGTGAAACTAATAAGTAATACAGCCATAGTGCAAAAGTGAACCCGATGGCTAGTACGTATAACGTCAATACAGCCAACCACAGATCCTTCATTTAGGATCTATCTCAACACAAGTGTTGAGACTAGTTTAAAAAAAAACAGAAGGTTAATATCGTCAATTATAAATATACAACAGACGGATGATATAGCGATCCTTGGGTAGGATTTTATGTACAACAGAGAGACCGCGATACTTCGCGACAAGCTGCTTATTGGTTCCAGCAGTGATATCAACATATTTTATGACTACGTAGTCACCTTCATTGGCTGTTTTTGCAAGTGCATGGAATTGCAGGAGGTTGCGGTTCTGTATTTTCCTAAAAGATGAAAAAGCCTCAGCTCTAATGGTGCCTAAGTCACCACTAGGTTTCTATGGTTGTTTAGTTTCTAAAAATTCGGCGAGCTCATAGAGAGTTTCTTCCCGCTGTTCAATACCGAATAAAGGCATACTGGGCATCTGGTGAGTTCTGGATCGAATTGTTGTTGTTGTACAGCTATCAATAGGTTCTGAGACAAATTGGCATAGTTTAGCGGTTTACTCAGTTTCCCGAGCATCCCCTTAATCATTCGGTTAAGTCTTTCGACCTGCCCGTTTGCTTGAGGGGTGGAAATAGCGACTTGAACATGGATGATTTTGCATGACTAAATTCTGTTGTAATGAGACAGGAGTCCCAGTCAGAAAGCGAGCTGTGATTGTCAAATGTTCAGTTCAAAATATTCACATGGCATGAACTTTCTATAAATTTCGCTTATTGCTGTCATTATATAGAATTCTTGTAATTGGTCCAAAAGTCGAAATCGGAATTTTCAACATATCTTCATGTTTAAAGGTCTTTGGTTCATTTACAAAGCGTTTTGGAGAGAAAAATGTATGTTTACGCGCGCATGTTTGTTGTAATTTTTTCCCAGAACGATATCTCGCGAAGCCAAAAGTATGTCTTTTTTGAAGTGTCAATTGAAGCGTTTAACAATACCACGAGCAGATTAGATGTTGGTAAACTTCGGTGTGTTTTTTTTTTGTTTTGACACATACAAGGTCATTTGTGTTACGCACTATACATTGCCATCGAAATGTATTGACATCGGTAAGGCCTCAATTGAAGCGTATCAGCATTTTTTTTGACTCTATCAAATTTTTAATGAATTTAGTTTAGAAACTAATGTGATGTATCCCTTTAAGAACATCTTTCAAACATTAAAGTGATGTATTTATCACCAATAAATACATCACTTCAATTCTATGAAAGGCTATACTTCCAACATTAAAGTGATGTATTTATCACCAATAAATACATCGCTTCATAAATGGGTAGATAGCGCTTATCACCTCGTTATCCTTCCTTGCGAGGATGGACATCGCCTTTTTGGTTACGAGTGCCATGTGGAACGAGTAGTGATAAGATATTGAATTTATGAATGCATGACAATGTGGAATGCATAATTTAGGATATTTTATTAGGTCATAAGTGTTTGATTTAGTGTTAAGAAATTGTATAAATAGCAAGTAAGCGTTAAAGAAAATATAGTCTTTTGAGATCAAGCGAACGTGTTTCACTTGTGCCTATCATTCGAGGCACTCTTAAAAGATTTTCCCTGGATTGTGCCAATAATTCAGCACTTCAGGTAATACCTACAATCGGCATTTATATTCCTTGGCCAGTGGCATAAAAATTGTGCCGGCCGTTTCAAAATTTAACTTTCCTTGTAATAATTTCTTTTAAATCCACATATCCTCAATATGGGAAACTTTAGTCGATATGGAGATGACCAAGACAACAAAGGACCACAATCATCACGAGACTTTTCTACCACATCACATGACAACCATCACACTAATAATTTAATAAAGAAAATTGCTTTTTTTGAAAATTTTATCCAATAAAAGATAATGTTATTTCATGATTGCAGAAAAATATTAAAATAAAAACATTAAACTATAATAGTCACGATAAATTCAAACTCGCATGTTGTTTTCATATAGATAGGCGTATCTCTTACTTCTACTTATTTTTAAACCTACCTGTCATTTAGTAAATCATCTATACGCTGTTTGTGCACGATGTCATGACGAATTAATGATTCTTCTACAACTCTAGTCAAATAAGATTCTCCATTGAATTGCGTAAATTTAATACTTTGTACTAAATCGGAATTTTGTTTCTTTAAAACCTGCATATCTGACCTTATTTCAGAAATATTATTTGATTGAATTTGTATTAAATCTGGAAAAAGGTAGTTTTTTACATTTATTTAGATAATCATGATTCATTGCATACCCATTAGTTGGTTCAATTTCAAGTTTATTTCATCTAAATCAGTAAGTTGGTTCATTTCAACTTTTTTTTTTTGATTTACTGCGAAACCAGCAAGTTTGTTCCAATTATTGAAGATCTTAGCATTAGCAGCTGTGAATGAATCAATTGTTTAATTAGTTTTTAAAATAAATATTGCAAAAGATCAACAAAAATTGCAAAAAATGGTTATCGAAGGTACACTTTTCAGTGTGTGTTGAAAAACATTAATATAACTTGAAATAGCTCAAAATAGAAACCGAATTAAAAACAAATTTAATTGAAGATAAATCAATATCTACGAAGATATAGATGATCAACATTAGTTTTCTCTTACAAACCCGTTTTTTGAACTATGCGAACAAAGTAAGAAACAGGTTCAAAGAAAAGCGTTCAATGCTGTAGCAGTTAGACTATTAAATATTTTGAGGTTCTTAATGATATCTAAAAACCAAATCTTTTAGATGAAGACTCAAAAGAGGTGGAATTTTATAGACTGTATGTATAAACAGAATAACATTTTCACATCTTTCCATCTAAAGAAAAGACCTGAACAGACCTCTTACAGTGTTCACGGGTTAAATTTTTCTGATGAATCATATTTGTATCGATTGCATTTTTAAAACGTTGAATGGCATTGCTTAGCTCCACTTTCTGGGCATTGGATCCGCCGACACAACAATGTGAATCACTATTTGCGGCAGGCTTTGATCGCCTCAAATTTGGTTATTTTTTCTAGTAATAGATTTTGCAATCATAAATATTCTTTTTTTTCAAATAAGGCATTGTATGCATAGATCCTTTTTTTGACGAGAAATTACGCGGCGCACTTTCAAGTGTATTCTTATTATTCAAGATCATGGACAGGGTCCGATTTGAATTATTTCACCTATATTACGCCTTTTGACTGATCACTATCAGTGTTTAGTGTCAACTACATGATTAAGTAGAAATGGATGAAATTTATAAATTTCAATTTAAGTGCAGCTGCACAAATTTCGCGTTTCATTCGATTGTTTTTCAGTTAATCAACTGAAATCAGTTCAATCCAATTATTTCGCCGTTAATGTTAATTCAAGTGAATTAATTTATATTCAATTTAATACTAGGCAGCCATTATAATTCTGCAATTTATGTTTTATAATGAAACGAATAATTTAAATAAATCTACAATAAAATGTGTAGATAATAATCGTTAAGTCCCTCATTAGTTTCACTCGCAAGCGTGACGACAGCAATAGAAGCGACTCCTGAAAGGAGTTGTGTGGTTTTTTTTGTTTTCCTTTAACACACATGACTCGGTGAGTTAGTGAGGGTAATGCAAATTTCTAGCGGAACCGCTAGTAACCAGCATGAAAAGTGATGAACGCAAATTTGTAAATAAAGAAGTAAAAATCTAAAAAAAACCCTAAGCAATTGCGTGGGTTTGGATTAAATGTTGATATTCTTCGGAGTGTTCATGCATTGAAGTCACATATGCGTACATCGAAATATTAAAATTTAAATTAGCAACACGGGCATGATTTAAACGGGTTTCGTCGAAAAGATTTTCTCAATTTGGTTGAAAATAAAGTTTTAGCTACTATTGTTCACTTTTAAATAAAAAAAAACACAAAAGTTGTTTTAATTGCATTAGTTACATTACACGTAAATGTTTTTCGTTATTTTGAAAATCGATATTTTTATGCCCCCAAAAATAGTAAAAAAATACTTCTGAAATGATTTTTCTGAAACCCGCCATTTTGTTAAACAATGAAAATCTTATTAATAAGCCTTTCAGAGTTGGAAAATAGTGAGAAGGAAATTTTTATTGGTCGCGAGCATATCAGTGTTTAATTTGTGCTGATAAAAATAAAATATCAGCATAAAGTGGCGTGTAATGAACTAAGATGCACGGAAAAAAGTCTTCCAAGCTGAAGCGACATATGTTCATTACCATCGAGGAGCTTTACAATGGGTATGCTATTCGGTTTTTCTAAATGCGTTCCGTGCACGCATGTACGCCATTCCCGTCGTCGAAGCATTGCCCAGTATGAATTACGTCCACGTGTGAGTGCACACAATGTACATGTTTTGTGGTGGGCGGAGGAAAATATTATTTACATAAAAAGGAATTACACTTGAAATAGGATCATGGTAATTTATGCAAAATGCAAATAAAAGAATTTGTTCAACGCTCTCGCACAGAAAACTTAAATTTCGAATATTAAATTTTCTGTCGAATAAAAATAACACATTCAATCATGCATAACAAGCCGACAACAATAGCTGGTTTTTCAAATGTGAAGTATCGTTATGGTTACGACAGCCCGACATTATTGACTCATTTTTTTTTGTATTGGTAGTACTCGTTACGCACGATTGGCGACGTGACTGGCGTCACATTTGTGAGAAAAATCTATAGCACTTGTTCGATCTACTGAGTTTTTGTTTTTCTGATTCTGTTGCATGCACTGATTTGCCAAATGAAAAACGATATCGCCAAAAATTGGGAATTGAATGTAATTGTGATGTACGATGCCATTGAATGGTGGAGACCGTGCTGCACGACTACAGTGCTCAGGCTTGCAATAGTAAGATTGTTAATTACTTAACTTTTATTTTCTTTCGAAATTATTACTGTAGTTTTTTGAATTTGCTTTGGTTTTACATTTTTAAACGAGCTTTTGCATTTTGTTACTGTTGGCTACCATTATCAATCTATCATTATATAATGGAGTAGAATTTAAAACTCGAGAGCTTCCGTTGTGAGCCCTTTCTTCTCATTTACAAGATCTTTCGTCTTATGTGGACTGAAATAAAATAAAGTAAATTTGCTCTCAGCGACCTTACATCGCGAAGTAAAGTCGATATGAGCGCTACGAAAGCAGTCGAGTAAAATAGAAGCCGTAAGCCTATAGCCTTAAATTTGATGATAATCTTTTTTTTGTTGCCGGGTTTTAGATAATTTGCAATTCGGGTAATGAGTAAGAGCTAAGACAAACTGAGCTGGTCTGTCAACAATAACCACCAGCCTCTAGTCATCGAGAGGCCGAACAAATTTGTCGGTAAAATACATAAAGATCCTTGACTCTTGCTCGAACTGAATGTGCGATTTGAGGAGTTCGAAACTATTTCGAACGCCTGCAAAACGTACTATCAAAAACCAATTCAATACATATTTACTGTCCACGAAAACACAACATTTAAATAATTCTTCGTTTTCTCGGTGTTTTTGCGCCATTTCAGTAATTTATTTTAAGTAAAACTTTTCCAAACGCAAATATTTTATATTATAATAACATATATATATTTCAAGGGTGAGAGTTCCATCTTCTTCAGTGTTATTTTACTATGGTTGTACATTTTTTGCCTTAATTATAAATCCTCAACGTTTAGCTACTCATACACATATCTATCACACAGTTTTATCTACTTAATTAGATCTAACAATTTTGAATATCCGTTGCCTGCGTCTCCATTGAGTCTCAGTAGTATGGGTTGTCTAATAATCCATAGACTCTCATAAACATCCAATTTTCGGTAGTAAAACCTGGAAAACCAGGTACAACGAGCATGTCAAAGAAGCGGAGAGATTGAGGTCAACAAAAACGTCCAGTGAAGCCGCGAAATCAGCCGTGGCCAAACACATGGTTATAAACAACCATACGATCGGCTGGGATGACCTTCAAGTGGTACAGCAGGTAAAGGACTACCGAAAATTGGATGTTTATGAGAGTCTATGGATTATTAGACAACCCAAAAACCTGAGACTCAATGCAGACGCAGGCAACGGGTATTCAAAATTGTTAGATCTAATTAAGTAAATAAAACTGTGTGATAGATATGTGTATGAGTAGCTAAACGCTGAGGATTTATAATTAAGGCAAAAAATGTATAACCATAGTAAAATAACACTGAAGAAGAGGGAACTCTCACCCTTGAAATATATATATGTTATTATAATATAAAATATTTGCGTTTGGAAAAGTTTTACTTAAAATAAATTATTTAAATAATGATATTAACAAAATTCAAATGCAAATCCAATGATTTCACAGATCATTGTTTTGCCTATTGCTTTCTTCGAAGCATTAAGTAAGCTTCATCATAAATTAAATTATAAAACATTAATTTTTCAAACTTTTACTTACAGCTTTCATTTAAAGCATGAATGTTGAGTTCCTTTATTTTTTTATTGAAAAGTTCACAATTATTTGAAGACATTTTCGGCAAATCTTTTATATTTTGCGGCTGTGAAGAATTTGATAGTATTTGCTGCACTTCTCTACTGGGACTAGACCCACCGCTGACGCAATTAATATGATGTATATCCTCTTTTATATCTGGAAAAGAAATTTCGGCCAGAGGGTAAAAATTTTTAAATTTGACTGTTTTACAGATTTATTGTCATTATAATTCCATTTCAAAATTTGAATAAGAACATATTTTCCATTTAGAAAATGCAAGTCCAACTTTATACAATTTAGATGTAGTGTTAATGATTTGAATTAAAGAATTTTCGAAAACTGGAAAGTTTGTATTATTCACTTTAGTACATATATTTTGTTGGGGATATGTCAAGAACTATACTATTAACATGTGGTTGGATCTAAATTTTAACAAAAATTTTATTTTGGATTGTGCACGATACACTATGATTATATACAATAACACACATATCGTAGTCGCTAGCGGCCAGATCTGGCGAATATGGTGGGTATAGTAGCAATTTGTACATTGTTGCCATTGTAACCATCGACATGTGACATATTGCATTGTCTTGAAAAGAGCGCAGTTTTTGTCTTGCAATTGAGACCCTTTATTCTTTATTTTATCATTCAATCGCTCCAATACCGCTATGTAATGTAAACTATTGATAGCTTTTCTTTTCTCGATGTAGTTTACAGATAAAGTACCATGCAGATCCCAAAATACATACGCCGTGACCTTCCTAGTCAACATCATTTCTGATTGCTTTTGAAACCTTTCACCCGATACTCTCCAGTCAGATGACGATGTTTTTTTTATTGCTGGTGTAAGTGTGCGATCCCCGCCTTAGCTTTTGTAACGTACCGAAAAAGAATTTATTTATACTCCGATTGAAATCATCAACACGTTGTTGATTTTGGTCTATTGTCAGTAAACGCGGTAGCCACTTCGAGCAAACGTTTTCCCCAAGTTGTACAAAATATTTTCCAAACTATGTTACGTTTACCGCAGGCCTACCCAACTAGTAGATTACCGAAGCCTCACAAATTTGAGCGCTCTTGTACCGGTAGTCGACGAGGTGATTCATACCGCGTCATCCGCACAGTGGCGGTCCTGATTAATATTTTTTAAACCCGATTGGCTCACCGAGTTGAGAATGAGAAGAGAAAAGGAAAGAGTGGACTACTTCACTACTGTGGTGACCAAGAACATTCACACTATTCACATTTCAAATTGATCATCCTAAATTTGAATACACAATTAAAAACAAATTTCCTTTTAGACCCTGGGGCCCACATCTGAGACACTCATATCTCGATTTGAAGACATGTATTTTTATAATCGCATATTTTTTTTGGGAGGTGAACACTGCTGCGGCGCTACCATTGATCGTACCTAAATTTATTATATTTACGTGGGCATCAGCGCGGGTAATCCCATTCTTCCCACCCAATCCTCTGTATTTCACGTGACGGGCTGCGTATTTAGCTGCCTTCCGTGTATTGCCGCTTCCTGTCCACTTCTGAGAGGTGCAAACTTTTCATTACACTATCAACCTATTCGGTAGCGTACCGCTACTTATCGCCATCTTGCAACATTTATTATACAATCCGAGTCACGCATAAGTTTTGATTTTGGATGTGCAGTGCCTGACTTAGAATTACTCTCTCCTTCGTATAGCACAGGCAGTCAAAAAAAAAAATGCTGCACGGTCTCTTCGATCGATTTACACATTGGACACATCGGTGACTTATCACGCCTAAACCGATAGAAGTACGCGTGAAAGTTCCATGCCCACTCAAAAATTATATATAATAAATAATATTATATAAGTGACGTTTTCATCTCTTGTTTCAATCCATTGACGCACGTCGGTGATTAAGGTTCGTATTCAGCGACCTTTTTCTGAGCTTGGTCCATTGTTGTTGTACTTTTCGAGTGTAACAGTTCGTTCGTCTCGCTGTATTCACATCCGCCAGTTGTTCCCTCCTTAGAACAGTCAGTTTACTCGCAAGGAGCTCAATTGGAAGCATACCTGCGATGACATACACTGCTTCGTCCGACATGGTCCTATATTCGCTGCACACCCTCAGAGCACTCAACTTGTATAGCGAATTCATTGTATTGTGTTCTGGATGCCCCCGGTGCTCTTCCCCAACCTGATGCCGCATAAAACAGTATGAAGCGCACAACTTTCCATATGAGAAATCTGCTACTCTGCCTTGGTAGAGACAATACTTGCTTTCGCCACTCTTTTGACTGGAAAGGGTACAGGCGTTTTAAACCTGAGCCTACTGTCCAATATCACCCCCTGATATTTGATGGTTTGTTCTGAGGAAATCTCAATGTGTTCTTCTCCTTCGACCATTTTGTGATGAGCACCGCTTCAGTTTTTCGATTTTCCAGCTCCAAGCCTACTGATGTCAGCCATATTTTGACGTCTTATTGGTGTATAGCCTGACATTTTCCAGTTGTTTGCTCTTTTCTACTATCGCGACGTCATCCGCAAAGTCGAGGACGAGTCCAATCACCGAGCCCTATGGGGCATCCGCGATAACATCTGTCATCTGTCTCATGATAGAGCACTCTTTCCGAGAGGTAACTACTGATGATTCACTCCAGGTATGCTGGAATGCCTACTTTCACAAGACAGCTTATGATATTGGACTATAACACTAAGTTAATATTCTGATGGCCATTTTGAAAAATACACCGGGCACCACAAGAATGATTTCAAAATACGATACATGCGAGAAATACTGAGGATCAGCGGCACAATGCAACCAATAAAGATAGCAATTTTTTTATCAACTCAGTTCTCGACGTTTAAATTGATAATTCCCAACCGGGGAGTACGTTTTGCACTGTTAGAGAGTGATGTTGATTTGGCTACTTAGGGCCGCATTTTAAGATCGGTATCATCAACACTTTCTCTAATAAATCCGGATGAAGCTTTAATTGGTGTTTCTAATCGACACGAAGAAAATTGGATAGACACAATTTCGCAATGCAATTTAAATAGATTTTGCACTATTTGTTCCAGCGAATCGTTCATCCGTGGACGTAAAGACTCCATTTTTCAGCTATTCGAGTACTGATTTGTTTGACCGTACAAGTTGCTATACAAATGGAATCAAAAATTTTACCATTTGAAGGAAAATAGTTCAAAAATTGTTTGAACTACACAAATTGGTGAGTGTTTTACTATAACCACGTGTGTGTATGTACTGGAGGGGAAACGACAGCTAATGAAATGTTTGTTGATTCTATGACACGTGAGCCTTCTTCTTACGGAATAATTTTCACCGTATGGATAACACTGCCGTATTGGAAGATGGTTTGAATTCATTTTCAAATTGAAATCAATAAGTCAATTTTTCTTATCAACTGAGGGAATTACTGTTACAATGACAAATTTTCGCAGCATCGACTATACGAGTTAATCGTTTTGGAAATCATCCTGAATCAGCTAATGCAATACTACCGGGTGTGAATAAAATTAAGCAAATGATCCGTGTTTTATTCCGCTTTTTCGATAATGGATTTGTTAAGTTTCAAGTATTAATTACCAAATGTTAATATTTGTGAATCAATTACTGTTGACATTGCAGATGACAACACTGCAAGTGACTTAAATGATCAGAATCATTCTTAACAGTCCTACGGGAAAAAATCAGCAAAAGAGAGCCAGAATATCAAAATAATTTTTGAAAAACAATTACTAATAGGGCGAATATTTTTTGCGTTAAAATTGGTTTTATTTATTATTGTAACGAAATATATCCGTGGAATATGACATATTCCAATAAATCCCATTATCTGGCACATTAAGGGTCTATCTAACGACTTTTGTATCACTGATGAAAAAGCTTCTTTCGTCAAACTTCAAGTAGAATGTTCAGCTTTATTTGTATAACTTTTGAGGATTTGTGTGCATGTACTAAACCATCGAAGTAGCCTCACCAGAAATATTTGGAACCAGCAAGTCAGGTGTGTATCTAGCTCTGTAGCCCAGTATCAAATATGTACAGGAAAATATAGCTCTCTTTACATGAAAACCTATAATTATAAAGAGTAATTCTGAATCTAAGTAAATGTGGCGACTTGTTGCACGTTCATAATAACTGACGCGGTTCATCTTTTTTCCAGGTGTTTATCCAGGCTCCCTATCACTATAAAGTTTTAAGTAAATTTCGCTTTGAAAATTACACTATTTAACGTAATGAGCCCCTGAATCTTAATTTAAAAGGTTGCCCTCTAAAATTTGACAATGTAAACGTAGTCCACACTTCAAAAACTTATTTTTATACGACGAAATTAGGATAATCCACCAAAATTCGAATAACGTAGGTAGGATTTCCTTATTGTTAACACAACCACAAAAGTGTTATAATCTATGACCGCAAGTCAGGTTTTTAATTCCATAATAAAAATTGTAGAGTTAATATTTTCCATATTGTAACAACTTAAAAAATTAGAAAACATCTCGATTTCTTTCAACTTTGGTTTTTTTTTTCTTCGGTAAATATTCATCCGTTGTATGAAATCTAACAGCCGTATTTTATAAACAAAATAATTCTGTGTCCAATGGTTTATCGGGTATCAAGGGCTGGAAGGGATGTAGGGTAGATCGCCTCCTCGTGGTGCATCCTGGGTAACGCTAAATGATCTACCACGGCACGACTCTCGATTGTTTTTTGGACAACTCTCTCGTCTTAACGACTATATCTGATGCTTTGGGCTGGTAGTAGTGGTATTCTGTCACCTGAGTACGCAAGAGTGACATCTTGCGGAAATGGCTTTAAGGCTAATGCCAATGCTGCCTCCGTCCCGGTAAAACCCTGGCAGGCCTCACGGTACGTTCAAAACTCGTCGCCACTAGTCTGGCCGTGTAGGTTCAGTTGAGTTTGGACTCCTGATTAATCCCCGGCCCGGCTCTGAGCACATATCCTCATAAGGGAATGTGCCAACCCTCGCATGGCCTCCCTGCTTCGGCATAGATAACCATGGGGTCTCAGGGGAACTGCACAACGAGTGGAGATAGCGGCTGTGAGGGGGGACCCAAATCGCAATGAATCCCGATAAATTTAAAAAGGAAGATCCACTCGGCCCGGAAGGGAAGTGGACGAAGGTGACGCGTCCTTCTAGTGGGAAGAAGACCGCGATACTCAGCCAACCCCCTACTTCTTCGAGGGATGCATGCTCCAAGGCAGCTATGCCAGGGGCAAGTACTCCCTCAGTCAAGCCTATTGGCGCTAGCGGTAACACCAAGGTAACGGCGAACAAGCCGGCCCGCAATGTTGCCGGAGCGCCCTCCAACACCGCTTCCACTTCAGGTGTTAAGAAGCAACAAAACCCCTCAGTCACGGCTTACAGAGACAGAAGGTCTGCCTTCAAAGTCCTGAAAAGGCTGAAAGATTTACCTCCGGATGGTCTTTCCCAGAAGGATAAAATCTCCCTGAAATGGGCAACCACCAATAGAGGCTTACAAAGCCTTTATTACAAAGAAAGAGGCAACTCATAAAAGATGTAGATCTAATGAGTCTGCCCCAATTCAACCGAGCGTCCAACTGCCGGTTAGTAGAAGACCAAAACTGGTCACACCCAATCCTGTTAAGGGCAGGAGTTTCAGTGAAGCTGCCAAGGACAGCCTGGTATGGGCTGTTATCGACAGAAGCAGTAGCGATGGTACCATCTCACCGTCAAATTGGAAGATGGTAGAAATCGCGCTTCTTCGGGTGTACAAGCCCATAATCTAGGCAAATCCTGGCCCTCCACCAAGTTGTCGTGATGCTGGCTGGTACCAGGGTCACGTTAAATTGATAGCCTGTACAGATCAACGTTCAGCGGATCTTTACAAGCAGGCTATTGGTAGATTGAGAGAAGTCTGGCCTGGAGCAAAGCTGGACGCTGTCTCCAGGGAAGATATCCCGAATAGGCCTCGGTCCAGGGCGTGGATACCAGCGGAGCCATCCACACCGGAGGAAATTGTTGAGCTAATCAAGCTCAGTAATGCTGACCTCCCGGTGGAAAATTGGAAGGTAGCTAAGGTTAGCGAGCCCAGCAATGGATAGCGAGAGGCCCTAATAATCCTGAACGAGGAGTCGCTAGCTCCACTGGAGTCAAAGATCGGGGTGATCAGCTACGGTTTCTCGGCTATCACCCTGCGATTATATCGCAAAGACCGTACTGGGAAGGCAGTACGGGAACCGAGCAAGGAGAGTGAAGGCGAGGGAACTGTGGAAGCATCAGTAGACCCGACCGTGGACCTCTCTGAGTCAGATCTTCTCTCCGATGACGGAAGAAGCACCACCTCCACTGCGGGGTTGGCTGGGGACCTTCTCAGATCCCTCGACCTGGTCGAGGAGGAGGAGATGTCCTTATCTGACGAGGAGGCGGATAAAACATTGTGTCGCGATGCTGAGGTTTCTGCAGATTAACCTCCAGCACTCTAAGGCGGCATCCGCCGCACTGCTCCTCCACCTGGCCCAAAAGGGAGAGGAGCTAATACTAGCCCAGGAACCTTGGGTTGTTGGAAACCGGGTTTGCGGGCTCAACTTGAAAGGATACAACACAGTATCCTTCAACACAGCAGGTAAACCGAGAGCTTGCATAATCGTAAAGGAAGGCTTGAAGTTTTTAACCTTGTATAATTTCAGTGACCAGGACACCGTTGCGATAGCAGTGGAAAGACAGTCCAAACCCCTTTGGGCTGTCTCCTGCTATATGGCGCATGATGTTTTGCCACCTCCAACTAGCCTGCAGAGGATCACAAGGGAAGCCACTGCAAGAGGCATCTCTTTAATAGTCGCGGCGGACGCCAATGCCCATCATCGCATCTGGGGTAGCACCGACACGAATAAACGGGGTGAGTCACTATTTGAATTTATCTCATTACATGACTTAGCCCTAGCTAACAAAGGTGAGGATCCTACCTTCATTACGGCAAGCCGCAGAGAGGTTCTGGATATCACTATGACGAATGAGCACTTGAACCAAGCTATCAAGGGATGGCACGTATCGCAAGAGTGCTCGTTCTCCGATCACCTATACATATGGTTCGATTTGGCATCTGACCCTCCGACAAATCCAACAACAAAAGGAGGATGGATTGGGTCAAATACCAATCGGCATTCGAGTCTGCGCTAGAAGGCGGACCTCCAGAGATTGTAGACATATCCGGTCTTGAGGAAGCCGTTGGGATCCTTACATTGGCCTTCAATGACGCAGCAAGGTCTGCATGTAGTCCAACGAAGCCTAGAGGGAAGTACAAACCCCCATGGTGGAATAGTGACATTGCGGAGCTGCGGAAGGAATGTAGGAAGTCCTTCAATCGGGCTAAAGAATCTAATGACTGGTCTTCTTATAAACTAAAACTGAAGGAGTTCAAATCCTTTATCAGAAAGGCTAAACGCACCTCTTGGAGAAGTTTCTCTGCAAAAATAGAACACTCCAAGAATGTTAGTCGCCTGCGAAAATTCATGACGAGCTCCCCCTCATTTTTAGGGTCCGTTAAGAACGCAAATGGGGTCTGGACGAAATCTAGCTCCGAGACGTTGTCCGTTCTCGTGGATACGCACTTCCCGGGCAGTGAGGTTGTGGCTGATAAAGCGCATCCACACACGCTCCCGGACTGTATGCCAACCACTGTGCTTGTAAATGACAGGCTTCTACGCTGGGCAATCAGCTCATTTCAACCCTTCAAATCCCCTGGCATGGATAACATCTCACCTATCGAGATCCAGCAGGGTATCAATATAGCACTGCCATGGCTGAACGCCATTTTCAAAGCATTTGTACGGATGGCTTACATTTCACAGCAGTTGAGAGAAGCAAAAATAGTTTTCATACCTAAAGCGGGTAAAACATCCCACTCCTCACCTAAGGATTACAGACCTATCAGTCTCACCACTTTTCTGCTAAAAACTCTGGAGCGACTGATAGAGATTCATTTGAGAGCTACTCTGAAACCACTCTCTAATGCGCAGCCCGCATACACAAAAGGGAGATCGGTTGAAACAGCTTTTCACTCGCTCACCAGCTACATCGAAAAATCGCTAAGCGTCAAAGAATATACGCAAGCAGTTTTTATAGATATCGAAGGGGCTTTCAACAATATCAGCCATAAGGCTATTGGTAAAGCACTCGGGGGAAGCAATGCCGACGACAACCTGATAGGGTTCATCGGTCAATTGCTTAGCAGCAGGAACATCAACTCCACGCTAGGAAACAGTACCTTACGAAGGAGAGTTTGCAGAGGCACACCACAAGGTGGGGTGCTATCACCCCTTCTATGGAACCTAGTGGTGGATGAACTCCTGTCAAAAATAGAAGCGACTGGCTGCAAAGTCGTAGCTTATGCCGACGATGTTGCAATAGCAATATCGGGAAAGTTTGTTAACACCCTATCGGAAAGACTAAACTTTGCGCTAGGTATTCTTACCAAATGGAGCAAAGAGTGTGGTCTAAAGATAAATCCGCAGTAAACGGAACTTGTGCTCTTCACGAGAAGATACAAAATTCCACGATTTGCTGCACCTAAACTTGGTGAGACAAGTCTCAATCTATCTCATCAGGTCAAATATTTAGGTCTGATCTTAGACTCCAAAGTCGCATGGAAAGCAAACATAGCGGAAAGAGCGCGTAAAGCGGCATGCGCAATCTACTGCTGCAAAAGAGCTATTGGGAAAAGATGGGGACTGAAACCCAAAACTGTATCATGGCTCTATACAGCGATAGTGGAACCAATCCTTCTGTATGGCGTGGTTATTTGGTGGCCAGCAATGGCAAAAACATCAAACGCGAACCTGGTTAACAGGGTCAGGAGGACTGCAGCTATTGCAATCACCGGGGCTATACGCACTACCCCGACAAAAGCATTGTTTATGCTATTAAATTGGCTCCCGACGGAGCTCCTAACGAAACAGCAGGCCAAGTGCTCTGCTATTCGATTGAAAGCTCTAAATCTCTGGCGTGATGGGAATATCGGCCACTCCACCATATTAAGGAGGAATGGACCAACGCCAGAGAAAGTAGACCTCACTCCTCCGATTCCCTGTTTTCACCATGGTTTCAGGTCAGTCATCCCGAGTAGGGAGGACTGGACCGCAGAGAGAGGTGGGATACAGGAATCGGTCGAAATCTACACCGATGGATCAAAAATGGAGGGAAGAGTTGGCTGTGGCGTGTTCTCAGAACAGCTAGGCCTGAAACTATTCTTCCGATTACCAGATCACTGCAATGTCTTTCAGGCAGAGGTCATCGCAATACATAAGGCAGTGGACTGGTTGAGAAATCTGAAAATTTCTATAAGAAATCTCAACATTTTCTTCGACAGTCAAGCTGCTATCCAATCATTATCCAACGTGTATACCTCATCCAAAATTGTAATGGAAAGGCGCACACTACTGAACGCGATGTCGCTTCACTGTGAAGTGATTATTTGCTGGGTGCCGGGTCACAGTGATATACCTGGGAACTGCGAAGCTGATGCCCTAGCTAGAGCTGGCACTGAGCTCCAGGATTATACACTAACACCCCAAGTCGGCCATCCGTTGGCTTCCGTCAAGCTAAGTTTCAAGCAGTATTATACAGAGGCTGCAAATAGGGCCTGGCTGCTGGAAGAAACCTGCAGGACAACCAGGCAAACTTGGCACACACTAAGCTCAAAGCGCACCAAGCAGCTCCTAACACGAGCCGTGAAACATTAAGTTTCATCGTATCCGTACTGACGGGGCATTGTCTCATTGGCAGACACGCAGAAAGACTGGGTGTCCCTTTCCCCGATTTCTGCCGCAGCTGCAGATCGGAGGAGGAGGAGGAGGAGGAAACGATCCAACATTTTCTGTGTGAATGCCCAGCACTGTCCAGGAAACGCATGAAAACCTTAGGCTCACCCTTCCTGGACAGCCTCACGGAAGTAGCCAGTTTGAATATTAGCTGCGTAGCCGGCTTCATACGAGAATCTAAATGGTTCTCGTCACCCAACAGGTTTTAGTGCCGCATCCTATTGAAATGTGGTATCACAATGGGCCTATCTTGGCCTAAGTGAGCCGCCTTTTGACAAAGGGGGCTGCCACTACAACCAACCAACCAAGGGCTGGAAAAATTTGGAATGTTTATTTGATACCAGTTTGATGATAAAAGAACCTGTTGCAAATAACTTGCAACAAGCCGCTTTAATTTTAGGTCGAACAAATGCACTTATTCTGTACCACCAGACCGCAGCTGAGGAGGTCGGTTCGATCCCCAGAGTGGTCTCGCATTTTTTTAAACTCCATCTTCTCCCTGCTCGGGGTGCTGCTTTCAGTTGGAATGCGGATGAAAGGTCAATGCCAAATAGCGGGTTGATGCGACCTGGCAACCAGAAAAAAATCTGGAATCCGAATCCAACTGGAAGCCAGCGGGACCTTTTTCACCCGGCCCCAAAAAGATGGGAAGGCAGTGGAAAAAAACTGAAGTACCGGGAGTTGGTTGTGGAAGGAGGATGAAGCAAGGCGAGTTTTTCGATTTGTGGAGAAGAAATTTCTTTCGTGACTTGAGGAGTGGAATTTTTTTTTGGTGTCTGTTTTCGTAGCGGAATATCTGGTCCAATTCCTTCAGATATTTAAACTTTAATTTTTACTAACAAACAATTTCTTGAACATGGACGGAACATTTTGAAAAGTGGTCGGAGCTTGAACCAAGAGGGGTCGAACGATTTGAAGAAGGCTTAAGAAGGCGTGTGGGTTTTTGCTAAAATTGAGAAGTCCAATGTACGTGTCGTTCGTGATCGCTGTTTCGGAGTGTTGATTGATCATTCTGTGTCGTGTCACATGTCGTTGGTTGGATGATTTCGGATGAGAGCTCGCAACGTGGTATCAAGGAGGTGTCGAGCAAGCCAAGGATGGTTTGGCTGCATGGAGTGCAGAACCAAGGGTTGGAGCATCTTGTCTGCAATGTATTCAAGCAAGCAGTTCGTGATCAACGGAACTTTGGGGTTAATAATCCCAAGTAAGAGTTTTTGTTGCGTGTATTACTTGGGATCGCAATTCTTGCTAGACACGCAGGTTTTTCGTAGCCAATTTGATCCGAGTCATCGAGAGTAGACGCTTGGTGCACTAGTAGTGTAAACAATTTTAAGTGCTTGGTGCCGAATTATAAATATAAAGTTTCATTGAAAAATCTCGCGAAAATTGGGAAACATATAAACTCCAAAATTTCTCCCTTAAATGTGTTGCGCACATCTGTCAATTAAGTGGATGAATGCATGAACCTTTGACGAACTGATGATTCTAAACCTAAATTTAATAAATTCCATGCAAAGTCCAAGTCGCAAATAAAATAATAAATAAGGATCTCGAAGATTACTGACAAGGAAAATACATATTCCGTCTGTGACAGTAGTTACCTCAGGAATGTGTAAATGTAGTGGCAATAAATTTCTCTTCTATGAAAAAGGACTGCATCATGAAAATCTCGTTATTTAACAATTAAGAGGAAAGCATTAATGATAAAGTGAGAGTATAGGCAACATAACAGAAATGTATAAAGGTAAATACATTATTATTTTGAAATTTTTTGTGATTAACCAAAATTTTTAGCTGCTGCGGTGAAGGGCGCTCGTCATCAGCAAGGGTAAGTTGAGTATCAATAACTATTTGGAGTAAAGTTGATATTTTCTTTTTGTGTTTTCTTCACTTTTTCGTTTTTTTAATGTTTTTTCTTCTGTTATTATAGTTTCTTTTTTTAATCATAATTACTTTTTTTGATTATTATTCTGTTTTTATAATTTTCTTTTTATCATAATTATTTTTTTCGACTATTTTCTTATTATTTTTTTTAATTTATTATTTCGAATTATATTTTTGTAATTTTATAAGTTTATTATAATGTTATATTTTTTATTTTTTGAATTATTTGAAATATATATATATTCCTTTTAACCTTATTATGGCCTAAGGTTGTTTTCTTTCTTCAGGCTAAGTACCAACACCCAATCCTGATTCCCATCCCTTGTCCATGTTATTTGGATCGACACGGGCCTAGCCTAACCTCCTAAAGAACCACACCCACGCGCTGAGCTTTAGCCGGCATCGTTGCGCTACAGGGGGTGGAAAGCTAGGTCATATCAATTTTCCGTGACCGCAGTGACAATACGCTGAGGTCACAACAAACCCAGTTCTGCTATTTCTAAGGGTTTATTTAGCTCACCTTTTTTAAATTCGAGCCCTTAATAGGGCGAGTAAATATTAACAAAACCATATATATTAATTTTTAAATTTTTTCGGTACCTACAATATTTATTATTTATGGTGGCCACCATTAATGCTGTTGTTAGTGATTGTAGGACGTCTTTTCTCTGTATATCAACAACCTACGAACCCTGGGATTGAAATTAGATAAACGCGAAAATCATTAGCATAATATAATAACCAAATCTTAAAATACTTAAATAGTTTGAACGCGAGATACAAAAAAAATACTGTGAAATTTTGGGGATAATACCAACAAACATGTGGTCCAACCAACCAAATGGTTTGGTAGTGAAATACTTCAACAAGACTAACCATCGATGTGCCGTGAAGGTATTTATTGATGTACGTGATTAGCACTGATATGAGAATTCACGATTTTGAGGAAGAAAGTCGCTTTAATGGGAAGTAAAGCAAACATTTCAAATAAATAGATTTTGCCGATAAAAATGCAATACCTTTTACCCATAAAATAGAATAGCAAAATCGGTAGCGTAAAACGAAATTGAAGTAATATATGAATCACGGAGGCTACGATTTGATAATAAAAGACACAATCAGAAATTCTAATATTTCTATTCAAATTTAAAATCTTAAACTTTCAGCAAAAGATCTGGGAGAGAAATGTACGGCAAGAATGACAGCCATGTAAACCGAATCTTTATGGCTCTATTTGTATTAAAATAACGAGACTTGCATTTCAGTAACAATTATGGCTATAAGTCAGTGTGAATAGTTTGCTTAGCTTCTATAACTAATTCGCTAAGTTCTTATGATTAGGTGGATTGATATTACAGTATGAGATTTACGAGTCTAACGTGGGAATATTTTATAATAACAAATTATATTGAAAAAGAATAGCTTGAATATGAATGTGAATATTCTGCGACGTGGTGGACTAATGCCTCCGCTGGATATCAGCTTAGAACTATATTACCACACTATCTATGGTTTACGTTGTGTAACTTACACGTTTAGCAGGCGAAAATCACTGAAGTATGAAAAATGCACTTTTGAGAAAACAATATCTTTAAAACTAGGTAGCATATAATATTTTAAAGGAATAAATAATTTGTTTAAAAGGTTTATTTTTAAATTTACATTATTTTATGTACAAAATGAAGAAACCAATAATTGTCACTAGAAGTTTTAAGAGTTCACATTATAAAAGAATCCTGTTGTTTTGAATGGGATTTTTTTTACTCTAAAAAAATTAAATATGTAATATTTTTGGGAACAGTCAAAACATAAACATATAGAAAGCCACCCTTTCCGTTCTATTCAATACAAAAACATAATATGTTTTTGTGGAATTTTGTTTTTGTCGCCAGCAAATTTTTTTTTAACTTCATGCTTCTGCAAGTCTAATAAAAATAGCCCAGAACAATCTCTAATGTCGTCTGTCAACGCCATATGTAAATGGTTGAGGATTTTCAGAACCGATGTTTTAAAAAGGCCAATCACATATCCACTCCCTGCTTATTTCGCGCAAAAAGCGTTTAAGTGATTTTTCTTGTAAGATTCAATTTCCTAAATACTTGAAATGCATTAAAAAAGTTCAGTTTAACATGTACATGATAACCTGCTTTTTCCAATTTGTTCTTCTTTGGATAATAGAGAAATTAGCAAGAAATTGATCTGCTTGATCGACCCTTTTGTAAGCAATAACGCACTGCGATTTTTGGTAGTTTTATTTGTTGTTTCAATCTATTTTATGGCTTTCAATTATCTCGGCTGAGTGAATCGTAGTATCATTTGCACCTTTTGTGATTGCTAGCATTACAATAATATATCCTTAAACCAGTATAAAATAGGATCGCCAAGGCTAAAATTCTTCAAGCTATCGGCAATTCCCCTATTAACTCGTTATGTTCCACAACACCTTGCTTGTTTACTATTATAATAATTATCCGTGCATAAATAAAACAAATTTACATATGGTGCTAGAGAGGTTGTGATTGTTTGCAGTATTTTTTTCCTTGTTCGCAATATATTTCTAAATTGCAGATGTCACCTGTAGTGACTGCACACATCATTCGTACGAGAAAAATATATTTTATAATTTTTGACGCGTCATATACCTTGAACACTAACCTGTCTCCTGACAATGTTGTGCCTTTATCAAGTGAAAGTTCCCTCTGAACTTTTTATACGGAGTTCAAGTTCGAATTTTGTGGAAACGATCTCTATTATCAGCGATATAGGAATTGTTTGAAAAATGCCAGATTGATCAAACTTTTCGAAAAAGATAGCCACCCATCACTTGAGAAAATATCGATATTGCCTAGTTGGATCCGTTGACCAATATTCGTCTCTATTATGACTTCGAGCTTTCCCCATGGGCAACATCAATCTGAAAATTGTTTTTTTTTTTACTAATTTACGGTCACGTCTTTTCAGTCTGTCTGTCTTTAACGTGAGTTCAATTTTGCATGTGGTAACGATTTCTTTCTTCTGCTATCTACTGAAACATATCATCCACTGTAAACAACGATAGGTTAAGTTAGGTTATGAGGGTGCTAAGCCGAACGGCTTTTGCTTCAATTAGATCGTTTTTGGTCCATTGCAACCTGTAGACGTCGAAATCTTCAAAACAACGATTACGTCACTAATATTTTCGGAATACACAAACGTCAGAATTGCCCATAAATGGCTCGATATTCGATGGATTATCAATTTCAGCCCATTCTGTTATTTCTAAATCTTCACTTTCAAACCGTTGCACTGTGATGGAAAGACCTGATTTCTTCTGTGTAGAAATATTCCTTCGTTACTAAAATTACTTTCACTACCAAATTGTGACAAATTATCCTCGCCCGAATGTTCAGATAATTCCTCACGTACATTCCAAAATCCATTTTAAATAAAATAATGAAAGAACCGTTAAGTATTAAAATTTATATAAACAATCGCGTCAAATTGGACGACCAAATGATTTGAAAGAATTTCTGGTCAGTATATAAAAGATTTTTTCACCCAACTTACATTCTGGGAGATAAAAGTTCCCTTATTTATTTAATAAAACAAAACAATAATTTTTGGTTTGTTTCGTTCTGTAAACTTTAAATATTTCAGGTAACAATGGGACTGCGGTTTTATCTATAACAAAATAAAATAATACATGAGTGAAAATAGTACATGTGAAATTTATAAAATTTCTGGCGCAAATCAAAGCTCGCATTGTAGATAGCATTCTAGCAGACTTACAACACTCGAACTAACAAGGAGAGGCTCCGCTTATGGAATCTCAGATTTGGTTGAAATTTGGCACATAAGTAGAAGACGTCAAGGATATTCGATCCTTAAAATATTAGAGCGCAACACTCCTCCGTTTTTGAGAAAAACGCCTCTAAAGTTTTTAGCGTCGCTTATGGGTTAATAAGTTTTTGCATCTGACAGAAGCAGTGCAGTGTAGGTAGCAGCGTTGCTCATTGTTGAACGAATTTATTATTAAGAACTTTGCAACCGAAGCAAAATCATAGCTAATAGTAGGACATCCTTTGTTCCTAGATTCAATCCTGCGTCCTCTTCGTGTCTCATAGCCAAATCGCAAAAAAGCAAACAACTACGTCCTTGGTATCTAGTATACGCCACAATTACTCAATATCACAGCATTTATGGCTAACAACATTGGGCGCCACTCTGGTGTTTTGCTTTTTGCCGAGTTGGCTATGAGACACGAAGAGGACGCAGGATTGAGTCTAGGAACAAAGGATGATCCTATTCTTTGATTTTGATTCGATTACAAAGCGTTTAATAATAAATTCGTTCAACAATGAGTTTTTAGTATGATTTACATATCTAAATGATAAAATAATTTGCTGGTTTCTAAAAATAAATGTATTTGCAGTTGAACATTGCTGATTCACCTTAAACTAATAACATAAACAATTATTCAAAAAAAAACAATACTCACCAGTGATCGAACACACGACGAAGACAATTATTCAAAAAGAAAAACGATATCCCGACCGGGGATCGAACACACGATCCCTTCATCGCGAGCTATTAGCGCTGCTACCTCCACTTCACTACCTTCTGTCAGATGCAAAAACTTACTAATCCATAAGCGACGCTAGAAACTTTAGAGGCGTTTTTCTCAAAAAACGGAGGAGTGTTGCGCTCTAATATTTTAATGATCGAATATCCTTGTCTTCTATTTATGTGCCAAATTTCGTTTGAATCTAAGATTACATAAGCGGAGCTTCTCCTTGTAAGACTGACATTAGTTCTAGACTAAGACCAGTAGATATTTAGCGATGAACGAGGTAAACAAGATACATACAGTTTAGCTCTGTATTATTTTCAAAGTAGTATAAAGAGATAAGAGATTTTTTCTACAACAGGTAATATTCCAATTAACTAAATGAGGAAAATAATGTACCCAGAAACAATTTAGAGTATTTGCTGCATCAAAAAATGAAATTCCAACACAAAAGGTATGAGCAACCGACTCGCCGTTCGACACCAGTTTGTGGGAAAGGTATTCATACCTTTCCCACCGATAGTGTGTTAAGTATTTGTGCAAAAATAAAAGCAAATGAAGTTGAAGTTCGAAAAAATTCTGTATCTAAAATATAAATTACTGAAATTATATTATATCGAGATTTATATATATATAGTAAAATTTTCTAAAATATAATATGAATAACGAGATGGTAGAGCTTGATTGCAGCGTTCGAAACTTTAGCCGTACCGAAAGGCAATTTCGATCATGAAGAAGATCGCGCAAACCAAAAAAATGCATTGGATACTCAACCTGAAGTAGTTAGCGTCTTGACAGATTTCGCCTAAGCTTTCGACACCGTTACTCATGCCATTTTGAACTGGAAATTCCTTTACTATGGTGTGTATGATGTTTTGCTGGCTTGGTTTCTTTCCCAAATTTCTACTTGAAGGGATAGAGTTAGCATATTTGGTGTCCACTCCAATCCTCTTTTTTCCTACCTTCGTTGTATCATAAGGCTTGATATTTGGTCATCTTTTTTTCCTGATCCATATAAATGATGTAGCCATTTTGATTACTTCTGATTTGCCGACGATTTGAAGTTGTTTCGTGTCATAACACCTAAAGTTTGCTATGACATGTTTCAAAGCGATCTAGATATGTGTCAGTGAAATCATCATCTAAATGTGTCAAAATGCCACCTCTTGATTATTTTTCTTAAAACGTTTCCTTTTCCCTAAACTTATTATCCTCTTACTTCCATTTAAGAGATCAAGGGTTTGAGAAATGTTTTTGACAAATAGGGCAAAATACTTCTTGATGCCTCAAAATCGGTCTCTTTTGATGAATTTCATTTTTCAAGGGGAAACAGTACAAACTTTTGAAAAAAATACATTAGTTTATAAATATAATACTATTTTGCAACTCAACAATATACAACATAACTACAATTTTATATTATTTTCACGGTTGTTACCGTGATAATAACGTGATAACCTTGTCTTTCTTAGTAACGCGGTTGTTTTTCATGTGAAATATAGCTGTCTTAGAGCATGAGTCTTCTGTTATAAACAGCACTCTCTCATAATATCTTCTAGATGGCGTTATACTTGAATATCTGGAGAGTTTTATGTGACGTTCTTAATGTTCACCGCAAGAGTCGCTTGCATTGCATGGCAGTTGATGTCTAACAAACATGCGACAGTCCCAGTCGACGTTCATTTTGACAGCTGACAACACGCGAGTCGTAACCTTTCAATTGTTATACCTTGTTATATATATCTTCGGAATAGACTTGTTAGTTGAACTCGTCTTAATATATTCGTTATATGTGTACATCCCCACATTTGGTGACCCCGACGTGATCCGGTAATCGCGTTTGAAAAACAATTAACAAAATGTCCACCAGGACAGACTTTGACGAAACCGTGCGTGAATATGAAGCCGAAAACGCCGGAGACATTTCGCAAAACCCGTTTGCCCAGGACGTGAAAGGTAACGACCACGAGACGCGAGTGGAATCGATTCAGCATGTGCGACTACCACCATTTTGGACGCGCAGATCCACGCTTTGGTTTGAGAAAATCGAAGCACAGTTTAAAGTGCATAGAATAAGTGCTGATGAATCGAAATTCAGCATAGTGCTCGTGTCAATGGAAATTTCCACACTCGAAACGATCGCGAATGTAGTGGAAAATCCTCCTCGAAAGTGCTCACTGAACTAGAGCTCGGGGATAGGAAACCTTCCCAACTGTACAGGAAGATGAAATCGTTGGCTGGAGACCAGGTTACCGATGACGCGTTGCGAACGCTATGGCTACGCCGTTTACCGGCACGATCCCGTGCTATTTTAACAGTGTCAGCGCAAGTCGACGTCAGTGCTTTGGTGGAAATGGCGGATGGGATACTCGCAGAGTTCAATGCGTGGCCCGCAGTTGCCACAATAACTGCTGAAAACGCAAGGCTCGAGAGAATCGAG
Source organism: Oxycera nigricornis (assembly GCA_963942545.1). Lineage (NCBI taxonomy): Eukaryota > Metazoa > Arthropoda > Insecta > Diptera > Stratiomyidae > Oxycera > Oxycera nigricornis. The sequence continues at coordinate 49,933,875 of OZ012661.1, read as the reverse complement.
CGAGCGATGGAGCAGCTGCAAGATCATGTGAGGCCGAATCGAAGATATCGTTCCAAATCACGCAGTAAGTCACGTGATCGAACACATTCGGCGACAAACATGGATGGGAAAGAAGCGCTATGCTACTAACATCAGAAATTCGGAGACGCAGCTCGACTGTGCCGCAAATATTGCCTTAAATACTCTTTAAACTAGACGAGTCGTCGTTCTCAGGCGTGGTGGACGGAATGCTTTTTTTTTTATCGATTCGGGCGCCAGAAATTCATATGTAGCGCGAAAATTAAGCGATAAATTGAAACTTCCCAGCAGTTTTAAACTGCACGCTGCCAACAACACGACGATCAACACGTATGGAGAACGTTTGCTCCATATTGACTTGGACTTCGGCGAAGGTTAGCATGGTACTTCCATGTGGCGGGATGTAGGGTAGATCGCCTCCTCGTGGTGCATCCTGGATAACGTTAAATGATCTACCACGGCACGACTCTCGATTGTTTTTTGGACAACTCTCTCGTCTTAACGACTATATCTGATGATTTGGGCTGGTAGCAGTGGTATTCTGTCACCTGCGTTCGCAAGAGTGACATCTTGCGGAAATGGCTTTCAGGCTAATGCCACTGCTGCCTCCGTCCCGGTAAAACCCCGGCAGTCCTCATGAGGCCCGGCTCTGAGCACATATCCTCATAAGGGAATGTGCCAACCCTCGCATGGCCTCCCTGCTCCGGCATAGATAACCATGGGGTCTCAGGGGAACTGCACAACGAGTGAAGATAGAGGCTGTGAGGGGGGAACCAAATTGCAATGAATAAGGAAGATCCACTCAGTCCGGAAGGGAAGTGGACGAAGGTGACGCGTCCTTCTAGTGGGAAGAGCGCGATGCTCAGCCAACACCCCACTTCTTCGGGAGGTGCATGCACCAAGGCAGCTATGCCAGGAGCAAGTATCTCCTCGGTTAAGCCTATTGGCGCTAGCGGTAACACCAAGGTAACGGCGAACAAGTCGACCCGCAATGTTGCCGGTGCGCCCTCCAACACCGCCTCTTTTTCAAGTGTTAAAAAGCAACAATCACCTTCTATTGCGGCTTACAGGGACAGAAGGTCAGCCTTTAAAGTCCTGAAAAGGCTGATAGATTTACCTCCGACCACCAACCACCACAATAGAGGCTTACAAAGCCTCTATTACAAAGAAAGAGGCAACTCATAAAAGATGTAGATCTAATGAGTCTGCCCCAAGTCAACCGAGCGTCCAACTGCCGGTTAGTAAAAGACCAAAACTGGTCACACCCAATCCTGTTAAGGGCAGGAGTTTCAGTGAAGCTGCCAATGACAGCCTGGTATGGGCTGTTATCGACAGAAGCAGCAGCGATGGCACCATCTCACCGTCAAATTGAAAGATGGTGGAAATCGCGCTTCTTCGGGTGTACAAGCCCATACTCGAGGCAAATCCTGGCCCTCCACCAAGTTGTCGTGATGCTGGCTGGTACCAGGGTCACGTTAAATTGATAGCCTGCACAGATCAACGTTCAGCGGATCTATACAAGCAGGCTATTGGTAGATTGGGAGAAGTCTGGCCTGGAGCAAAGCTGGATGCTGTCTCCAGGGAAGACATCCCGAATAGGCCTCGGTCCAGGGCGTGGATACTAGCAGAGCCATCCACACCGGAGGAAATTGTTGAGCTAATTAAGCTCAGCAATGCTGACCTCCCGGTGGAAAACTGGAAGGTAGCTAAGGTTAGAGAGCCCAGCAATGGACAGCGAGAGGCCCTAATAATCCTGAACGAGGAGTCGCTAGCTCCACTGGAGTCAAAGAGCGGGATGATCAGCTACGGTTTCTCGGCTATCACCCTGCGATTATATCGCAAAGACCGTACTGGGAAGGCAGTACGGGAACCGAGTAAGGAGAGTGGGAGTGAGGTAACTGTGAAAGCATCAGTAGACCCGACCGTGGACTTCTCTGAGTCAGATCTTCTCTCCGATGACGGAAGAAGTACCACCTCCACTGCGGAGGTGGCTGGCGACCTCTTAAATCCCTCGACCTGGTCGAGGAGGAGATGTCCTTATCTGACGAGGAGGCGGACAAAACCCTGTGTCGCGATGCTGAGGTTTCTACAGATAAACCTCCAGCACTCTAAGGCGGCATCTGCCGCACTGCTCCTCCACCTGGCCCAAAAAGGAAAGGAGCTAATACTGGCCCAGGAACCTTGGGTTGTAGGAAACCGGGTTTGCGGGCTCAACATGAAGGGATACAATACAGTATCTTTCAATACAGCAGGTAAACCGAGAGCTTGTATAATCGCTAAGGCTTGAAGTTTTTAACCTTGTATAATTTCAGTGACCAGGACACCGTCGCCATAGCAATGGAAAGGCAGTCCAAACCTGGGCTGTCTCCTGCTATATGGCATCTGATGTTCTGCCACCTCCAACAAGCCTGCAGAGGATCACAAGGGAAGCCACTGCAAGAGGCATCTCTTTAATAGTCGCGGCGGACACCAATGCCCATCATCGCAGTTGGGGAAGCACCGATACGAACAAAAGGGGTGAGTCACTATTTGAATTCATTTTATTGTATGACTTAGCCCTAGCTAAGAAAGGTGAGGATCCTACCTTCATTACGGCAAGCCGTAGAGAGGTTCTGGATATCACTATGACGAATGAGCACTTGAACCAAGCTATCAAGGGATGGCACGTATCGCAAGAGTGCTCGTTCTCCGATCACCTACACATATGGTTCGATTTGGCATCTGACCCTCCGACAAATCCAACAACAAAAGGAGGATGGATTGGGTCAAATGCCAATCGGCATTCGAGTCTGCGCTAGAAGGCGGACCTCCAGAGATTGTAGACATATCCGGTCTTGAGGAAGCCGTTGGGATCCTTACATTGGCCTTCAATGACGCAGCAAGGTCTGCATGTAGTCCAACGAAGCCTAGAGGGAAGTACAAACCCCCATGGTAGAATAGTGACATTGCGGAGCTGCGGAAGGAATGTAGGACGTCCTTCAATCGGGCTAAAGAATCTAATGACTGGTCTTCTTATAAACTAAAACTGAAGGAGTTCAAATCCTCTATCAGAAAGGCTAAACGCACCTCTTGGAGAAGTTTCTCTGCAAAAATACAACACTCCAAGAATGTCAGTCGCCTGCGAAAAGTCATGACGAGCTCCCCCTCATTTTTACGGTCCGTTAAGGACGCAAATGGGGTCTGGACGAAATCTAGCTCCGAGACGTTGTCCGTTCTCGTGGATACGCACTTCCCGGGCAGTGAGGTTGTGGCTGATAAAGCGCATCCACACACGCTCCCGGACTGTATGCCAACCACTGTGCTTGTAAATGACAGGCTTCTACGCTGGGCAATCAGCTCATTTCAACCCTTTAAATCCCCTGGCATGGACAACAGCTCACCTGTTGAGATCCAGCAGTGTATCAATATAGCACTGCCATGGCTGTACGCTATTTTCAAAGCATGTGTACGGATGGCTTACATTCCACAGCATTGGAAAGAAGTGTAACGATTTTTAAACTTTTTCTTTTATCTTTTCTTCTCCGATCGGGTCTCCGCTGAGACCGACGACGATCGGCATCACAGCGATGTGACAGCAGGACGTGCCGTCCGTGGATTGAGGCAAAGGACTACTATTTTTTTAGTATAACCGCTGGAGCTGTAAAATTGCCCAAATAATTTTCGATCAAAAACATTGTTAAACTCATTGAGTAAAATCATAGAAAAAATATTAGCTTCGCGATTTAAAGAATACTTAATGCAGAATAGGGTTCCATATAGAAACCAGTTTGGGTTTCAGGAAGGTCAGGAAACAACAGACGCGGTTGTAGACGTGATGAGACATATCAATACAAAACTGGACCTGGGTAGCACATTGCTGCAGTTTTTATTGATCTAAAAAAGGTGTTTGATACGGTAGTGCATGATATATTGATAAGCAAACTTGGGAACTTGGGATTTGTTGGTATGCCAAGAGAACTTATACGAACGTACCTGACAGAAAGACTTCAAATGACTGAAATTGGAAACGTTAACAGAAAAATAGCGCAGATTACTATAGGCGTACCGTTGGGATTGATGCTAGGACTGATTCTTTTCCTGTTACATACAAATAGCTTGGTGACTTTAGGAATTGACAAGAAAGTTGTGATGTACGCCGACGATACGATACTGATTCAATCAGGCAAAAATGAAGCAGACTTAGAACAAAAGATGAACACCGACTAAGACAAATATTCCCAATGGCTCATACAGAACAAATTGACACTGAATACGGAAAAAAGCAAATACATTATCTTTCAACAAAAAATAAAACTGATATTGAACCATTGATAAAAAAAAATAAAACTCTTCAGAGATTTGAAAAAAATGTACCCAGGAGTTACAGTCGATGAAAAACTAACGTGGACACCGCATATAAACGACACGAGAAAAAATTAGCACCTATGGTTGGTCTGCTCCATCGTTTCAGCTATTTCTCAGGTAAAAATAAAATACAAATTAAAAATGGATATGTACTTTCAAGAATTACATATGGGATCATAATTTGGAGCCAGACAACGAAAAATAACCTCATGAGCATGTCACGGCTACTAATCAAACCATACAAGACCATATACAACTTGCAAAGAATGACCGCTACATTTGAAGTACGGACTGATTTACATGCGAAAATATTTTTTTTTTAAATTTACACCATGAAGAAATGAAAATAATGAAGCTAGATATAAATGGGGGGGGGGGGTACGACTGCAATATGAGAAACGCGAACCATATTTTAATAAGGTTTGCTAGGACAAAGCACCTTAGGATGAATCAGATTAACGACGCATCAAATTTTTACAATGAGCTACCTCACATAGTAAGAGAAGCGCGTAACATAATATCGTTTAAAATCATGCTACGTAAACATTTATTTAAAATTCAATTCAATAATTAAGAACGCTAAGATTTATTTAACAAATGTGAAACAAAATAGCATATATTGATCTCTGAATAAAAATTGTTGAGACACTGCTACTATGCCTTCTACCGATGTACATCTGCTGGGAAGTACTAATTAAATGAACAAGCATTCAGGAAATACCTTGCATACGGACAATGCAAGCGATGAGTGATGGAGTGAGACGTTTTCGGAGAAAACGGAGGTGGTTTAAGTCGGTAAAAATCCGGCATGCCGAGAAGCAGGAGCAAATCGGTATCTTTTGAAGATTTCCACCTCCCAACGACGAAAAAAAAGATTTTCTACGCCGAGAATTAGTCCTGCCTCTCACTTGGTGTTTGGGGTTGGTGGCTGCTGGCGGGATAGCTAGTTCGATGATGCGTGCGGTCGAGGGTCTTAAGGTCCAAACACCAAGTGTCCGAGTTCGTTACACAAATTCAGTCACCTGAAAAGCCCTTGGGTTACGCGTTTTCAATCCACAATCATCAAGAAAAAAGATACACAAATAAAAACTCTAACCACCCTATTCTCTACTTTCTCTAAGTCCGCGCGACCGTCTTACCTGAACGCGACTTCTCGTCGGCACACAAATAGACTACCGCGAAACAAGAACACTACTTTACCGGAAAAAATTCAATATAACAATATAACATATACAATAAATATTTTTTCTAAAACATGGCGTTTTAATCTTGTCAATATTTTACATAGTTTTTCAATAACAGCGTGATAAATTATGAAATTGGAACTGCATGAAATAAGCTGTGAGCCACTGTAGGTATTCATTCGTTTTGTAATTAGCTTAGATCGAAAATTTATACGGTCTAACCATTTGAATGGGTATTATTGGCACCAAAATCAAAATCTGTGAACACGCAAGATTTCCATTTCCTATCAATTTTTGCTCCAATGCCAGATATTTTTTCACAAAATATACTATCATAATTACTTAGCATTTCTTCTAGTTCACGTGGTCGTAGATCAGGATGTAATTTTTGAAGATACGAACATATATAATCACTACTTGCACCGAAAGGATGTACAACAAGAAATGTCGATACTAAACCAATAGTTCGAGCATCATCCCCTTCGATTTTATCGACTTTTACCTGCGAATTATTTCCGGAAGCTTTTGAATTTGCAGATTCATCATCATTACTGCTACCGCTATGATCATTACGTGTCTGATCTGTCGCGACACAATCATCAATTTCGGAAGATTTGCTGATTTGATTTCGGCTACTTGCCTGGATGATTTTCGTTTTTAACAATAATTCTTTGACGTTGGGTTGTTTAAGCTTTTCTTCAAGACTAATAATTTATTCCGGCACGTTTCCACATGCTCCGGAGACGCAAGACACTACAAACAGCATACACTCGCTGTGTTTTTTAACTTCCCAGTTCCCTATGGGAAGTTATTGTAATGGGGTCGATTTTGCGAATCCCAAATTTTGACATATCTCCACGTTTTAAAGTCTCTAGAATCCAAATCCATCGTTTTTAGAGAGATGTCTGTGAGTGTGTATGTACGTATGTGTGTATGTGCGTTCGGAATTATTTTTCGTCTCGATTATCTCGAGAACCAAAGATCGGATTGACGTGGGACTGGTTTTAAACGACGCGTAATTACGTAACTTCGAACTGAATGGCTTTTCAGCAAAATCGGTTAAGCCGTTTTTTATTTAGGATGAAAAAACTGAAAAAACGACTAAAAATTGCTTATTTTTAAACTGTTGATACGCACTATTAATTCGTGAAGATACCAAATATCTTCATAGTAATGTTGTTATTATTGTGCGTTTTAGCAAAATTGTGATCAAATTTGTAAAAAATGTTATTTCAAAAAAAAATAAAGATTAATTTATGAAATTCCAAACTTATATTATCAGGAGTGGAGACGCTAATGCAGTTAAGATTTGAATATTGTTATAAATAATTTAATATTGTTAAAAACAATCAAATAATATTAGTTATAATTTGATATTGTATATATAAAGTCAATTATAACTATTCAGTAACGGTCAAACATTCTTAATAACGAATGTTTATTGTAAATAATAATTAAATACCCTCAATAATAGTTGTGGATTCCGAAGCCGAAATGAAGAACGAGGTTGAGGACGAAGTGGAGGACAAGAAGGATGACAAGGACGAAGAGAACGAGGTTGCCGAGGCTTTGGTAGAGGATGAGCAGGTGGTGGAGACGTCTTCCTCTACCAAAGCTTTTATTGTTAGATAAAAAAATTGATAAAAATAATAAAAGTAATTATATTAATTTAGAATAATAATGTTTAATAATAATAATTATTAATAATAGTAATTAATAATAAAAGCAAATTATAGCATTTTATTCACCCCACTGGGAAGTTAGTCGTGTGGGCCTCAAGGGTCGCACTTAGACCACATTTTTTTGTTTTGTTTTCTGTTTGTTTGCCGCCACGGCCACCACCGACATTTATATCGCGGAAGCAGCGCTCCACTTCATTTCGTCTGATTTTTAATTTACCACTTAATTACTCGTCGCAAAAGCGGCCGTCCGCCGAAAGTGAGTGATTATAAGACGAACTCAACACGTGTTCACATTTCGATCTGTTGAAATCAAATGGAAAATTAATTGATTTGACTCGAAGCACGCGGCGTTTTTTTTCTCAGGAAATCGCACGAAAGTTTTTGATAAACCTTTTCGGAGATATTCTTTGTTCCGTATTCACCCAAGTATACAAAACGTTAGTTTTTTTTCAAAAAAATGGATAACTTTGCACATGTAACCGACCCGATCCACCGCTCCAATCGACTGCCCGGTCCAATCCAGACGCTAGCGGGATCTTTTTTCCTGGTTTTCTATTTTTTTCGGGGCCTGCCGATGTTGGACACCCGTTATGACTGGTCGTCCATGAGGCTAGCTCAGTGGCGGCCAACCTAGCGGCTGTGCAACATTACAGAAGCAAAAATAGTTTTCATACCTAAAGCGGGTAAAACATTCCACTCCTCACCTAAGGATTACAAACCCATTAGTCTCACCACTTTTCTGCTAAAAACTCTGGAGCGACTGATAGAGATCCATCTGAGAGCTATTCTGAAACCACTCTCTAACGCGCAGCACGCATACACAAAAGGGAGATCGGTTGAAGCAGCTCTTCACTCGCTAACCAGCTACATCGAAAAATCGCTAAGCGTCAAAGAATACACGCAAGCAGTTTTTAAAGACATCGAAGGGGCAACAATATCAGCCATAAGGCTATTGGTAAAGCACTCGGGGAAAGCAATGCCAATGACAACCTGATAGGGTTCGTCGGTCAATTGCTTAGCAGCAGGAACATCAACTCCACGCTAGGAAACAGTACCTTACGAAGGAGAGTTTGCAGAGGCACACCACAAGGTGGGGTGCTATCACCCCTTCTATGGAACCTAGTGGTAGATGAACTCCTGTCAAAAATAGAAGCGACTGGCTGCAAAGTCGTAGCTTATGCCGACGATGTTGCAATAGCAATATCGGGAAAGTTTGTTAACACCCTATCGGAAAGACTAAACTTTGCCCTATGTATTCTTACCAAATGGAGCAAAGAGTGTGGTCTAAAGATTAATCCGCAAAAGACGGAATTTATGCTCTTCACAAGAAGGTACAAAATTCCACGATTTGTCGCACCTAAACTTCAGGAGATAAGTCTCAACCCATCTCATCAGGTCAAATATTTAGGTTTAATTCTGGACTCTAAACTCGCATGGAAAGCGAACACAACAGAAAGAGCACGCAAGGCTGCATGCGCAATCTACTGCTGCAAACGAGCTATTGGGAAAAGGTGGGGATTAAAACCCAACATTGTACCATGGCTTTATACGGCGATAGTGGAACCAATCTTTCTGTATGGCGCAGTTATTTGGTGGCCTGCTATGGCGAAAGCATCAAACGTAAACCTGCTAAACAAGGTCAGAAGGAGTGCGGCTTTTGCAATCACCGGGGCTCTAGGGACTACCCCGACAAAGGCATTATTTGTGCTATTAAACTGGCTTCCGACAGAGCTACTTACGAGACAGCAGGCCAAGTGCACAGCTGTTCGATTAAAAGCCCTGCGACTCTGGCGTGAGGAGAACTCTGGTCACTCCACAATACTACGAAGAGATGGACCAACGTCAGGGAAAGTGGACCTTGCATCTCGATTCCCTGTTTTCACCATGGTTTCAGGTCAGTCATCCCGAGTAGGGAGGACTGGACCGCAGAGAGAGGTGGGATACAGGAATCGGTCGACATCTACACCGATGGATCAAAAATGGAGGGAAGAGTTGGCTGTGGCGTGTTCTCAGAACAGCTAGGCCTGAAACTATTCTTCCGATTACCAGATCACTGCAATGTCTTTCAGGCAGAGGTCATCGCAATACATAAGGCAGTGGACTGGTTGAGAAATCTGAAAATTTCTATAAGAAATCTCAACATTTTCTTCGACAGTCAAGCTGCTATCCAATCATTATCCAACGTGTATACCTCATCCAAAATTGTAATGGAAAGGCGCACACTACTGAACGCGATGTCGCTTCACTGTGAAGTGATTATTTGCTGGGTGCCGGGGCATAGTGATATACCTGGAAACTGCGAAACAGATGCCCTAGCGAGAGCTGGCACTGAGCTCCAAGAGTGTACACTTACATTCCAAGTCGGACAACCTCTAGCTTCCATAAAGCTAGGATTCAAGCAATACTACATGAAGGCTGCAAATAGGGCCTGGCTACTTGAAGAAACCTGTAGGACAACCAGGCAAACTTGGCACGAACTGTGCTCCAAACGCGCCAAGCGGCTTGAGTTCCATCGTATCCGTACTGACGGGACACTTTCTGATCGACAGAAACGCAGAAAGATTGGGTGTCCCTTTCAATGATTGCTGCCAAAGTTGCAGATCAGAGGAAGAAACAATCAAACACTTTCTATGCAAATGTCCGGCGCTGTCCAGGAAGCGCATACAAACCTTGGGCACGCCCTTCCTAGACAACCTCACAGAAGTAGCTGAGTTAGACATTGGCTGCATAGCCGGCTTTATTCGAGAATCTGGATGGTTCTCGTCATCTCGCAGGTTTTTGTGCCGCCCTTATCTTCTGTGGTATCACAATGAGCCTCTCGTGGCCTAAGTGAGCCACCTTTGGATAAAAGGGGCTGCAACTACAACCAACCAACTTCCATGTGGCAGACGTCACTTGTCCAACAATCGGAGCCGATTTTTTATCAAAATTCAAGCTTTTGATTGACATAAAAAAGAAGGATTAATTGATGACCAACCCCAATTACTCACTATGGCTTCTCCAAGAAACGAAAACATTCCGAAGATAACAACTCTTGAGGAAAATAATATCTTCCACAAATTACTTCACGAGTATCCGGGACTCACAACTTCCTCCAATTCCACACCTTCTAAGCTACATCAAATCACTCATCACATTAACACTACTGGTCCTCCAATTGCAGAGCGTCCACGTCGCTTGCCACCCAAAATGCTTACAACAGCCAAAAATGAATTCGAGTACATGATCGAAATGGGAATTTGCAGGCCCTCCAAAAGTACGTGGGCAAGCCCACTGCATTTAGTACAGAAAAAATCTGGAAGTTAGAAAACCTTGGATTACAGCTAAACATTTATCGCATTGCAGTCTTAGTTATCTTGAAGACAAGGAAACCTGCAATATATTTTATATATTTGTGCTTCATTATATTCACTAAGACTTGCAGGAATGGAAGCGTAGCAATGCTCTTTTGCGAAAATTCAGTCATAAGAGTTTGTCTCAACTGTAAGCTGTGGGTCAACCAATACTATTAATAATTTCTTTCAATGGAGTGAATGGTAAAAATTCTGTATTGCGATTTCTTCTAACGGGATGCAGTTACCAAGCCCTCCATTTTTGAGTTAACTTCTGAAAATCAGCTTTTTATAAAGCACTATGAACTGCCTCACTGTGGGCTTCTTAATATACCCAATACCAGTGCGAATCGAAGAGAAGAACAGTTCAATGTGGTCTTGGTTCAGCTTATAAAGAGGCAGGAACTTCAAAATGTTTCATTCAATGAATCTTTTATATAAAATTTTTAAGTTTCGCAGGCAAGTTATAAATCAGACGAACCCTATTTTTCTTTTTGAATAAATTAGTCTCTGCCCATTAACTAAACGAAATTTAAATATAAATACCATTCATTTGTTAACTGGAGTTGTTTTTGCAGTTTTCCACCCTCATTTCGTTACCTTTCCATATAAAAAATAGTAAAATTATTACCATGACCGTAGCGCCACTGAAATTTTTCCGGCATATAAAGCACAACAATTCGAAGATGTCATTTGAAATTGCATTTTCGCTAAACCGATTGAAATCGAGATATTCACCGGGGCTTCATTACGTGAAGCGGTAAGGATACATATTGCACGAGCACATTAACTTGGACGCCACCGCCACCCAAAAACTCGAATATTTTAACATTTTACAACTCTGATTAATTCACTAGCGTACACTTTTCCGCACTTCCCTCTAGGCGCGCACGACGGAATCACAGTTCTTCACAATTTTCCCGACCAAAACTGAAACAAATTCGAAATATAAAAATCGAATTCCATTTTGTTTACGACTTTAGTGTAATGCCGGAACAGTGAAGCACTCCGTTTGATTTAAGAACATATTTTCGAAAGAAACGTCACGAAATGTCATTCCCGAGTTTTCGCCTCACACACCTATGAGGCTTTACACGCTTCATGCCGTTCCTTAGTTTCCTTCTTCATTGACCTAAAACAACAAATCGACGCGTGACGTTTCAACAGCCGCCAACGTCACTCGGCGGAGGCTAGTGTAGAGCACAGTATAGGTATAGCCAGTAGATAAACCTTCATATGTTGGCTTCCTATGGACAAGCGTTCCATACAATCCGTGGTACCACGGACGAAACGCACATGGTTTCGCATATGGTTTCTGTTATTCGGTATATGGTCGGGGAGATTTACGCGCAACGGTGCTGCCATCGTTTATGGATATTATTTTCGTTTATCGTGTGGAAAAATACTTGATTCACCGAATTCAATGATGAAACGTCGGAAAAATAATTATAATGGGGAAACTAATCATTTTAAAAATCGACGAAAGTGCCTTAGCACGGCAAACTGCTATGTATATATAGAAGTCCCCCAAAATGTTTTATTTTCTATACAGTTGGCAGCACATAAGATACGACAATTTTCGGGAGCATTTGGCAGATGCTTCGGGTAAAATTTGCTCCCGAAGGCCGAGTTTGCCAACTGCCTATTCTATATACTGTGGTGTAGAGGGTCTCATGTGACGCTCTTAATGTTCATCGCAAGAGTCGCTTGCATCGCATAGGCGTTGATGTCTATCATGCAACAGTCCCAGTCGACGTTCATTCTGACAGCTGACAACATGCGCGTGATAACCTTTCAATTGTTATACATTATAATCATTTTTATTTTGAGTTTTGAATTTCCGTATCTAGTCGACAACACCGCCCACTAGTATGCTGTTATACCTTGTTATATATATTTTCGGAATAAACTTCTTCGGAATAGACTTGTTAGTTGAACACGTCTTGATATATTCGGTATATGTAGACATCCCCACTTATCATTATTTAAGTTATAAATTCCATTATAAACTTTTTACCTAAAACGTTTAATAAAATAAAAAAAATTTACATTGTGTCCCCGACAAAGAATTAAATCTTAACTACCTTGCGTTACTGTATAAAAATTAAACTTCAAGTAAGTGGATTGTAATTTAATGTGCCTCATTTTGTTCGACATGTTCTTACCCTCAAAACAAATAGTAGCCGTTATTGGGAAAGGTGCGTGTGTTTAATGCGTGACCGCTGAGTTGCCGCTGTCGAAAGGTAAGTACTAATGATATTTGCATTATTCTTATTCTTATATACAGTTATTTAGGTATCGGCTTTGACAGTGACATTAATATTTATAGTTATATTTAGATTTTTGATAAGTTAAAAATGTCTTAACTTCATACATACCTGTTGTTCATCATCAATTCAATGCTTCTATTGCTAGTTTGTATTACTTTTTGTTTTCTCGTCATTATTAGAAAAGTTAAAGTTCTTAAGAAAGACTTTGATAACGCAGTGATTTTTACTATTAAGAATATTTCATTGATCTGATTATTTTTATGATTCAACTTTGGGTTTAATTTATAATTTTATAAATCAAGCTTAAATTTATAGTAAAGTAACGCTGTTGTTTCAACTTTCAACCGCTTTTTGGATAAAGTGTCATAAATATAGTGATACCATTCGAAAAGTCGCTGCAAATGTTAGTATATTATAGATTAAACTACTACTATATCAGCATTAATATTAAGAAAATATAAATACATATTTCAATTTTTGTTTTTGTAGCCACAGCTTGAAAAGTATTTTGGCCCAAATAACAGTTAAAGTATCACGCATGATCCATTGAATATCCCAATTCTTTAAGCATTTTCTAATCCATTTATTCGTCATAAAGCTTGTTTACTACGTTTTGATATCGACACTTAATATAATATATCGCATTTACTTTGACGCCAGGCTCAATCAAAACGATTAGAGAGCGCCCATCCGTGGTTACAGCGGCCCAAACGATTATTTGTGGCGTGTGCTGCTTCCTGGTGGCCAACCGATGACTCAAATTCTCGTATGAGCGGTTTGTCAAGTAAACCCTATGGTTTTGGGAGTTTACAAATTGACCGCTTTCGGCCAAACGAAGCAACTCCTTTGCTCCCTCAAGTCTAACTTGTTACTGCTTCGGTGTAAAATCATGCGCCTTTTGGAACTTGTAGGGCTTGACCTTGAGCTTATTTTTCAATATGCGTCGGATGCTGCGATCGGATATTTTTAGTCCTTTAGCCATTTGATCCGCACTTCGTCGTAGATTTCGCTCAAGTCGTTTCTTCAATTTTCGAACCATCTCAGGTGACGCTGCAGTCTTTTGATAACCACCTCCATGGCGTTTTGCGATACTACCAGTATCATTATAACGTGTTATGGTGCGATAAACAAAAGTTTTATTTACATCGAGGTGTTTGAGCTCACGAACAATCGCTGGTTGTGATTTCCCAGCTATATGTAAATCGATCACACTATTACGTTTGAATTCCATCGCTTATAACTTTTTTTTTGCATTCACTTTTAGCAAAATGCTTTTGTACGCTTGTAAACAATATTCTATCACTTAGCAAATTTCTTTATGCCAGTGTGACAGCTGCGACAATGGTCTGAAGCTGGTTACACTTGGAATGCCGGACCCTGTAGATATATTTTTGTAGAAAAATAATTGATTTTTTTTTCACAAAATATAAAAAAATAGCTGCGCTAGATGCGTATCCTTATTTACAGTGACTATTTATGGTGTCTTATTTTCATATATTTAACGAATACGTTTTAAGGTCTTAGCAGTAATTTAAAAGTAAGTGTACGTACGTTAGTGCGGGTCATTTGTTTGTAAGATTTGTTAATGGTTTATTACATTTAGTACAGCTGCTTTTAAATTTAATAAAAAAATGCAAATTAGTATATTAAATTTTTATTTCAATCAAATTGAACACCGAAAGCTTTACTGAAATGGCTAGCTGTTTTAATGGATTGGCCTCAACAATTAACGAAAGCAGCACGAATTTAAATAAAATTGTTAGAGCTCTGGATGAGATAAAACTCGATTCATCCATTAATGAAACTCTTGCCGATAAAGGTTCATCACTGAGTGGTCATGATTACAATCGCCTAGGCAACATGGAAAAAGCTCTAGCGAAGATGGAGAAAAAGGTTTTAAAGCAAAACTCTGATTTATTAAATGCTGTTGTAGCCCAATTTAATAGTGCTATAGACAACTTCGAGAGCAGATTTACTGCTGTATGTGATAAAAATTATAATAATAGTAAAAACTGTCACATACCCGTAAATTCTGAGTTGTCGTTACACAACGAATTGGTACTTGCGAGATTAAAAGTACAATCATCAACTTGAATCAAAGGTATCTCGGCCGTACAAAGGATATGTCCACATATCCAATAAAAAAGTCTCTCGAAAAATCAAATATACAAATGTCTGCATCTTCACCAAAAAATCACGCTACTTGTACAAAGAAAGTCTTCAGATTCGGAACATACTGGCCGGAAGAAAAATGGGATAGACGATTTAACTCTAATATAAAACAACAACACTGTGTCACACATCGAAAGGACTCTCAAATGCAAGAGTTTTTTTGTCAAGGGAGCTCCGAGGACTGCTGATGAAAAATGGACGCATCAGTACTTAGTCACCAAGCTTTTCCTGGATGTCTGCATCGTCGAATCATTAAAACATCGAGGCAGCAATAAGAAGAGTTCCGGCAATATCTTCAAAGTTTCCGTTCCATCACGATACGCGTGGTTACTAACCAACTCGAAAGGATTCGATTTGAAGCCAAACGTGGAATGGTATGACGTTTAGGAAATGGAGAAGTTCAATCAAAATCGGTAGAAATAAGAACATAAACAATAATATTACTAGTCTAAGTAGAAAGTCTAATTCGACTACTTATATTGACTGAAGTTGAAATCATACAGACAAAAAAAGACAGTTCTTCAAACGGACACATCCAAGACCCCTGTTCCTATACATTACCCGAATTCCTCTTTAAAACTACCCTTAATTCAAACAAATCTTACTCCTTACAGTAACTTTGTCCGTGGTGATGACCTGGTTCCAGTTACGAAGGGGTCAATAATCCTTCCAACTACTTCAACGTCTACTAAGCCGGCGAATGCTGATCCAGGCTTCCTTGACCCACTCGTTCCCCTGTAGTCAAAGCGACTGTTAACTCCTGCGATGATATTGAAGGAAGATATCCACTCTCAAGACTTCGGGATCACAGAATTTACGAAAATGTCCGTTTGTTCCTAGCATATATGCATAATGCTTCAGACTCGGCTTGTTTTGAGAGTAAAACTAAAACCAGTCTGAAAGTTCTTATCCATCAAGAGGGCCTTCCAGTTGACTTGGATGCGTTGAACATGCTGTTCATAAAATATCGTGAGCAAATGGGAGTCTCTGCAAGTCAAGTTAAACAAGAACTAAATACCTACAGTTCTTATGTTAGGTCTAAACACATTTCTGTGCTTCAAAAGGCGAGAGTGGAGCACAAAAAGTATTTTTCCTAGCAATTCATCCTCGCGAGTCAGCTTCAAGCTTTTCTACCATAAGGGGCAAATTAAATAAGCTCTTTCTTGACGCGAAATCTTGCCGGTTTAATATCCTAGCGTTCACTGAGACTTGGTTGAGTGATTCTTATAAAAACGAGGAAATTCTGGACGAAAACTGGGTAATATGTAGAGACGACCGTGATTATCGCATTACTACGCAAAGTCGAGGGGGAGGTGTTTCAATTGCAGTTAACTCCATTATGTCGAGTGAAATTGTCCACACTACTCCTCATAAGAGTTTCCAGCATACTCAAAAATACCACCCGTGGACCAAAACTGGATATAAAGCCACACAGACAGAAACCCACATTTTATGAGAATGACTAAAAAAATTATACACTTTCAACGAAGAGTAGAGATACTTTAATAAGTGCAAAGACAAGATCACGCAACATCAAGAAGACAAGAATATGAATCGATATGAAAGAGCAATCTTTACAGAGCAAAAAAGCTATTCAAATTTAGCATCATCCCAGAAATCTCTGGTAATTGTGATACTAACAAAAATTAGTTGACACATAATTTTCTAAATCTTCCGAACGGCAACTACATAGAACATTCTTGATATTCATTTAAATGAGTTAGAAACATTTTTGGTTCTGATTGATTCTGGTGTTTGTAGAAACATCGCAAAGAAATTAGAGATGGAGCGCAAGGATGTCTCGTGATGCTGATGCCTAGATTTATCAAATTTAGCAATGGAAATTCACGCTCAAAACGAGACATTCATATCCATGTGCCTTTTGAATCAGCGTAATATTGAATGCGACGCAACAATGCCAGGATATATTTATACTGGACAACTAAAAGATGGTCCTCGACAAGTCAACATTAATGAAAGAACGGCATTGGACTTGACCAACTCGTTTAACTCTAGAGGTTAGGCCGCTACCTGCAACTTATTTACAGTAATAGAGATGGCTGATCTATTGATCGCCTAAAAATGAAAGGCTTGTAAACTCGACTGATAGCTTATTCATATGTATAAAAATAATGACAAATCATTCGTACTTTTTTCCATACATGCACATGGAAGGTCAAAAATGAGACACAATCAGAGATAATTGAAAATTATAAAAAAATTAAAGGCGATGATAATCCTATTGGTAAAACGCTGAGAATACATTAAACCAACGAACACTACGTTTGGTTTTTAATGTTTCTTCAACATAATTTACAGAGAACACGGCTCAAGATAATGGGTCATATACGAACCTAAAAACCTTAGTATTCATGTACGGCAGCTATCAAAACTTGTAGCACAAGTAGAAAAATGGCGCTTGGTCGTCCTATTATAGATCAGAAGCAACACCTGTCCCTCAAGATATCTACTTTTGGAAGTAATACAGCATTTGAAATACAATTATACATTCGCCGTCTGTAATGGATGTAATAATAAAAGGGCGCATTATTTAAGCTGTGAGGTGATTTTGTGAGTTTAAAACGAACACGATTTTTTCTTGTTAAATGTAGTAATAGACAGGTTTAAAATGCAACATTCAATATTAATTTTTCAGAGACATTAGCCACGGTCTATGTTTGACATCCGTAGGTTTGCACTGTATGGATAATTATTTTATAAAACGCGTACGAATGCTATTTTTTAAAGATGGGTGTGTAATAGTAACTAGTCTAGAAAAGCGATGAAATTCATTACTGTTAGTTGCACTTTTGGCGGGATTTTAACCATCAAATTGTACATTTTATTCCAGCATACGTAAACGGTACACTGTTTCGAACTAGTTGTTTCTGAATTTATTCACATGATTGATTGTTGAAATGACATTTATCAGTATAAATGGTTAAAGTGAAAAAAGAAGCCATGGTTCCCAAAAGATGATCTGACTGGAACACCAGGAGTAGCGTAGAAGTCGGGGTGGATGATTGATGACGTATTTTTAAAATGGTTGAAACACTTTCAAACTAATGCAAAAGTAAGACTTGTCCATAAAATTCTTATTACCGTTGATGGTTATTCAAGCCATAAAGGATTTGAGACATTGAAATATGAAAAATCGAGTGGCATTGCATTCATTGAAGGCAGCGTTAGTTGTTATGGCTGTTAAAACATAATTTAACCAAGAAATTTCGAAATGGTCAAGACCACATCCAGGTCGTGTGGCTACAGTGCAAAATGCAGCTCGTGGGTTCAGCATGGGTATCTGGCTTGCAAATGTCAACATTTTTCGTGATCACCTGCTTGAACTGGCAGAATCGACAAATATTCCATTAGGTACAGACGAAACAAAAAAAGCTGACCGTCAGTCTTTGCATGCAAAACAAACATAAATATTATAAAATGAGCAGAAAATAGCTTAACATAGGACAATGAACCGTTACGATAACGTTAAACATGTCAGAGGACAAGAATGTCGAAACGAACGGTCCCATCCCGCTGATTGAGATTGTCGATCTTACTAGCAAATGGTGAAACCATTATTTAACGCGAAAAGCATTGACAGTCAATTTGACTTAATTTCAAGTTCAAGACGAGCGGTATGCTAATGTCAATTCAAATGGCAGAATGGGCAGATGGCACACATCATATTTGTGAATGAATCATGAATGAATATCAAACCAAAAAGGGTAAAACATACAATTTATTGAAAATATCTGATGTGGTAATTCCAATGCTAAATTTTAAAGGCATGGTTGCTGAGCAAAAACTAGACTCCACTTTGTCGAACAAAAAGTGGTTGTAAATAGATAATACAACAGAGGATAAAATTGCACTAATATTTTTAGAGTGAGAGAAAAAGCAATACTAGTGCAGGATGAAACAACTGAAGTTTATGATTTCGATGACACGCTAACGTTTGGATTAATTGCCTGGAAAACTTACCAGATCAAAACCCGATCGAATATCTAAGGATTCGAGCTAAGAAAGCATTTTCAGAATACTAAAGTCTGAAAATTAGACAGGAACAGCTGTAAACGCGTTGGAAAAGTAAGTGAAAATCAAACCCAGGTATGTTTTTATGATTAAAAATATTGAAATCTATCTTTCCTACTTTCACAAAAAAATTTACCAACAAGATAGTGAGAAAAACGCATTACCTGACAAGATTCATACATCTAACATGATCTTCCTTGAATAAATAATGTACGTAAGAAATATTCGAATGCTTTTTGAACCCAAAATTTATGTTAATACAGCAAAGGGACACCGGGAAAATAGTTAGATGTTTTCAAAGAATTCGTCCAAAAGCCAGACAGACAGTCATGGATCATGTATTTTAACGGAAAGCATTTAGATATTCAAACTGAAACTCGCGCTCAAAACCAGTTCATATCAATCGACACACACACATCGCAAACTAATTCACAGCGTCCTTTGCCGATTAAACTGTAACTACAATTGGAATTTTCAAAGATGATCCCTCATGAATTACCAGATAAAATTTAGAGATCGAATGGTAACTAGCAGGAAGTAAACAAGTCAAATAAAACGACGACATTCTTATATAGGCTATAAAAAAGCAGCCTAATGGAGAATCTCAATGACTTTAAACGGCTAGAGCATTGATTAAACGAAGAAATGCTCAATGACTTGAAGCGAGAGTATCAATGATCTCACTAAAAATAATAGTGTACAAGGAATTCGTCCACAATTTTCACGGCTCGGTCAAACAATCACAGCAGAAACATGTTGCATTGAATTTCAAAATCGATCAACAGAAATAGTTCGATTTCTCCGTATGACAAAAAAAGTATAACACATTCTTCAAAAGCTTGCAGATTTAGAAAATATGAACATCTTAAGCAATCCACAATTTGTGCTTCGTTTGATAAGCAGCTCCACCACTAACACGTTTTGCATAATGGAAGCTTGTAGTCGAAAATCTAAAAATGGTGATAGATTGATAATATTCTTTTACTAAGTTTTATATAAAACTTATAAAATTGACCATTTCATGCGTAATGACCTAAAGATTTCTTTATTTTCATTTTACATGCCAATTAGACATTTGAAAATACATTTTCAGAAATAATGCAAATGTACACTTTACAAGACATTTTTTTAAATAAAGAAATGCAAAATTTTATTTGAACTCCTTTTTTACAAAAAGTTCGAAAACGATCATATAAATGATATCAAATCCTCGCTTATAGTCAGCATTTACTTTTCGTCTCTATCATTCATCACTGAGTCGACAGGCCAAGCACGTGTTAACGTACATATGATGCAGACCCATTTTCTAGTCAGTTCCATGACAAACAAATCTCTTAAATTCAATTTTCTAGGACTCTGAAGTTTACACAATATTATTCGTCTATCTTCATATCAATGTGGTTTCAATCGTGTTTAAGTTTTGAATTTGTACCATGTATTATATAATATAATGAACTAACTAGGAGAGGCTCAGGTTATGGAATCTCAGATTTGGACGAAATTTGGCACATAAGTAGAAGACGTCAAGGACATTCGATCCTTAAAATATTAGAGCGCAACACTCCTCCGTTTTTGAGAAAAACGTCCTTAAAGTTTTTAGCGTCGCTAATGGATTATTAAGTTTTTACAACTGGCAGAAGCGGTGCAGTATGGGTAGCAGTACTACTAGCTCGCGATCAAGGGGTCGTGTGTTCGATTCCCGTGTTGGTATTGTTTTTTCTTTTTAAATAATTGTCGTCGTCGTGTGTTCGATCACCGGTGGGTACTGTTCTTTTGAATATTCGTGGATGTAATTAGTTTAAGGTAAATCAGCAATGTTCAACTGCAAAAACATTTATTTTGAGAAATCAGCAAATTGTTCGATCATTTATATATGCAAATTATACAAGAAACTCATTGTTGAACGGATAGAGTCTTAAAAACTGTTGTGATCGAAGCAAAATCATAGCTAATGGTAAGATCATTCTTTGTTCCTCGAATCAACCATGCTTCCTCTTCGTGCCTCAAAGCCAAGTCGGCAAAAAGCAATAAACCAGGGTGGCGCCCAACGTGGCCATGAATGCTATGGTGTTGAATAATTGACCACCATAACATTTATGACTCGATACAATGGGCGTCACCCTGGTTTATTGCTTATTACCCCGACGAGAATCGAACACACGGCCCCATGATCGCGAGCTAGTAGTTCTGCTACCTACACTGCACCGCTTCTGCCAGTTGTAAAAACTTAATAATCCATTTTCGACGCTAAAAACTTTAAGGACGTTTAAATGGAAAGTGTGGTTTCGGGATAGCGAATGGCTTCCTCTTCAGGTGCTGTCATATGCCAATTCGCTATCAGACAGCACGACCACCGTTAGGCTTATTGATGGGTTTAGCTCATTATGATTAAACTATTTTTAATATTCGAATGTGCGAATTATAATGACTGTCAACCTAGTTTCGTATAAGCTTCGTTGCTAAGTTCAGTTTTTTCCTGGGTTAGAACCTCCTAGTCTAGTCGATAACATAGTCTACTAGTTGTGCTTTGGTTAGCAACTTACTAACACTATCATTGCACATTGATGGGGGTTCTTAGCTTCCAAATTGTATGAATGGTTCATCGTTTAAATGGAAAGTGTGGTTTCCATTCATACAATTTGGAAGCTAAGAACCCCCATCAATGTGCAATGATAGTGTTAGTAAGTTGCTAACCAAAGCACAACTAGTAGACTATGTTATCGACTAGACTAGGAGGTTCTAACCCAGGAAAAAACTGAACTTAGCAACGACGCTTATACGAAACTAGGTTGACAGTCATTATAATTCGCACATACGAATATTAAAAATAGTTGAATCATAATGAGCTTAACCCATCAACAAGCCTAACGGTGGTCGTGCTGTCTGATAGCGAATTGGCATATGACAGCACCTGAAGAGGAAGCCATTCGCTATCCCGAAACCACACTTTCCATTTAAACGATGAACCATTCATACAATTTGGAAGCTAAGAACCCCCATCAATGTGCAATGATAGTGTTAGTAAGTTGCTAACCAAAGCACAACTAGTAGACTATGTTATCGACTAGACTAGAAGGTTCTAACCCAGGAAAAAACTTTAAGGACGTTTTTCTCAAAAACGGAGGAGTGTTGCGCTCTAATATTTTAAGGATCGAATGTTCTTGACGTCTTCTACTTATGTGCCAAATTTTATCCAAATCTGAGATTCCATAACCTGAGCCTCTCCTAGTAAGATAAAAGCAAATATATCGGCACTTCAAAGTAATTTATCTGTAAAACAACACTTTATCTAATTAACATTTATCAGTGAATAATTGATAATAATAATTGATAATTTATTTTTTATTTTTTATCAATCGAAAATAATTAAATAAGATTTGAACTTTCATATTCAGTATCCAAAATAAAAAAGAAAGGTTAAATGTATGATTTGAAAAGTTGGTTAGTACTCACCTGAAATTTCATCCATTGAATTGGTATTTTTTTGTTCTTGATTCTCGTATATTTTGTTGTTGACCGAGTGTTTATTCATAATATCGACAGTCTTCTCATTAGCAATTGAGGTGTTCTTTACATTAGCCAGCATTAACAAAGTAGACATTACTTCCTTGCTAACTTCTTTAGTATTCATGTCCATTTCTAATTTATAATTTTTTTTTATTTTGGTGAAATATCAAGCAAGCATGGTTATACCCCTTGTTGAATAAGCTGCAGTTGTCGTTATTTGTATATTTTTTTCACGGTGCGAATTTGATTGCTGGCTTTCGTCATTCTTGAAGTCAAATGACTTATGTTCAGCATCAGATATATCATTTGCTGTTATTTCTACTTGGTGTCCTAGGTCATGTGAAATTTTAACGTGGTTTTCAGTTCCTGTTAGGCTGCTTCGAACATCTGTTATATCAGATACTGTTGGCTGGTAGATAACATGGCATTCTTGAACACTTTTCGGTTGAACAACGAACATACGTATAACCACACAAAGTGCAAAGTTATTGTCCTCCTCCTCATCCAAATCATCTGCTGAAACAGATTCAGGTTCCTGGTTTCTGCATTTCTTAATAGTTGCGTCAACTATAGAGAAGCTCAAAAATGGGGAAGACAATGGAAATTCAGAAATTGACTTCATAAAAACACTACCATTAGAGTGAAAACCGTCTTTAGGGTTATTATATGGCGAAACGTCAGAGACGTTTTGAAAACAGTCCTCATCGCTTTTAATATACGTTAATCCGTTCACCAATTGTATCACGTAAACAATATTTATTTCTACACTAGAGATAATTAAATATGATGCAGTCCTATCAATATCAGCAATGAAAGAAATATTGCCATTTTCATTCGATTTCAAGGATAACATTTGTAGACAATCCCACGATCCACAGTCCCATATTTTGAATTCTGTATTAGCGTTAGCTCCAGTTAAAGCATACTTCCAATACGCACTGTAACAATAAATAAAATTACTCAGAAGAACCCTGGAAAACATCAACAAAAAGGATATATTTTAAATGTATTTACAGGAAAAATGCGTCAAAATTTTATACTGCTGATAAAATATTTATATACTTTTCTATTCCATACAAATACGATTCCTTACGTTTTCAATGATAAACTTTTTGGTAAATTTATACTTCAAAACTTTTTTTGTGACTTTTGTATAACTTATTTGAATGCGTTTAGAAAGCTTAGGTAGTCTTACTAATTTGGAAAATAGACTCATTATAGTTTAGTTAGTTAGACTTAGAATAGTGTTAACCACAATTATACCTAGCACTGAAAAAAACATAATTGCTAACAAGATTAATTTTGTTAAAAATTATAAGGCCCGAGAAACCAAAAAAAATCAAATTTACAAAATACGGAAACGGTGTCAATTTTTTTATTTATTAGCAAAAATCTGAATTTGTATTTTATTAAAAATAAAAAAAAGCCAACTATACGCCTAGTTATTATTTTAGTTTTGTTCTGCACAATCAGTTATTTGAAGTGAATGCATGGCAAGTAAAATGCGGCCTCAAATCTTCCCATCAACTTTATTAAAGTACCAAAACATACCGATATTTCAGCAAGTTGAGCGAAACGGAAGCTAACCAAGGGGCAAATAAAATCATCTCATCATTGTTTAAAACAAGAAACAACAACACGATAATTTTCGGCTAATTTAGATTTCAGTGGAATCTACATTTTGCACTACAGAAATTTGATAATGGCAAAGTCGTTATTACATGTTAGTGCATCTCCTGTACGGAAAATTAATATCAGAAAAGCCGGATGAAATCAGAAAAAACATTATTTTGTAAAGAATGTTTCGTATCTAAGGATGTTTTCTCAGACAAGTTTGGCAAAAACTCAATTCAACTGTTCAAATAAACTTAAGAATATGGATTGTTTCATTTATTAAGGCCGGTCCAGACGCTCCGTTTTGCACAACCTTTTGTCTGTGCAGTCTTAAGACGGAATGAAAACGTTGCAATTTTTAGAGCGTCCACATGGTGCAGAGATATCTGTATATTTCGTACAGTTTTAGTGATATCGTCATGGACGAGGTACTAATCTGGTCAATTTTGGCATGCTGTCTTGTTACGAAAAATAATACCGTCTACATGCGCCGATTTGTCCGCACAGTTCAAGGAAATCTATGCTCTCTGGCTCAGTTATCGCTGCAACTGTACAGTTTTCGCACCCATTTCAAAACTTCGCAGTTTTCCTATCTACACGCAACGTTTTCTCTGCAACGTTTTGAACTGTGCAGACAAAAGGTTGTGCAAAACGGAGCGTCTGGACCGGTCTTTATATTGAGTGGTGCAAAATTGAAGGGTGTCTTTTCATCTTAAGTAACAATTGAAGAACTGACTGGAAGATGTTATTTGACATTTTTCAAGCTCCCAGACGTTTGGCCTCAAAGCTTATCAATCATTAGTAGTTGTACGAGATGTGCTGGACGGAATTTGGAGTTGTTGACGTAAAAAAATATTAAATAAAATTTAAACAAATGGCACATAATATCTTCATTTACTTAGCACTTCAATTGTGATATTTTAGCTACTAGATTATATTATTGATGGTCGATGAGTATGTGATGACAGTGCGATTGATGATACGAAGGACTAAATTCATCTTTGTTTATTTCAAGTATGTAACCCTAAAAAATGTTGAGCCAATTTGTAGCTTTGGGAAAAATTGAAAATGTATTAACAGTCCAAAGGCGATCCATAACTTGTGATGTATAACCTGACGCTGTCCAAACGCAATTCCTCTAGATTTCTTTCGAACAATTAAGGAATTCTTAGAAGAAAGAATGTATTGATGTATTGCATTGCATTGATCGCAAAATTATAACATTAAATTCGTAGGTACTGTCAATATCTGCGAGCTCTTACCTGTGAAAAATTGGAAAATGGAATGATACTTGCAAAGTCGCAACCTACGATGACGATGTCGCAATAGGGATATCGGCGAATTTCTTAAAATATACAAGATGAACGAATTTTATCTGTGGTCTAAAGGTAAAAACATTAGAAGCGTAATTTGCCGTTTCCACCAGAAGACACAATTCTCAATTCATCCCACCTAAATTTGATGGAGTCAATATGAAACAATCCCACCAAGTCAAACACTCTCATTTCATAATGGATTTCAAACTCAAACTCTTGGTACGCATGACCTTCTTCCAAATTTTTTTCAATATTAGGAGGTAGATCTATTTGGAGATTTTTTTATTTTTAAACGAATACTTCCTTTATTATGAAAAAAAACTCTTAAGTTTTCTATGCAGCATTTAATTTTGTAAGGCATTGATTACCAGAAGTGCAAATTTGTTTAAAATAAATATTTGTAAGCAGTTATATCTTAACCCATTAATACACAAGAGTGAAAATAAAAGCATTTTAATTGGTTTTATTGCTAACAACAATTATAAATACATAAAAAAAGAAAATTATAGTCAAAAAAAAATATTTATTATATAGTTTACATTACGCAACGTTGGGATTACTGATGAAACAAAAATACTAGTAACTTAGTTTCAAAATGCATGCTACATTATTAGCGTGAGTGGAATATGTTAAAACAATCAGCATGAAGATGCACTTGACATTTTTTACACATATAAATTGTTGTACTTCTACACTGCCGACATCTTCTGCGACGTTTACTTTCGTGCTCTTCTATGATGTGTCCAATATTATCAAATCGAATATTGGGAGGCAACGCGTTTTTGGATGGCCTTCCTAGATTTGTATTTGAGATACCCAAACATTGCGAATTATCTGCAAGCTGGACTTCTTCAGTTTTCAACAAACTTACAGTAACGTAAGATTTGAATTCTAATTGGCTCAAGGATCGCTCATTCGCCAGATTGTAAATTTTCCACGAATTGACCTGACAGACAGACAGTGTCTATCAAATTGATGAACAGTGGCCACCACCACTTTTTCCCTCTTACTCGAATCCTGTAATTCGCTATGTCATTATCGTGGGGATCTACTCCTCCCATATTTTTATTATAATCTGCTATTACTTGGGCTTGTTGAATATTCACCTTTTTTTTTATTTTACTATCGTAACGTTTCGCTGTAACCAATAGTTCTATTTTAGCGTTATCAGTAATCATATTTACCACAGAATTATCATTCCATCGAGCCAACAGTACTTCATGTTTTTTGTCGAAGCAATAGTCAAATGACCCTCTTTCTTGTTTCTGAAGACTTTTCGTATCTATCAAAGTTTTATTCATAGTTGAAGGACCAGGCTGATCTTGCGTATTTTCAGGTTTTCTGGATTAATCAGTGTGAATTTTATACGTTCCAGCTGTACCAGTAGGCAGAGTATCGTCATAACCACCCAGCGCGTCATCATCTAGGTCTTCTTCGTATGTAATATTGTCAACCTTTGGGGGGCTGTATACAGCATCGATTTGATTAGCACCTTGTAAATCCGTTTCTTCTTCTAATATGCTCAGAATTTCTTGCGTAGTGAATGGTCGTTGCCAAATCATAACGTTTAACTTTTTCAGAAAATGCACTTGATTTGTGTACGTTCACTTATCGTATTTTAAGAATTACAATGTGACTTAGCTTGACGTTCTACAATCGATTTACTAATAAAACTCAAGTGCTTGGCTTTAGGAAACAAAATCACAACTGAATGCCGTGTCTTACGAGGTAAACAGTTTATACTGTTTTCCATATGCAACTATCTTACAAACTATTGTATTTTTCAAACATATATTACATAAGATCATTGAAAAGGTTTCTGGTAATTTACATATATTACATAAGATCATTGAAAAGGTTTCTGGTAATTTGGGATTGGGAAAATACCAGAAAAGGATTCGTTTTATGAGGAGATTGAGGATGTGAGGATTGTATGACGAGGATTGAAGATATGAAAATTTTATGAAGAGGATTAAGGATGTTAAGATTTTATAGTTTTATGGCGGGAAAATGTTTCTAGGTTTTACACAATAACCACGAAAGCATAATTATGTTTATGACTCAAACCAAGATTTGAGTAGAGTACTTATATTGATAGTATGTCATCACAACTTGTTCCCTTTGAATACCGAGAACCCATTGCTTACAATAAATTTCTAACATCAATACCAAGCTGTGTACCAATAACAACCGATGATCATTTTTTCTAACGTTGCGTATACGCATCGATTCCTGGAAGTCTTAAGATCAACAACATGTGTAAATAGTTTTGTTCAACAAAAGCGTTTATATCATAAAGCAGATGTTGCTAAAGGTTTGCAGGATTTGAAAAGTTACGATTTATTTCAATCAATAACTTTTATGACTAAATGAATCTGTCGATCTAGAGATGACTCAATTAGCAGATTTTGAAAAATTAGAATACTATGTATTTTTTTGACACTAAGCATTTTGAAAAAATTATAATCCATGTATAAGCGCTTCTTTTCGAGACTGGCTTACATGTCATAAATTTATTTTCTTATTTTCAACACAAAAAAAAAATCAAAATCAAAATGTTGCGTTTACGCAACGATGGGGAGATATGGGTTAATATAACTGATACCTTAGTACCAGTCCTCTTAAGAAGGCGAAAAAGACCATTTTTCAAGCATTTGTTTTTCCGAAACTTTAATATATTTACATGAATCTTTTTATAGCATTATTTCATATTTTAATAATGAAAAAAAATATTTTTTATTTTTTTATTTATTATTCTATTTTATGGCGGGCGCTGAAACTAAGCTCTGAAAAAATCGTTACTCCTCGGCGGAGAGAAAATCTATGGATTGGTAGATCTGAAACAAAAAATTTAAACGGCGCTTCAAAAAACAAGGTTTCTTACACTGTAATCCACCACCAAAAAAACCAGTTCCAAAAAAACTTTGGCAGACTTGTAAAAAAAAATTTCAAAAATCGACCGTTTTTTCGTAGTTTTTTAACGCCAAAATTTTGTTTTTTGAGTTTTTGCTAATATTCTAGTGGATTACGGTGTAATAATCTCTAATCACATCAAAGTTTTTGAAAATCGGTTCGGTAGATCCGGAGATTATCTGTCTGACATGTTAAAAAACGTTGTTTTGCGTAAAACGTGTTTTAAGTTTTTGTTCCATTTCGCTGAAAAACATTTTGTGAAAAATTAGACATTTTTCAAAAACACGCAATTAATATGTAGAAGTCTAAATAAGCACTGAGCACATGCAATAAAGTCACAAATATAATATATATAGAAGAAAGCGATATTTTAGAGAAGGGGAATGAAAGAGACGCTACGCGGCCGACAGCTGATCGAACACCTAAAAAGAGCCGAAAACGCGCACACACTCAAAGTCGCCAAATATATATGAAACTTTCTAATTTCGAAAAGATTTTTCTAGAGGTCGTTTTCGAAGTTCTAAGGAGTCGAAAAATGCAAAAAAACCCCATTTTTTGAAATTTATAAAGTGGACTAGTACCTTAAATAGATTGAAAATTTGATAGACTTATTAATATATTAACGCGCTTCGATTGACACCTCAACGACGTTAATACGTTTCGTTCGTGAGATATCATGCGTGACATAAATACCTTGGATGGGTCAAAACAAAAAATACTGAACCAAATCATACCAAAATCTACTCAGTTCAGTTCGTTGCAAGGGATCTATCCTCTTTTAGCAGTGGGCTTAAGGGATCTATCCTCTTTTAGCAGTGTAAAAACGGGTTATTTTTATTAATTTTTTAGATAGGTTACACTCAATAAATACGCTCTCGAAATACACCAAAAAATTTTTATTCATTTATGTGGGTTTTTATCAATGAAAATGCTGGTTGAAAAAAATCGAAAAAATGAGAGGCGTATGCGACGTTTATGAAATTTTCGCGTTGGTTGGTCTGAAACAAAATAAAATCAAATAGTTTTAGGTTCAATATGTTGATAACTATAGCGCCAATAGGGAGATTTTTGATTGATACAAGGATGTCAGTCATCTGCGTAGTGTCATGACGAGCTCGCCTCATTTTTAGGGTTTGTTAAAGACGCAAATGGTGTCCGGACGAAATCTAGCTCCGAGACGTTGGCCGTTTTCGTGGATATGCACTTCCCGGGTAGCGAGGATGTGACTGACAAAACAGATTCACATTCGGTCCTGGGCTGTATGCCAGCCACTGTGCCTGTAAACGACAGGCTCCTACGCTGGTAAATTAGCTCATTTCAACCCTTTAAATCGCCTGGCATGGACAACTTCTCACCTGTTGAGATCCAGCACGGAATTAATACAGCTTTGCGCGGTTTTTCTAGACATCGAAAATGCATCCAACAACTTCAGCTATAAGGCAATTGGAAAGGCACTCGGAGAAACAATGTTGATGATAACCTTTTATCGTACAAAGGCTAAGCAGCAGAAACATCAACTCCACACTAGGAGACAGTATCGTAAGAAGGGGGACTTGCAGAGGCATCCGCAAGATGGGGTGCTATCACCTTTTCTATGGAACTTAGTGGTGGACAAACTCCTTTCAACAATAGAAGCGACTGGCTGCAAAGTCATAGCCTATGCCGACTATGTTGCTATAGCCATATCGGATGAATTTATCAATACGTTATCGGAAAGACTAAGCTTTGCCCTAAGTATTCTCACCAAATGAAGCGGAGATTGTGGTCTGAAGATTAATCCGCAACAAACGGAACTTGTGCTGTTCACAAGAAGGTACAACATTCCGCGATTTGTCCCACCCAAACTTGTTGAGGTAAGTCTAAACCCATACTTCTGAACTCTAAACTCGCATGGAAGGCGAATATAGCAGAAAGGGATCACAATCTAGTGCTGCAAAAGAGCTATTGAAAAAAGGTGGGGACTGAAACCAAAAATTGTATCATGACTCAAAATTGCAAATTTGCTAAACAAAGTCAGAAGGATTGCAGCTATTACAATCACCGGGGCTATACGCACTACCCCGACAAAGGCATTATTTATGCTATTAGATAGGCTCCCGACGGAGCTCGTTACAATACAGAAGGCTAAGTGTTTTGCGATTCGATTGAAATCTCTAGCATAAGGGGAATATTGGCCGCTTCACCATACTATGGAGGCAGGAACAAACGCCAGGGAAAGTAGACCTCACTTCTCCAATTCCCTGCTTCCACCAGGGTTTCGCGTCAGGATGGAAAAATAGGCTGTGGTGTTTTCTCAGAGCAGCTAGGCCTAAAACTATTTTTCCGGCTCCCGGACCACTGCAGTGTTTTTCAAGCAGAGGTCATTGCAATATACAAGGCAGTAGAATGGTTAAGAAACCAGGAAATTTCTATAAAAAATCTAAAAACTTTCTCTGACAGTCAAGCTGCTATCCAATCACTATCTAACGTGTATAACTCATCCAAAATTGTAATGGAATGTCGCACACAATTTAACGCGATGTCGCTTCATTGTGAAGTGATCCTTTGCTGGGTGCCGGGTCATAGTGATATACCTGGAAATTGCGAAGCTGATGCCCTAGCGAGGACTGGCACTGAGCTCTAGGATTATACACTAACACCCCAAGTGGGGTGGGGTGCGTCAAGCTAAGTTTCAAGTAGTATTATATAGATGCTGCAAAAAGAGCCTGGCTGCTGGAAGAAATCTGCAGGACAACCAGGGAAACTTAGCACACACTGAGCTCAAAGTGCACCAAGTAGCTCCTCAACACGAGCCGTGCAACATGAAGTTTCATCATATCCGTACTGACGTATCTCATTGGCAGACATGCAGAAAGATTGAGTGCTCCTTTCCACTATTTCTGCCGCAGCTGCAGATCGGAGGAAATGATCCAACATTTTCTGTGCAAATACTCAGCACTATCCAGGAAACGCATGCAAACTTTAGGCTCGCCTTTCCTGAACAGTCTCACGGAAGTAGCCAGTTTAAATATTAGCTGCATAGCCATCTTCATACGAGGATCTAAATGCTTCTCGTCATCCAACGGGTTCTAGTGCCGTACTTCATCTGTTTGTGGTATCAAAATGGGCCTATCGTAGCCTAAATGAGCCACCTTTTGAAAAAGGGGGCTGCCACTACAACCAAATAATCGTTTGTCCGATGTATATTTTGTAACATCTTGCACAGGATAATTTGGAGATTTCGCATTGGTCTCAGGGCCCTCGTGGCACTCATTATTATATTTAATCTTGATTTGTGATTGGATTATCTGTATTAGAGCACAGAATCCATGAACCATTTTATTCACTGCATTATGTAAAAGAAATTGAAAACATCGTGTTTCTCTTTAAATTTTTTAAAATTTAATATACATATAACTAGGCAAATACATCATAGTCCGCAGAACAAACTTGAGATTTTTTATGGTCCTAGAATGCGAATTCACACCACTCAAGCTTTTCCGTAGATTAGATTAACTCAAACTATTTTTTTTCCAGAAAATCGAATATTTTCTTCGGGAAATTTATCATATATTGAATATGCAAATTGATATTTTTATGCAAAAAATTGACAAAATTTATTTGGTTAGAGATAATCACACGAATGTAAAATTGTTGATAATAGACTGGAAACCACAAAAAACGCCATAATTTGTTAGCGATGTTGAATTAATACTCACTCTGATGAAGTTTTAGTCAAGTTATCCAAAAAGAAAAATGAAGATATTGGCTGTCCTTGATGAGGATTCCATTGATGTAAACGCCTAGGCTGCCTTTCATGAAAATATATCTGTAATTTCATAAACGTGAATGAAACATACATCGTTGGGTCTAGATACTATAAATTTTTATAATACATGAGAATATTTTGTATTTAAAATTTACATGTAAATAGAAAAAGCTTCAATATTCGAAAGTAACTTTTCATGAAACTAAACCAATTTATTTAGTGTATCCGTGACTTTGCAATAGAGGAATTATTTTCAAAATGTATTATTTAAAAAACGTTTTAATAGTTTTAATAAATTCACATTATTGTTTCTAGGCTTCTTAATGACATGGTTTAAGGATCGGTTGCAAAGTATTTTTTGTTTCGTAAATTTGTGAGTATGGCTCATAGATGCACATTCACTGTGAAATAAAAGGCGGAAATCATTGTGAGACTGAAAAATGAGGAAAACAATGTTGATTTGTACAAAGAATTAAAATTTCCTTTATGAACAATGTGGAAAAATAATGTTTATAATATATAAATAATAATATTGGAATATTTTGAATCGAAATTCTTAAAATTTAAGAAAAATTGGCAACCAACTCATCAAGATATCGAAAATGCGCTTCTAGTTCAAAGACGCCAAAATGTATTTTTGAGCAGACGCCTTTGCAAGAAAAGGCTACTCATTTTGCAAAACTATTTGGAAAAACGAACTTTGAGTGTTCTGCAAGCTGGAAATATCGATTTCGTGAACGTCACGATATTGTTGTAGCTAAATTTTGTGGAGAAGCCGCCAATGCATCACAAAATGATTGTGCCGTGTGGCTGAAAACAGTTTTACCAAAATTGATTGAGGATTACAATAACAGTCAAATATGGAACGCTGGCGAGACCTGCTTGTTTTTTAATTTAACTCCTGAGAGAACACTAAAATTTGAAGGAGAAAAGTTCGAAGGCGGCAAAATTATCAAAAGATAGAATCAACATACTTGTTGCCTTAAGAATAGCAGTAGAAAAACGGAAATCACTGGTTATAGGAAAGGCAAAAAACAAGGTGTTTCAAACACGTAAAACATTTGCCAGTTGATTATGAAGCGAACAAAAACGCTTGGAAGACTTCGGAAATTTGCTAAGAAATGACAAAAAAGATCATTTTACTTGCTGACAAATATAAAACAGGCATGCTTACCACCAAATACCACATAAATGATTCAGCCTATTGATTGATACTTAAATCCCTTAAAGGCCATTATCAAAAGATTTTTAAGGAAAAATGATGGGCGACATTAAAAAATAACGCTGACCCATTTCCCGTTAATCTTCTGGATGCCATTGAAATCTTAATAACAGCATCAGCTCGGGTGACTTCGGACACAATTTAAATTTTTTTTCGCGTGCTGGGTTTTGTGAATACCACAAAAAACTGCTGAAAATGATGAATTAGATAATATACCAATGGCACAACTAGCTACACTATCGTCAAACGGAACAACGCTGCGAGTGGGGAAACTTATGTTAATTACAAGTAACCGAAATTATTGAAACGGTGGTTCCATCACTTACAACACTAGATGAAGAGACGAAAAAGATTGCGTAGTAAATGAAATTCCTACAACTAATTATGCGTTATGTGCAGTAACAATGCTCAAGAGGTTTTGTTTATTTGGTGAAGAAAATGATAATATAGATATTAACGAAGTTGTGAAAATGGAACAAATGGTGTACATCGTACAAAAACAAAAAACTAAACTGAAACAATGGTTCGATTGACACCTTAACGATGCAAATAAAATGTTTGACTCGCGAGATATAGTGGATGACAAAAATGACCTTGAAGGGGTCAAAACAAAAAAAAACACAAGGCCAACGTTTCCCTAAATCTAATCAGCTCTTGAGATTGCAAATACGCTTCGATTGACACCTCAACAAAGTTGATACAACTTTGGTTAAGTGAATTATGCTGGTAGAAAAAACTGCCCACGAACGTACATCCAGACTTCTTTACAAAAATACTTTAAATATATGTACATACTCTAAAGACCTGAAAACGTAGATATGTTGAAAATTTAAATTTCGGCTAAGTGCCTTAGGCTTTTCGGGGCGATTACAAGAACTTCCCATATACTGGGAAGTTAACATGAAGCAACAGTTTCATAAAATTCTTCGAAGTTGTCTATTTTTTCACGCCTTTGACTAGGGCTCTAACCGCTTAACCTTTTTGTGTGGTAAAGGGAATATATTTCTCCCCAAAGATTGAAGGCAGTAGCTTATCTCTTTTTATTTCTCCACTAGCAATGCTAACAGAGCATGGCAGTAGAAAAATTAGGAAATCTAACATTTAAAATTGACACCAGCTTTATTGTGCCGATAACAGCCTGTATTTCTACATGAAAGAAAATTATTAAATCATTCCAATTTCTTCAAGATCAAAAAATCAAGACATTTCGTTAAAGCGACAATGAAGCATTGTACACTATAAAACCTTCAAATTAAATGAAAACAATTACGTAATTTACAGCGCAATCGCAAATTTTAACGGCGGCCGTGGAAAGATTCTAAATAAAGTGACCTGTTAATTGGGATGAATTTGATTTTATTTTATTTGGGTGTTTTGAGCGTCTTTTGGTGATGTTTTAAGATTATTGAAAAAAGTCGTGTTGTTGCTTTTTACCAAAATATTTTGTATTTCGTCATGTACAAAACACTGAAGAAGGTTGCAAGTAGCAACCGAAATACGTATTTGAGGAAATACAAAATATTTTGGTAAAAAGCAACAACACAACTTTATCAATAATCTGATTTCATTCCTTATCTTGAAGTTTCTTTCGCAAAAAAAATTCTCATGACCTATTTACTCTGCACCTAAACTATTATGTACATTAATAAATATTTATATTTTATAATACATATGACTACGTGTAAAAAATGTACACATATAAATGTAACTAATAAGTCGAAAATCACTCCAAGCTCCAACAAAAAATTGTTTGGGCTTGAATCAACATACCTAAAAGCACTCTAAAATATCTTATTTCAAGTTGGTTGATTAAATTCAGACAGTTAAATAATTTTTATTTATAACAAACATTTGAATGTATAATTTTTCACACTTTAAAATTGACCTTTATCAAAACGTGTTTCCATTTATTATTAATAAACTATACCTGATTTAGTAAAAGTGGTCGCTATTTTTAAGAAAAAATAGATCATACTAAGTTGTTATTCATAATCATAAAATCCAAGACGGGCCATGAATATTGAGGCCCGTCTTTGATTTTATGATTATTCACAGTACTATATATTAATGTTTTGTCGTTCTTTAACAAGTCGTTTTTTTATAAACAGCGCACTTACGTGTGCTGTAACGAACGATTTTTTTTATAAAGGTCATTTCGTTCTTCCAGTCTTCTTATACGGTTACAGCTTCAAAGATAAGTCAGCGCAAGTATGCGGGAATTTATAGCTAATTATACTCATGCTAAACGGTGTAAAGAAACGTCTCGGTACAATATGCTCTATTCGTCAGAGAGGAACTAGTGGAAGATGATTTACATCAAGAGGCAGTTGACGTAGGATCTTCAGGAGAAGATGATAATTTTGAGGTAGGCAAATGTAGTGGATCTACAGTATTATTCCCACACAACCAATCAGCATTTTCCCACAACCCACAAATCTATAATTAACGAGCAGTCATAGACTATACAAA
The DNA here is from genome assembly GCA_963942545.1 of Oxycera nigricornis. NCBI lineage: Eukaryota > Metazoa > Arthropoda > Insecta > Diptera > Stratiomyidae > Oxycera > Oxycera nigricornis. The sequence goes on along the minus strand of OZ012661.1, from coordinate 49,898,052 downwards.
TGAATAATTTACGATCAATTTTGTAATGCTCGTTTTGCATTACACATACGAAAGTCAAATTCATGATGTCACTAAAAATAGACACATGAATGAATGTCAATACTGGCCCATCGCGATCGTGCCACAAGTGCAATGTACACAAGTGCATGTACCCTTTGTGAAGAAACCTGAGTAGTCATTACTCATGGACTTTATGAGTGTTGCATTTTTAAATTGGGTCATATGGGAAAAATGCTGATCGATATTTTGATTGGTAGAATGAATTTACTATATTCAATTCTTCCAATTTTAGAGTAGGGATTATGTATTAAGTAAAATAAAATATTAGAGTAGGGATTATATGTTAAGTTGTAAAAATTGTATAAAAGGAATTTGTAGAATAAAGAAAAGATAGTCATAGTCTTACTTTTGACTCGTTTCAATAATTCATTATTGCCGTAGTTTGGCAAAACGCTCGAGCCGTAACTTGGCTTTAGAAGCGCTACAATTATAGCATAACCAGTCGCTAAATAAAAAAGTAGTAAAAATATAGGCTAGCTTGGATCATGAATCCTGCCCCAGACATGTGGCAATTCACTTGCCGGTAGGTACCCTGATATAACCCTGTTCCGTCACTAAAAGTGCGCTTTACTTATACAGCGCTCACGGATCTCCCTCGAAGAATATAAGATCCGGCGTTCGGCGTCCAACACCGAGAAGGCAACTGAGAAATCTCCTGCGACGAGTAATCTTTTACACAAAGATGAACCTCCTGATAGTAGCTGCAATGAAGAGGAAGAATATACTGAGGAGATCGAAAACGCCAGTTTGGAGCAACGACTTTCAGAAACACGTGCTCACCAAAAAGAGCGTGCAGCTGCTGCAAATGCACAAGGCCAAAGAAGGGGACGTTCATCTACAACATACACGCGTAAAGCTGACAAAAAACTAAAATGATGTGTCCTTCATAATCACAAAATCTCAAATTAAAAAAGTTACGAATTTTTTAATAAAAAGTGTAAAAATTTTGGTTTCTACCTGGTTTTCTTTTTTTCGAAGCGTTAATAATAAAATTTGGCCTAAAATATCGTTCAGTTATTTAGAAGAGACTTTAATAAATGTTATTTTGATTTGTTATGTTATTTTGCAGTGTAACAGTTAAAATAACAATAAGCATGATAAGTTATGCATGAGATGAAAGCAAAAAATGGTATAATATTGATTTGATAGAAGTGGTCCTTATCTTGTTGCGCGGACACGTAATTAGAAACACTGTATTTTATGATCAGTTTGAACAAAGCAAGTTGCATTCGTCGCAGTTTAAACGTGATTTTCAAAATTTTAAAAAATGTTTTTGATTTCAATAATGATGGGAAAGGCTAAGAGTTGCACTCCTTCAGTTAAACAAAAGATTGTAGACTTTGAGACATTGCCATATCGAGAAATTGCCAGCCGCCTCGAGTGTTCCATAAAATGGTTTACGGAGCACTAAAACACGAGGAATTTCGCAGGACTTACCAATATATTCCCCGAGCTTAAAGAGCCCGAAAAACAACTTATAGTATGAATAGACAAGTTGTCCGCTCATCGAAACGGACCTCAAAAAGATCAGCTGCGCACATATAATTGAAACACTCGTAGCTTTTTTTGTCAATGAATCCTTCGATATAACTCATTCGCCTTATATTTCGGAACGGAGCCCAAAAAGATCGGCTGTCGAAATTTCGTGCTTTGGTGTTGGACCAATAAACTGTACAGAAGGAATATTAACTAAGGAAAAATACTTGGACATCTTAGAAAACATCACGTTACCATAGGTTGAGATGAATCTTCTTATTATATGGAAGTTTCAACACAATAACGACTCCAAACATATGGCACGAAACACAAGAAAGTTTCTAGAATCTCACATCCGATCGAGCACTTGTGGGGAGACATAAAACAAGCCGTGGCAGTAAGTGTTTCACAGACATCTACCAATTGTCCATTCGGCGTAGGCCGAATCGCTTACAAGAGGTTGTGAATCAGAGCGTGATTAATATGTTATTGTAATGAATGAATTTTAAAATAATTTTAATGTGAATTCTAATTACGTGTCTGCTCGGAATCTTGGGTGTTCCCAGAATTTATTGTCATTTGTCATGCACGTACATAAAAAATTCCCACATGCATTCGGAAAATTAATTACTGTTTTTAAGTTTAATCGCGTATGTAGTATCCTTTTGCTGAAATTACATCTTATAAACGATTTTTCATTGCATGGACTAATTTTCTATGTTTTATTCGGGTGTTTTGAGCGTCTTTTGGTGGTGTTTTCATATTATTGAAAAGTCGTGTTGTTGCTTTTTACCAAAATATTTTGTATTTCCTCAAATACGTATTTCGGTTGCTACTTGCAACCTTCTTCAGTGTTTTGTACACGACTCTAATTTTCTAGTAAATTCAGTTGTTATTGTAGCCCACTCATTTAAAATAACCTCCTTCAGGTGAGTTCGACTTGTGATTTCATGTTCCCGAAATTTTTTGTCGAAAGCAAATCAGAGATGCTCGATGGGATTAAGGTTGATGAGGAAGCACAGACTTCACGATATGCAATAACCACTCTCTTACTAGATACGAGGAATGTTTTGGATCATTGTCATGTACTTGTGAAAATTCGTCACTCAATTCAATTTTTAAAGCAAGTATTTAAGTTTCCAAACCAAACCAACGTTAGAGTATTTAGGCATAGTTTTCACAAAAAAATTGTTCAATTGTTGTTTGCTAGTTGAGATGGTAACTTGTACTATTGCTCATTTGGCAAATTTACAAACCAATAGAAACAAGTGAAATCATTCGTTTTTCCCTTCGGGTAGCTACCAACCACCAGCACTTCATGGGAGGCAACTATCGCTACGATTCGCTCTCAGAAAAATCGCTAAATAACTAAACTGTTTAATTATTTGAAAGAATTTTTGAGGATTAGTTGCGAAGCTAATTGCACGTGACGAGTTTTAAATGAATTCAAGAAAACAGATTCGTAATAACATAATGGGAAACATTTTCAAATATAAAGCCGTTACATGGAAATTCATTCAACCACCAAGCGGATATCAATAATTTAGACAATAAATGGTTGGTTAGGTTATTTCGTTTATAGAATCGGAGGATCAATACGTATTCTTTATGCCACTTATATGGTATATTTTCTCACAGAAATATACCAGCATGCCCAAAATATAATATTCGCACCACCATGCTTCACACTTCACGAAGATGACCTTGGTATGTCAAAACAAAAAAAAATGCTATACTGAAGTGTTGCAAAAACTAATTAGCTCGTGTCATTGCTGATACACTTGGACTTACACCTCAACGTAGAGTTATTGACGTAGAAAAAATAACAACACACGCACGGACGCACGCACATACATACGCATATACAGACACTTCGAATACATTTTAAAACTTTGAGCATACAAATTTGTTGAAAATTTCAATTTAAATTTTCGGACCAACTACAAAAGCTTCCCATATGCTGGGAAGTTAAAAATTAATACAATTGATATTTTCCCGAGGCATAGTTACAAATTAAGTTCTTTTTCTCACCCTGCTGTAATAAACTTGATGTAGTCTTTGATAGGTATGATATAAAGTTTTTGGAGTCAAAATTACGAAGCAAGGGATAAACCGTTCAGCAAATCATTATTTCTAGTAACTCAAGTTTTTTTGAGGACAATGATAATAAATTACAATTATTCAAATTGCTTTGTACAGGCACATCAACATTATTAAGAGGTCCACTCTAACGAAGCGAATAATGCCAAAATTTTTGGAACTAATATTGTAAAGTTGACTAGCGACTGTATGATTCACAGTGCAGCAAATGATTATTGTTCAGAAAAGGACTATATTGAAAATTTTGTTACAATTGAGTAAAGTAGTTGAAATTGACATTAAACGTTACGATATGGGTATTGGCAAAATGACAATCATCAACGTTCATGAATTGAAAGACATTACATGGGAATTGGTAGAATAAGTTTCATTTTCGAACAAGACTTTATCTGAAATAGCGAGAGAAAATTCAGTAACTTCTACTTTACTTGCGTTAGTCATCCTAGCGGTTTTAGCCTTTTTAATTTAAAAATGTCTTGATGGAGTATTGTCAACAGTAATTTTTATAGCATGTTTTGATCGAGCAAAATAGGCAACTCAAAACACTTTGCAAATGTAAGTTTTCGAAACACATTGAATAGTGAAAACGTAGAAATTTTAGAGAATACTTAGAAACCAAGTAATGTATAGCACATACATGGTTTGCCACGTTACATTGTGATTCAGCCGAAGTTTTTCCATATCCAGTGAAGTCACGATCAGACTGCTTGCAACGTCTGATCTTATAAATATCACATGCCCATGTCCCAGTTAATCTGTCTTGCACAAAATTTTTTTTTGTACTTTTGTAACCTGGTGTTTGTTTATAATACAGCCACGTAATTAAATTGCTGTTTTTTTAAATACCTTACGAACGCGTTGCATTCCTGAGAATTTTCTTGATGGTCCACCTTTTTTCTTGACTTTCAGCAGGTATAGGCCCATGCACAAGACGGAACTTCTACTTTCTAGAAACGCAGGTCGGTCTTACACCAATGAATTTTCCAGCGTTGCGAAAAACAACAATCAATAGTATCGACCTTGCCCCCAACGTCGCTTTTCCTGGGCCATTCCTTGCCTTTGCACAGCTCCGCGCTTGCAACCAAATTCCAACTAGGTTTTCACTTGAACGGGTCAAATGAGATACCGAACCTTCCGTTTGCTGGCTAATCAAAGGAAAACGATTCTCGGTTAATCGCAATTTTCTTTAATTATTCTCTCGAACCGAGACAAAAATTGGCAAATTCGAAAATTGTCCCGGAAAACTCTGGGCTCTCGAGCTGAAGATACCACTTGTAAATGTATCCTCGCGACAGCACTGTACACTTCACACACGACCATCGTGTACGCCTAACACATATCATTCCGCTTATTCTAGACTTTCGCTGCACTATGTTCTCTTTTGCGTTTCAGGCAGTTTCGCAGCTAGAAACTAGCGTTCAATTGCAGTGCGATGTCGGCAGTGTAGGGTTTCAATCCCAATTTCATGGCACCACTAGCTTTTACAGGAATCATACTTACTTGGGTTTAATTTTAGATTATATGGTCTTACCTTTGGGAAGACTTTTTCCTGAGTGGTGAGTGGTTTTGGTGATTTACACTACATCCAAAAACGATATCATCGATACATAAAAAAGCTTCCGAATCGAGTTCAAACAATACAATAGTTAACATTCGGTGAAAGCTGTTTGAAGAGCTTTTCACACTGAACAGTAATCTGGTCAATTGGCATGAGTGTCACAAAGTTCTGCCAATGGTCGTCGAGTTCCATCTGAGAAAGAGTTTACCATGTCAAAAATGGAAAAATGTTTTGCCCCTTCCAGCCTATCCAACACATTCATTACAACAATACAGATATTACATTTTTAAACATATTTCTAATTTATTTTGTGCATGACTTAGGTGCCGCAGATCCTTGAATTTAACAATTCAAAATTTCAATATTTGTCATAAGTTTGATGGAAACAAATATTCATATATAGTCGATTTTTATTAGGTGGTCATTCTTTTGTTTTTGAGATATTTGATTTATTGACAAGTTTATGCTGAACATTTTATTTAATGATTTTAATTTTTTAGTGAAAGTATTGCATTAGCAGTGTTCGGATGGTTGTTCGTGATTTTCGATGTGTATAACGTTTTATGCTTACTGGGAGAGGCTCCGACTTTGTAGTCACAGATTTGGATGAAATTTGGCACATAAGTAGAAGACGTCAAGGATATTCGATCCTTAAAGTATTAGACCGCAACACTCCTCCCTTTTTGAGAAAAACGCCGTTAAAGTTTTTAGCGTTGGTTATGGATTAGTAAGTTTTTACACCTGACAGAAGCTGTGCGGTGTAGGCAGCAGTGCTATTAGCTCGCGATCAAGGGGTCGTGTGTTCGATCCCCGCTCGAGGTATTGTTTGTTTGTATTGTTTTTTTGAATAATTGTGAATGTAATTTTTTTATGGTGAATCAGCAATGTTCACCTACAAATGCATTTATTTTTACAAATCAGCAAACTGTTCGTTCATTTAGATATGTAAACTATACTGAAAACTCATTTTCTCATTTCTCTTATTGCTACCCAATTACCCAATTTGGCACTGAGCACGGAGATAACAAAGACTGGATTCTAGGAACTAAGGCCTATATGATCATCCGGCAAGGATTTCGCTTCGAGAAATCCGAAATTACGAAACTGTTAAACAATTACGTCCCTAGTATCTAGTATATGTCACAATTACTGACTGTAATGTAAGAGCGTATCGATCGGGCGGTGGTTGGTATGCGACTGACTTTATTCATATGTCACAGTATACTATGTATATGTGACATCCCTCTTTTCTTAAAAAAATGAAATTATTTGGAATTACATTGATTGTCTGAAATTTAAAATTAAATGTAGTCGGATGTATCGAATCGCCTAATTGGTTTAACTGCTCGGCCTCTTCGTGTTATTACTGGTTGGTCGGCCGTTCATTCCAGATTCATCCTTTTAGATGTTTGGTTGAACGTTTCAATCGGGTTTGCCGAATTGTTGTGGTGGCCATTCTCCTTTGTATTTGAGTTGGGTGTTTCAATCGATGGAGCTGATATGCTCTGACGATTGCTTGTTTTTTGATCTTCGCTGGATACTTCAATTGGTTCTGACGATGAGTCTTGTTGAAAGCTGTTATTGTTCGGCCATACATTAGACGATGATCGAAGATTTGTCTTTGTTCTGTGCAGATGATGACTATTACGTCTGTATTGTCTGCCGCTCTCCGTTTCAACGATGACTGATCTCGGATATGGTGTATGCTCGACGACTTTTGCACCAATCCATTCTCGATGTCCATTTTGTAAACGAACTTTGTCGCCCATTTGTAACGTATCTGCCGGTCGCGCAACACGATCTGACACACCATTGACGACATTCGGCTTCAACTCTTTTCTTGCCGCAGGTAAAATCGTTCTTGTTGATCTACTGTACAGCCGTTGACTCGGTGATTTCAATATTTCGTTACGCGGGGTGTTTCGCAGCATAAGAAGTGCTTAATAAATGTCTGAGCCATCAAGCCAACATCGTTTCAGTAATCTTTTCGCAGTTTGTACATTTCGTTCTGCAAATCCATTTGATTTCGGATAACATGGGCTTGACACCCGATGTTCAAACTGCCATTTTTTTCAAAAAATCTGCAAATTTCTTCAGTGTATATTGTGGTCCGCCATATGATTCCAGCTTTTCCGGAATTCTATGCGTTGCAAACCACACTCGCATAAGATCGATTACTTCTGTCGTATTTGATGATTTCAATTTTCTAAAGTCCATAAATCCAGAGTAATGATCTGCCATCAGCAAATATTCGTCGCCTTTGAAGTTGAATAAGTCAGTTGACACCATCTGGAATGGATGTTCTGGATCTGATCGCTGCAGTTGAGGCTCGTGAATATTGCTTTGCTGTGTTTGTTGACAAACCGAGCATCTTTCAATGAAGTTTCGGATATCATTGCTCTGTCCAAACCAATACACTGACTGTCGAGCTCTTGCCAACGAACCAACAATCCCAATATGTCCGGAATGCAAATCGCTTACGATTTGCTGATTTCATTCTTTGGCACTATTACTTTGTGCGCCTTGAACAATAATCCTTGTTCGAATGTTATTTCTTCCTTAAAGTTCGCATATTTTTTCAACGCTTCTGGCAGTATTTTGCATTCACTCGGCCATCCATGTAAAACCTCCTGGTTCAGCAACTGTAATTTCGAATCCTCAGCTGTTGATTTCACGAACCGCTCGCGTGCTTCATCCGTAAACGAAAGGTTTACGAGATTTACCCGGTATTTCTCCTCATCTTTAGCATCGATGGGATTGCAATCGCGACTGAGTGCATCTGCAATCGATATTTGCGTTCCTTTTTTGTATTTCACTTTCGGTGAATATTGGATAACGTCCCGTAGAATTTTCTGTAGTCGCAGTGGGGCATTTTGTAATGGCTTTTTGAATATTGTTTCGAGTGGCTTGTGGTCTGTTTCTACCTCAAGTTGCTTGCCGTACACATATTCATGAAATTTTTCGCACGCCAATTTAATTGCCATCACCTCTTTCTCAATTTGTGGATAATTTTGCTGAGCGGGCGTCAGTGCTCTTGTAGCGTATGCCACCGGCTAGTTCTCCTGCAGCAAACATGCACCAATTGCTTTAGAACTCGCATCCACTGACAGTTTTACTGGTTTGTTGACGTCGTAATATTTCAATACTGGCGTTGTACATAGCACATTTTTCACTTTTTTGAACGCATTTTGCTGTTCATGGTCCCAATGCCATAAAACACTCTTAGGCAGCAATCTGCGAATCGGTTCGGTCAACTCGTATAAATTAGGAATAAATTTTCCCACATAATTCACCATGCCCAACAATCGTTGCAATTCTTTCATGTTTGTTGGAACACGCAATTGATTGATAGCTTCGATTTTATCTTTGTCCGCTTCTATTCCATTGGCCGTGAACATGTGACCAAGAAATTTAACGAATTTTTTGTTGTATTCACATTTTGCTTTGTTCAATGTGAATCCTGCTGCTTTCAAACAATCGACGACTTTTTTCGTGATTGCTTCGAGCTGCTTTGACGTTGCCGCAAAAATAAATATATCATCCATTGACACTTTACAATTTTCAATGCCATCCAAGGTTGAGTTCATGATTTCACTGAATACTTCTGGAGCTGACGAAATTCCGACTGGCAATCTCAAATATTGATAACGACCCCACGGGGTGGAAATTGTTAGATAATCTGATGTTCTTTCCTTTACGGGTATTTGCCAGAATACCTTTTGGCAGTCTAATTTAGTGAAGTACTTTGCTCCTTTCACTTGTGCCGATATTTCTTCAACCGTCTTGAGTGGGTAGTGTCGACGCTTAATATATTTGTTTAAGTCAGTCGGGTCCATACAAATTCGAATTTTTTCGCCCTTCTGAATGACAACAATCGGACTAACCGCTGGCGTTGGTTTTGAAACTGGTCGAATTACTTTCATTTCACCCATTTTATTCAATTCGCACTTGACTTTAGAAAGCAATGCATGAGCAATGCGTCTCGGAGTAATAATTTTAAATTTTGGATCATCGATGAAATCTGTCGTTGTTCGTTCACGGTCGTCGATTCAACCTTATTCACTCGCACGATAAATCCGAACTGTTCGCACGTTGTACGTCCAATGATTGGTAAGTTTTTCGATATGATTTTGAATGTGACGTCGCATATTTTATTTTTCGATGCACACGCTGCTCTCACTTCACCCACTACTGGAACACATTCATTACTGTACGTGACGATTCGTTTGGTGTTCGATTTTCGTATGTTGAGACCAACACGTGCTGCTTCTTGTTGAGATAATACGTTGCATTCAGTGCCTGTATCGAATTTCACAGCCACAGTTTTGTTGCCAATTCGCAGTGTTTCTGACCATTTGTCCTTGCCTGAAATTATATTTACTCGCGCATGACTGTCATAACCACCGTTAATCGAGCTAATAGAATATTCTTCACTGCTTAGGTCCGAATCACTCTGCAATGCATTTACTGTTTTGTCTCTTATTTTCCTTTCATTATTTTTCTTTGACTTTATTCCACTTTTTAATTTTCAATCGTCACTACTTGTATTTGTTTCTTTCGCGCGACAGCTCTTTGCAAAATGAAAAACTCCCCTGCACTTATTACATTTTTTGCCAAATGCCGGACACGACCTCGGACCATGCTTCGTTCCGCATCGACGACAATTGAATTTTTTGCCTTCGACTACGACACTCACGTTCACTGAATTCTGATCGAGTCCCGTATTTTCTAGCTCATTTATTTCCTTCGACGTGCGTTCAGCTGCTCTGCAAATTTTCAACGTTTTGTCGATTTTCAATTCGTCTTCGGTCCATAACTTCTCTCTGGTTGCGTCCGCGAAAATGCCAACAACAATTTGATCCATAACGAACTCGTCTGCGTTTGCACCGTATCCGCACTTTTTCACTTGCGATTGCAACTTCTGAAGAAAATCTTCGAAATTTTCGTTTGATTGTTGCTTGATTCGGTGGAACTGACAACGCTCGTATGTTTTATTTTTCGATGGCACAAAGTACGCAGTTAATTTTTCCTTTATTATGGCCAGTTTTCCACTCTCGTCATTTGTTAGATTTAAGTTTGCCAATACCTTCAAGGCTTCCCGGCCGACGCTCGCTTTGAAATTTGCCACTTGGATGGTTGGCGATTCCTCGGTTATCTTATTCGCGATGAAATAATTTTCGTATAATTCCCACCATTCGGTCCACTCGATCGACATATCGTTGTCGCTATTTACTATTAATGGCTTTGGCGGTTTTATTCCACTCATTTCTGAATTTGGAGTAACAATAAAGCACGTCTACTAATTTTCGTCGCGATGAGTCACTCGTGCACTGGAAATGTATAACTACACTGTTCCTTTGTTTCCGATCGTATGATAGTACTGTTAACCACGTTCACACCGTTCCTTTGTTCACTTGCAATGTTTTAATCAATGTCAATTTCACTTTATCAAAACTTTTCCGTCGCTTTCGATATTATTTTCTTCGAAAATGCTTCAGACGATAATAAAGGCCCAACTTCTGACACCATGTAATGTAAGAGCGTATCGATCGGGCGGTGGTTGGTATGCGACTGACTTTATTCATATGTCACAGTATATTATGTATATGTGACGCTGACCACCATAGTATTTATAGCTAGCCACGTTGGGCGTCACCCTGGTTTATTGCTTTTTGCCGAGTTGGCTATGAGATACGAAAAGGACGCAGGATTGATTCTAGAAACAAGGGATGATCCTGCCGCCAACTATGATATTGCTCGATTACAACGGATGTTTGATTGCACGGCAACCGTTCAACAATGAGTTTTCAGTATAATTTACATATATAAATGAACGCAAAATTTGCTGATTTGTAAAAATAAATGTATTTGTAGGTGAACATTGCTGATTCACCATAAAAAAATTACATTCACAATTATTCAAAAAAACAATACTCATTCCGGTAATCGAACACACGACGACGTCAATAATTCAAAAAGAAAAACAATACCTCGAGCGGGGATCGAGCACACGACCCCTTGATCGCGAGCTAATAGCACTGCTGCCTATACCGCACAGCTTCTGTCAGGTGTAAAAGCTTACTAATCCATAACCAACGCTAAAAACTTTAACGGCGTTTTTCTCAAAAAGGGGGGAGTGTTGCGGTCTAATACTTTAAGGATCGAATATCCTTGACGTCTTCTACTTATGTGCCAAATTTCATCCAAATCTGTGACTACAAAGTCGGAGCCTCTCCTAGTTAGTAAAATTCGCAAATCGTCAGAAGTATATATGTATGATAAAATGAATTCCACCTTTGACTATGATTCTTGAAAGTAGAGAAAAATCATCCATATTATTCTTGAAAATAGAAATGTCAACTGCATTCAAAGCAGGGTTGTAGAAATGTCAATCATTTTTTGGCTTAATTTTTTGTTGCCTCTCGAGATAGCTGTAAAATTCGGTAGTATTTTACTTTAACCTGTTTTTTATTTTTCTATGTGTATGAATAAGGGAACCGGGGAAAAATATTGTATTTAAAAACATCGAACAAAAAAAATGTTTACCGAATTAAAAAAATCAACTTACCAGTGCAAAATTTGAGGACATATTTGACAATTTATAAGCCCTAGTATATAGTATTTACGACAAATATCCCTTTCTCCATTTCCTAAGTACAATATGGTTACTAGTTTTTTTAAAGTGAAAAATGCTTCACCACAATTCGTCATTATTATATTCATAACATATCTCCTTGGATTGCAAAAAAGGATACCGTGTAGGTCTCTTAATCAATTTAACATTAAGAATTTATCTAGTACCACTGTCTACTTTGTAGAATTTCTATTTAATATATGTATCGCATGATGATAATTTCAAATTTAAATTAATAGAATCGTACTATGTGATAAGCTCGCTTATAATACCTGTGATTTGTGTATGACATCTATGCAGCATACTTCGTTCTGATTTTTCTGTTTTTACACAAGGATACGTGAGCTCCCGTATCTATCAATACTTTGAAATTTTTAGATGCATTTTCCCAGTATAATCTGATATGTAGAGTTAATTCAGCTCATTAATCGTAGTAAAAACTCTGCTTTTATATGAATTAATATTTGGTTTTCTTTGCGATAAGTGATTCAACATTGTATGTAACTGTGATATTGTGAATTTTAATAATTGTTTTTTGTTTAAAGATAACTTTACATGATATAGAAAGTCTATCAGTGATACTTTTCTATTTGTTGATAAAGAATCATGAAGTAATTCAACTATAGTCAAAATCGGTTATAACGACCTTGAAGGGATCATGCAAATGCGGTCGTTATAGCCGGTAGTCATTTTATCTAATATTTAATTAAAATACTATTGTAAGACAAGAGACAGTAAATTAAATATGTATCCATGTTTATTAATGCATATATGTACATATGTATGTACATAAAGTGTTGGGATTAAAGTTTTTATTTAAGGTTTTCAAAAAAAAAATGAATTCGACACTTTTACACAGGAAAAGTCTTCATAAAATAGTTTTATTGCTTGAAAAAATCTGTGATTTTTGTCTGTTTTTTACACTTTGATTCGTAGTAAAGTTTGTGCAATGAATTGTCGAGCTGGAAAATAATTAACTTATTTTTATCAGTAACATTGTCTGACACGTTCAAAAATTTGCAGAGTGTGTTCATTGATTGACAAACTTGCAACAATGTAGGTGGGTTTATATCATCCTGGATATCTCCCAAAGGATCATTTTCTTCATTGTTTGCCTCATTTCCAATCGATGCTATTATGCTGTTGTCATCTGGGGTTTCATAGGTTTCCAACTGTTGGTCAATTTCTTCGTATTCATCCAATCTTTCCTGCATCAACTCCTGGTTTTCCAAACGGCTTCCCCACTGTTAAAGTGACTCCTCTTGAAGTTCGAATGGGATCTCAGTTTCACCTGGAAGTCCCGCATGTCGGAAACAATTTTGAATTGCCAAGGAAGAAACTTGATCCCATGCCCTGTGAAGCATTGTTATTGCATCAAGGACGTTAATATTTGTTGCTTTTCCTTCTTCAATATCTTGAATTATTTGCAATATTAGACGTTTCCGATAGTTGACTTTCAAAGACCTTATTACACCCTGGTCCATGGGCTGTAAAACAGAGGTCGTATTTGGAGGCATAAAGACTAATTTGATACAAGTGAGATTGTTTACATGTGGGTGCGCAGGACAGTTGTCAACTAATAATAAAATATTACCACTTTCCACTTTTAATTGATTATCCTATCTTCGAAGCCATAAAGTAAAAATTTCTCCTGTCATCCAGGGTTTTTTATTATTTTCGTAAATACTGGAAGTGACTTAACGTTTTGGAAACATCGTGGCCTATCACTCTTTCCTATAACTAGTAGCTTACCTTTTTTTGAGCCAGTCATATTTGCTGCTACTAGCACAGTTAATCGATCTTTAGACAATTGTTCCTTAAATCGCATTGTTTAGCCGGGTGTCAATTTATAAAAGTGAGAATCCTTCATGTAATTTTGGCCATACATTTTCCAGCCAGTTTTGAGACACACCTAGAGGAGCACCAGCAGCTTCTTCACTAACCTTACCACACGTTATATTGTGTCCCTGGCGAAAACGTTGTATACATGATGATGTAATAGGTTCCACTTTTCCAAATTTTTGAGCGAAAAAATTAGCTTTTGTTTGCAGTATCGGTCCACTTAGCGGAACATTGTTTGTCCGCTGAACGGTGAACCATTTAAGCAGCGCTTCGTTAATGTCCTGGTGATGACTCGGCCGAATTCGCTTTAATTTGATGCTGCTTGATTCAAATTTTTCTTCAATTTTTTCTCGATTTTTCCATATCTCAGATATTGTGGAATGTCCAACATTTAGTTCTCTGGCAATGTCCTTATTAGTTTCGCTGTTTTCTAACCGCCAAATAATATGGGCCTTTTCCTCAATGGTGAAGTGTTTACGTGACGCCATTAAAAATCCGTTTTGGGTAAGGCTTTCACAACACGCAAGAAATTCTTGTGAACGACACCTTTCACTACTGTTTAGTTTGAAAACAAATGAAAACCTGGGAAAGACAAACAAAACCACCAGACCCGTAGCGTTTATCAGCTTTAGTTACTATAAACGATATTTTCCTCGAAAAAGTGTGTCACATTAACAGCAGTATTAACGGCAGTAGTTTCAACTATATTTGTAGCTAGCCAAACGTGCGTCAATTTTTGGTCACTATATGCAATTCGTCATTATATCCGATGTCACTATATACGATTTCGATTGTAGTTTAAGAAATGAATTTAATTCTCATCGAAGATAGCTGTTGAGATCCAGCAGGGAATCAATATAGCGCTACCGTGACTAAAAGCCATCTGTCGGATTTGAAAAAACTGAGCAACCATAATTTCCTTTTAAACCGCATGTGCGAAGCAAATGTTTTAGATTTTTTTCAGAATTTGTAGAGGCAAGACTCGGCTTGTGTTTTTGTTCCCAATAAAGACTGCTTATACATCCAAAACGTGGTTTAGTTTCATTTCGATAAAGTTTAGATTGCGTTGATAGAATTTAAAATCTGGCGACCGTGACAGGACTTGGCTTGCATATTCAATCGAGAGTTTAGTTTTTTATCAAAATGGAAAGTGCTAAAAAAGTGCGAGCTCCAAAGCGTGCAGTCTTTACAAAAGCATTAAATGCTTTTCATGATAAGTGTGGAGGTGCAGTTTATATAGATATCGAAGTTGCATTTCAAATGCTCGAAGAAAAAATGGATGAGTTAACAATTGCATCAAATAACGTGCTAGAATTGATGTATGATTCTGCAACAGCCACTGAGGAGGATATCCAGAAAGAGACGGATGATGCAAATGACTATCGGCTCAAATTCATCGAGGTTCGTGCGACTATGAAAGGGTTCACAAAGGAACATTCAAGAAATAGTGCTGTTCACGAAAATGATGACGTATCAGGCGTTAATGTTGTTAATGCGAGACATATTGAAACTAAAAATTACAATTTACCGAAAATCGAGCTCGCAAAATTCAGTGTTGATATTCGCGAGTGGATTAAATTTTGGAGCCTCTTCAAAAAGATTCATGAAAATGGAATGCTAAGTAATGAAGATAAGTTTCAGTATTTGAAACAAGCTATGGTCTAAGGTTCGGCAGCTGATGTATTAGTGTCCAGTTATCCACCGCCGAGAGAGAATTATTCGAAGGGTATAGAAAGTTTGAAGGATCGATTCGGTAGAGACGATTTGCAAGTCGAAGTTTATGTGCGTGATTTGTTGCAAATTGTTTTAAATAGTGGAATTAAGGCTAATCTACCAATTGCTTCTCTGTACGATAAGATTGAAGCACATCTAAGGGCACTTGATACGTTAGGTGTAACTGTGAATAAGTATGCCGCAATGCTTTTTCCATTGGTAGGGTCTTGCTTACCGGAAGAATTACTAAAAAAGATGACTTTAACCGAAAGACAAGAACAAGCTAAAAAAAGACGCGCTTGTTTTAGGTGCCTAAAAATCGGACATAGTTACAATAGTTGTAATGTAAAAAACAAGTGTGAAAAGTGCGGATATAAGCACGTAACTAGTATGTGTCGTTCAGTTGAAAATGTCGGGTCTCAAAATGCAGATATTGCCTTATCAGAAACGAACTTGACCAGTCTTAGTAGCTGTCCGAAGGTCCTTTTACAAACTATTTAGGTCAAGTTGATAAGAAAAAACGGTGATTGCAAAGTGCGTGCATTAATTGACACAGGTTCACAACATTCATATATACTCTCAGCGGCAGCAAAAAAGCTGGGTTATGACCGACTCGATTCACTTAAGATGAATCACCTGCTCTTTGGTGGTTCACGAAAGGATTTAGTGAACCATTATGTATATCAAGTGCGAGTCGGCAATTTAAATAATGATTTTATATTCAATTTTCAAGCCCTCGATCAAGAGACGATTTGTGAATCAGTGCCCTCAATGAGAAAAGGCATATGGTGTGATGAACTGAAATATCTAAATATTGAACTTTCGGACATGTACAGTAACGATGATAATATAACGTTGCTCATTGGTTCTGATATCGCCGGTAAATTGAAGACGGGTCGCATATATCAGTTAGCTTGCGGATTGACTGCAGAAGAATTTCGCCTCGGTTGGGTGCTGTCCGGCAAAGTTCCTGGGCCCATAGAGATAGGTGACGCAATTACCGCTATATCGATGTTTGTAAAAAACTGTAATGTTGAATCCTTATGGGATTTTGATGTTTTGGGAATTAGAGATCCTATAGTTAAAAAAAGACTGAAAAAGAAAACACAATTAAGTTTGAATTTTTGAAATCAGTTATCGTCAATAAAGAAGGTCGCTATGAAGTGTCGCTTCCTTGGACAGAAAATCATCCGCCACTCGAAGAAAACAAAGGCGTTGCTCTGCGCCGTCTTCAGACGAGTACAAAGAAGCTGCTAATCAATGGATATTACGGTAAATATGACGCTGTGCTCAAACAATCGTTTAATAAGGGCATTATTAAGCGCGTGCCTAAAGAACAGGAACACAGCTGGGGTCATTACATGCCACATCGGCATGTTATTAAGGAGAATAGCACCACAGAAGTCAGACCCGTGTTCGATGCATCATCGAAGTTGCCACCGCATCCGTCGCTAAATGATTGTCTACATAAGGGTCCAAATCTCATCGAGCTGGTCCCAGACGTACTACTACGTTTCAGAGAAGGTAAAATAGGTGTAACTTCCGATATTGAGAAGGCTTTTTTACAAATTAGCATCTGTCTTAAAGACAGGGACTTTTTACGTTTTTGTTGGTATGATGCAGATAACAATTTTATAGTTTTTCGACATTGTAGAGTAGTTTTTGGAGTCTGTTCGAGCCCCTTTATTTTAGGTGCTATCATTGAGCATCATTTAAACAGCATTCTCAAGAGATCGGAAATTGCATCTAATATTAATTTAAGGTTTTCTGCGGATAACATAAACAAATTGTTAAAATCGCTATATGTGGATAATTGCGTAACAAGTTTTAACTCTGAGAGCGATTTAAAAGGCTTTGTAAACGATGCAAAAAATGTGATGAGTTTGGGTGGATTTAACCTTCGTGGGTGGGAGTTTAGTCAAGATAATTCCCATAAAAGCCACTCCAACGTTTTAGGTGTCGTTTAGGATAAAAACGAAGACACGTTATCTATAAATACAGCAAGTTTAATTAATTTTAATTTTAATAAGATCAAGCGATCTATCTTATCCGTCGCGCATCGCGTTTTTGATCCACTGGGCATCCTTAGTCCCATTACACTTATACCGCGAATTTTGCTTCAGGAGACGTGGGCACAAGGCCTGTCATGGGACCAAGTTGTAGACGAAAGCGTAGAGTCAAGGTTTATTAAATGGCTTGATGAACTTGAGAGCGTCGGTGAAATAAAAGTGCCTCGATGTTTTTTGGGAGAAATTCGCGATGGTGACAAAATTAGTTTGCACACGTTTGTCGATGCCAGTAAATCTGCATATGCAGCTGTCATTTTTTCCGTGTGCAGAGGGAAAGCAAAGTAAAAGTTAATTTTGTGCAAGCTAAATCTCGAGTAGCCCCAAGTAAAGGAGGATCGCACCACAGTATCCCGAGATTAGTATTATTTGCTGATGTAATTGGCGCAAGATTGACGTCAAGTGTTCTAAGGATATTAAATAATTAAGACTTAGAGGTATACTACTGGGCCGATTCCTCTACGGTACTGGCGTGGATTCATCGCGAAAATAATTGGGGGACTTTCGTTTGGAACCGAGTCAAAAAAAATTAAATCGCTTTCTAAGTCGCAACAGTGGAGACACGTACCTGGACATTTGAATCCAGCCGACCTACCTTCGAGGTTGCAGGGTAGAACAGCTTTTATCATCGAAATGGTGGGAGGGACCAAAATGGCTGAGAGAAGATTACAGTACGTGGCCCGAACCTTTATACAAGTGCAACGAAGAGGCGGTACAACTTGAGGTGAAAAGTCTTCGAACAAAGAATCATTATCATTGCTTGCTTCGGATAGTAAAGATACCGTTTTATCGATGATATGTAGTAAATTTTCGAATTATTTTAATTATAATACGAGTTTTTGCTTGGTTAAAGCGATATTGTAATAATCTTCGGTTTAAAAACAATAGATGCGAACTACAATTTTTAACTGCAAAAGAGATTACGTCCGCAGAATCATACATTTTACGGTTTATACAACAACACGCTTTTGATGGTATAAGTGATGAGTCGATTAAACATTTGGAACCTATGGAAGACGGCAATAAATTGATCCGTCTCAAAACTAAAATCATTCTAAGAGACGATAAATATAACTTTAGATTTCCGATTGTTTTACCGCGTAATAATTATGTTGTGCACTTACTAATAAAGATACACCATGAAAAACATCATCACGCGGGAGTAGAAATTCTTTTGAATATACTAAGGGAAAAATTTTGGATTTTAGGTGGACGAAGGGAAATTCGATCAGTTATTAAAAAATGTGTAAATTGTAGACGTCATGATGTACGAGCTTTAAATGCTGAGCAGCCTCCATTGCCTTTAAACCGCGTGCGCGACGCGAATGTTTTTGAGATTATAGGTTTAGATTTTGCCGGTTCAATTGTTTTAAAGTGTAATGTAAAATCTTGAATTTGTATTTTCACTTGTGCTGTATATAGGGCGGTACATTTGGAATTGACAAATTCTCTCAGCACTTCCTCGTTTTTGATGGCATTCCGAAGATTTATTGCACGGCGAGGCCGACCCAATACAATATACAGCGACAACGGAAAAAACGTTGAGGGGTCCAAAAATAAATTGAAGGAGTTGGATTTTAATAAGGTAGCCGAAAATCTTGCAATGCGGAAAATTGACTGGATCTTTATTCTTCCAGCAGCACCTTGGTGGGGTGGCTTTTGGGATCGACTAATTGGTATTTTGAAACGTTTATTAAGACGAACGTTACAAAGAGCATGTTTAACTTACGAAGAGATGTTGACCATTTTATTAGATTGTGAAGCAATAATTAATGCAAGACCGATAACCTTTCAATCTGATAGCAGCAATGAGTTGACTCCCCTTACTCCATCACATTTTTTTCAGGATATACAAGAAATTGGCGTCGCTGATTTAGATAAAATCGATAGTTGTAAGTTAAGTAAACGAGAGATGCACCGGATGAGAACTAAGCAATGTTTAAGAGAGAGATTTAGAAATGAATACTTGGGTGCATTAGTACGATGTAAAGGCAATTTTAAGAAAAACAATTTAGATGTTAGAATTGGCGATATTGTACTTTTAGGTAATGACAATTTTAAACGTTTGGATTGGCCTTTGGCAAGAATAAAAGAAATTAAGAAAAGTAAAGATTGAAACATAAGATTAGTATGATTGTACACAGAGAATGGTGAACTTTTAAGACCAATCCAACGTATTTATCCATTAGAACTGGCATGTGAACATGATAATAAAGAAAATGAAAAAGCCATTAGAAATAAGATTGAAATTCAGAGTAATGAGATTCACACTGGAAAGGAAAATGTTGTTACACGTAGTGGCAGAATGAGTAAAAAACCCAAGCGTCTTATGTATTAGAGTATAAACTTCTTAATTTTAATTTTTGATGGTAACAATGTAATATGGTTCTTTATTAATTTTAGTTTTAGTCTTGAGTCGAAATTTCGTTAATTACTCGTATAATATTCTACAGTCTTATATGAATCAAATATGAGTGGTGCGAAGGATGTACTGTAATTGAGATGCCATTTACTTGTATCTCAATGGTGGGAGGATGTCGGATTTGAAAAAAACTGAGCAACCATAATTTCCTTTTAAACCGCATGTGCGAAGCAAATGTTTTAGATTTTCTTCAGAATTTTTAGAGGCAAGACTCGGCTTGTGTTTTTGTTCCCAATAAAGAGTGCTTATACATCCAAAACGTGGTTTAGTTTCATTTCGATAAAGTTTAGATTGAAAAGCGTTGATAGAATTTAAAACTATATTTAAAGCATGTCTACGGATGGCTTATATTCCACAGCGGTGGAATAAAGCTAAAATAGTCTTCATAACCAAAGCGGGCAAGACAACCCATTCCTCACGTAAGGATTATAGACCTATCAGCCTAACCTCTTTTCTGCTGAAAACTCTGGAACGGCTGATAAAGATCCATCTGAGAGTTGCTATGAAACCAGTCTCCAATGCACAGCACGCAGACACAAAAGGGAGATCGGTTGAAACAGCTCTTCACTCGCTTACCAGCTACATCGAAAAATCGTTAAGCGTCAAAGAAAACACGCAGGCGGTTTTTCTAGACATTAAAATGGCTTTCAACAATGTCAGCCATATGGCTATTGGCAAAGCACTCGGGGAACGTAATGTCGAGGACGACCTGATAGGGTTCATCGGACAACTGCTAAGCAGCAGGAACATCAACTCCACATTAGGAACCACCACCCTACGAAGGAGGACTTGCAGAGGTACACCAAAAGGTGGAGTGCTATCGCCCCTTCTATAGAACCTAGTGGTGGATAAACTCCTGTCGAAAATAGAAGCGACTGGCTGCAAAGTCGTAGCTTATGCCGACGATGTTGCAATAGCAAAATCTGGCAAATTCATTAATTCTCTATCTGAAAGACTGAATTTTGCCCTAGATATTCTTACCAAGTGGAGCAAAGAGTGCGGTCTAAAAATAAATCCGCAGGAAACGGAATTTGTGCTCTTCTTCCACCATTTCTCCCACCCAAACTAGATAAGCCTCAAATCGTCTTATCAGGTTAAATATCTGGGTCTAATTCTGGACTCCAAGCTGGCGTGGAAAGCGAACATAGCAGAAAGAGCACGCAATGCGGTATGCGCAATCTACTGCTGTAAAAGATCTATTGGGAAAAAGTGCGGATTGAAATCCAAAATCGTATCATGGCTCTATACGGCGATAGTGAAACCAATCCTTCAGGACGGCGCAGTTGTTTGGTGGCCAGCTATTGCGAAAACAACCAATGCAAACCTGCTAAATAGGGTCAGAAGAATTGCAACTATTGCAATCACCGAGGCCTTACGTACTACCCCGACAAGAGCATTGGTTATGCTACTGAATTTGCTTCCGACGGAACTCCTTTCGAGACAGCAGGCCAAGTGCTCTGCAATTCGATTGAAAGCTCTAAATTTCTGGCATGAGGGAGATACTGGTCACTCCACCATATTACTGAGGGATGGACCAACGCCAGGGAAAGAAGACCTCACTTCTTCGATTCCCTGTTTTCATGATGTCCGTCATCCTGACCAGGGATGACTGGGCAATGAAAAAAGGTAAGACGCAGGAATCGGTCGACATCTATACTGATGGTTCCAAAATGGATGGAAAAGTTGGCTGCGGCGTTTTCTCAGAACAAATACTGCCTTGTACCTGAATATTTTCTCTGACAGTCAAGCACTATCCAACGTGTACACCTCATCCATGATGGTAATGGAATGTCGTACACAGCTGAACGTGATGTCACTTCACTTTGAAGTGACTCTATACTGGGTAGCGGGACATAGTGATATACCAGGAGTATACACTCACACCCAAAGTCGGCCAACCTCTAGCTTCTATAAAGCTAGGATTTAAGCAGCATTACATCAAGGCTGCAAATAGAGCCTGGTTGTTGGAGGAAACCTGCAGGATAACCAGGCAAACTTGGCGTGCACTGAGTTCCAGGCGCACCAAGCAGCTCCTGAACACGAGTCGTGAAACCTTGAGCTCTATCGTGTACATACTGACGGGGCACTGTCTAATTGGCAGACACGCAGAAAGGTTGGGCGTTCCCTTCAACGATTTCTGCCGGAGTTGCAGATCAGAAAAAGAGGCAGAGACAGTCCAACACTTTCTGTGTGAATGGCCAGCACTATCCAGGAAACCCATGAAAACCTTAGTCTCACCCTTCCTGGACAGCCTCACGGAAGTAGCTGATTTGAACATTAGCCGCATAGCCGGATTCATACGAGAATCGAAATGGTTCTAGTCACCAAGCAGCTAGGTTCTAGTGCCGTCTCAATCTTCTGTGGTATCACAATGGGCCTATTGTAGCCTAAGTGAGCCATCTTTTGGTAAAGAGAGCTGCCACAACAACCAACCTAGCTTTTGTTCGATAGCTACTTCTGTTATATCTTCAGCTGAATATTCTTTTATCTAAAATGGAAGTTGATTTTGTATTAGTAGTTCGACTTCTGCTGCAACTTTCAAAAATTTAGTCAGTTCTAAATTATCAAAGTTCCCTTGCTGTTTTTTTTTCAATTTCCAGCCAAATTTCTCTTACTCTGTTTCATTTTAACCAGCAATGGTTACCCGGCGTTTATTACATCCTAGGTCATTTTTGGGCCTTTTTAGTACCTAACACTTCAAAAAATCCTTTCAACTATACGTTGCATATCAGTTAAGAATACCTTCTTGTATATGCACGCGACGTTATTACTTATAATCCATTAACAGCAGAAGCATCAGCATTTTAGAGAAAAAAGTCCAACATTGTGGTGCACAAAATACCCCGTATGATCGAATTAGTAAATTTTTGTGACAAAGTGCTGTGATTACTTAGTGTTGTTAAGACTTATTAAATGGTTAAGGCGTGAATGAATCGATATTTTCAATAACAATTTTTTTGAACTGTTGTATAACGCTTTTTACTTTATGGATTATATCAAGTCTATACACTATGTTTGAAATAAATTTCACGAACATATTAATTTTGGACCAAGTTATTAGTTCGATTGTTGACCGTACTCTTACAATTGCGGTGACCATCAGCACTTCTAGGAATTTCCAAAAAATCTTTGAAATCGTCTATTTTTTCACAACCTTCAACCTCTAAGGCTTCTCTCAACAACCATTGTGGACCAACCCACTGACGATTTAACACCTATGCCAATGTCACACTTTTCGACAACGAACAGGTTAATCGATACTGGGGCTAGTGTAAGTTGTCTGCCATCAAATTTTGCAAGAAAAGTCGACTTGCAAGAGCTCAGTTTATAACTAGCCTCGATTTAAAGGACGACTTTTGGCAGATCCCATTAGAAGAAGGATCTAAGGAAAAGACAGCCTTTACCGTACAGGGTCGCCCGTTGTACCAATTCGTCAACATGCCGTTGGGGTTGTGTAACGCCCCTCAAACAATGCAGCGGTTGATGAACAGAGTCGTCCCAGCACACTTACGTCACCAGGTCTTCGTCTACTTAGATGATCTCCTGTTGATCACAGAGATTCTAAACGAGCACCTTCAGCTGCTCCAAGAGATTGCTTTGTGCATACGTAAGGCCGGACTGACCATCAATATTGAGAAGAGCAAGTTCCTCAAGAGGGTGATATACTTGGGCCGTATCATCGGCCACGGTACAATCCGAACGGATCCAAGCAAGGTGCAAGTCATACAGGAATTTCCGCGTCCCACCTCAGTAAAGCAGTTGCGACGTTTTCTCAGATTGTGTGGCTGGTATCGACGCTTCGTGCCAAATTTTTCAGCTGTATCTACCGCCCTCACGGACCTCCTATTGCGTAAGCGACAGTTTCTGTGGGACGACGTGAGCGTCAAAGCCTTCCAAGACTTGAAAAACGCTCTATGCACCGCACCGGTGCTGCACAGTTCCGATTTCAAACGCTCCTTCGCCATATACTGTGACGCAAGTCAACATGGTGTCGGCGCAGTACTGATGCAGAAGACCGACGAAGGCGTAGAAATGCCTGTTGCTTACATGTTTCATAAGCTCAACCCTGCCCAGCGAAACTACACTGTCTCTGAACAGGAGTGTCTTGCCGCCGTGTTAGCTATCAAGAAATTCCGAGCCTATGTAGAAGGTCATGAATTCGAGGTCATCACGGATCATGCCTCGCTACAATGGCTAATGACACTCTCAGATTTACATCGCAGGTTGGCAAGATGGGCTTTGAAACTCCAAAGCTTCAAATTTCAAATCACGCATAAGAAGAGAAGCCAAAATGTAGTGCCGGATTCGCTATCAAGAGTTTTCTCGCCAGAAGGTCTCGAATTAGAGGAGATCTCAACCACCACCATAGAGATCGATCTTTCCTCTCCACATTTCAAGAGCGAAAGGTATGTAGAGCTTGCAAGACATTTGTCGCAAGAGCAAGCACAACTGCCGGATTTACGAGTTCTTGAGGGATTCGTGTACAAGCGTTGCCAGCATGCCACTGGTGACATTGCCATAGACAGAGATGCATGGAAGCTATGGGTTCCGGACGAACTGACGACCTCCTTGATACAGCGAGCCCATAATCATCCGCTAAGTGCCCATAGAGGCATCGGAAAAACCGTCAAGCTTCTATTGGCCAGCCATGACCGAACAGGTCGCTACGTATGTCAGTTCGTGCGAAACCTGCAAAATGACCAACGCGCCCAACCAAACCCTCCGAGCGCCCATGCGTTCTACCGGTGTTGCAGAACGTGTCTTCCAGCACTTGTATATTGATCTCCTAGGACCGTACCCTCGATCGTTTGCCGGTCACACCTTTATTCTGGTTGTCCTGGACCACCTATCCAAATTCACCTTCCTTAAACCCCTCAGAGACGCGTCGGCAAAACTTATCACCCACTATCTGGAAGAAGATTTGTTTCACCTGATCGGAGTCCCCGAAAACATCATTTCTGACAATGGCCCTCAATTCCGGAGCAATCTTTTCAACCAGCTCCTGGAAGAGTACGGCGTACGCCACCTTTATACTGCCATTTATTCCCCCCAGGCAAACGCCTCGGAACGCGTAAATCGTTCGGTGTTGTCCGCGATACGAGCATATGTGCACCCGAATCAGCGCGACTGGGATCGGAAGTTGTCGGCCATCAACTGTGCGCTGCGGACAGCTCATCATGTCTCCCTTGGTTCCGCCCCATACTTCGTGGTGTTCGGGCAAAACATGATCGGGCACGGGAGCACTTACCCTTTACTAAGAAAAATACAGCTATTGAAAGAGCCCGAAACCGAATTGCTACATCACGAACGTATGGAGCTGATCCGCAATCAGTTGGCAGATAGATTGGCTAAAGCTACACAGGCACAGATGAGGGTCTACAACTTGCGATCTAGAAAACCGAAGTTCCAGGTCGGGGACACCGTCTATGTTCGAAATTTCAGACAAAGTAAGGCGGTGGACCATAACAACGCCAAACTGGACAACAAATTCTACAAGGCTACCATTACCAGTCAACACGGCAACGCATGCTTTCAAGTAACGGGCCCGGAAAACAAAGTCTGGGGAATATATCACACAAAAGACATTCGACCCTAAGGAAGAGTCTTCAAACACGTTTGCTCCGGAGGCCGGCGCACTCACTCACTAACGGTTGGCCGCCCCTGAGCTGCCTCATGGCCGAAAAGTGGGTGTTCAGTCGCGGCAGCCCCCGAAAAAAAGATCCCGCTAGCGACCGGGGACCGGATTGGACCCGAGGAGTCTGAGTGGAGAAGGCATCGTGATAAGTTCGGTTGGAAGAAGCGTTGGCAAACGAGTCGGCGGATATTGATCCAAAAAAAAAATTTTGTTTAATTATCGTGGAAAAACATTTCCGCAGTGTCAATATAAATAATGGAAAACGCGTAAACTAACCCGGGAATTTGTTGCATTTGATTTGAGTTAACGGTATACAGGAAATGAGCTATGGAGTAGAATTTGCAAAGCAAGATGAAAATAAAACATTTTTTTTAAATTTACAGTTCGAACATAGTACAAATATTGAGTATTACAAAAAAAATTAACTTAAGAATTTGGCAAATATAATAAGTTATTGTCAGTAAAATTGAATTTATAGGCGGAATATGGAGATTATAAATGCCTATATGAAATTGAACTTAGTAAAAGAATCCGTCAAATGCAATGAATACAAGTGCAATGAAATTCTCAGCTTAGAAACAGAACAGAAAACATTATATGATAATAAGAAATAAAATCTAGAACTAGAAGTTACGAACCGAACGATTACAAGTGAAGTTCAAAGTGATGATCAGAATTCGAAAAAGAAGGGTTTCTTTACCTATGTATCGTCTCCTAAATAAGGTCAAGATTTTATAAATAATAATATAACTTTCTATAGAATTTTTTTTCCACTTCCGAAAAATTGATATCAATTTCCCCTGAAAAATGAAATGAATTAAAAATTGAAAGAGTAAACTACAAACTCATTTAACTTAGAAACATGAGTACGAAACCCGAAAGATATTTTTGTTATATGACATATGTAGAATTATTGTTTAATCTCTTCTCAATTTAACGTAAAGTAAGAAGAAAAAATCAAATCACATAAGTAGATATCTAAATTTAAAAAAATACGTACGAGTTACGCTACAGATGATAGCTGATAACGTTTTTTTCTTGTCAAATGGATAATTAAGAATTACGAATATGAATAAATTTATAGTGAATTAAATCATCCAGAGTTTCCTTGAGGGCTCTCCCTTTTGAATGACCTCAACTTCCAGCAGATAGAGGAATAGCTCGACCAAGGTGAGTAAAAATAGGTGGACCTAGCGCGCATGAAATATGCGACTGCGCAAGCGCTGGGTCGAGGTAGGGTGATCTTCTTTTGGATGAAACTTCGTAATCGGGCAAGTAGATGGATGAATCTTTGTAAATGAGATTCGGGACCTGCTAGAGAAAGGTACCCACAACGTTACGCGCCGAACTGAGTTGGCCTGCCAGCAGCCATCGAATCTCTAGCCAGGTAGAGGCCGAACCCGAATTCGTCGGAAGGGTTCGTTGCTTCGTCCCGGGGACTTCACGTCCGTCAGGTCAACAGGTACCAACCTGTTTGACTTGAATTTCGTCGCGACTTGTTCGCAGTAGAAAAAACACGGAAAACATTACATGTCCGACCGCTCAGGAGGTTTCATCATATTTGAGACCGTGGTAGTTCTTGTTGACGTATGATTGATACGAAAAATTTGCAGGATCTTACACCTCGCAGATGTAATAATATTTCAAGCAGAAGCTGTGAGGTACCCAACACCATCTACAGATCAATAGCGATCGTCTTGCTCTGTGGGGGCTGGCGAGGCTGTATCTGAAAGCTATGCCAGTTCTCACACCGAAACCACAATTCACTCTATTATTATAATGGTGACCAGACCAGGTGATGGGTTGGTTACACAGAAGTGAACCTTAATGGAGCTAACACTGCACAACACTGCACAACACCTGCAGAAATCGGCTTACACCTGACGAAATTGTCAGGTATGAAAGACGCCTTAACGAGGTGCACGGCAATTACTTCGGCAGCTGTGCCAGAAACTCTTCTTGCTGCTTCAGTGATTAATTCAAATTCTGCATGTATTCGCTGTAAGCATGCTAGTCATGTCACATAAGACCGAAGAATCCGACACGATACTAGATCGAAACTCACACATGCAATCGATTCATCAGCTTTCGCAAAAACCTTAAAACCGATTGCCTAAGGAATCGAAACTGTGAATTGTCTCACGGGAAACGAGCCTAGGGTAATCGGATACCTAACGAGAAATCGAAACGAAGAAATCAAGTGCGCGACCTCTTTCCAGCGCAGTGAAAATGTAGAAACACTGCTTGATCTTTGATTTCCCGAACACGAGGAATAGATCGAAGGCGTCTCCGCTAACTATGCGTCGGGTTCTTCTTTATGGGACAATGACGTGAAACAGAGCTTTTGTGTGAAATTCTTAGAAGATCATTGAACCTAGAGTAAACAAAAATATAATTGGGGCAATGCAAAGTGCATTGGTGTAAGCAATATTGCAAGCGACGAATTCCGTGGGAACTAATTTGAATCGCGTTCGATTGGTTAGGGTAAATAGATTTAAGGGGTTATACCTATGTGAAGGCAAAAAAAAACAAGCCTTTTTTCAAGATTTTTTTTCAAGGATTTTGAAAAAAAGCTTTTATAAATAATATATCAATATAAAGGGAAACTTTTCGGGAGTGCAAAAATTTTTTTTTTATTTTAAATTTAATACAAAATGGCGGCTGTAGTGCACGTCAAAGTCACTAGTATTTACAAAAGACGTTCCGCGGCCGGACAAGTTTATCAGCCCTATCTGCATCTGGAACAATAAAATTTTTTTTTTCATAAACTCCATGAGTTTTGCTAGTGAAGCACACACGATAATAGTTTAATATCGATTTTTCGCAAAATGGCGACCATTTAACAAAAAAATTGCATTTTCGACCCAAAAAAATGACTTCAATTGTTTATAACTTTTTTTAAACAAAACCAATCGCTAAAATCGTGTGTACTTCACTAGATAATCATATCAAGAAGCTACAGTTATAACGGCAAGTCATTCGGATGAAAACTGAAAGTTTCGTTTCCGGCAAATTTCAAAAATACACTTTCGAGAGTCCTGCAGTCAATCCTAATGAGTCTCAAACGAATGGCGATTAGGCGGACGCCTGTTGCTGATCTTGCTGCGCTTCTGCGATGAACTACTTGCTTTACTGCCTTTACGGCCACTGTACAGTTTACTACTCATTTCTAACACTTTTTTATACAAAACAACAGTAAAAATATCAATTAAAACATAGTACTTTAACCTCAAATGCAGCGTGTAGTCGATCGAGTAAACTGAAGCTCTCCTAGCGTCGTTTACGAAGGAACGTGCCCTATACAGTGTATATTAATTACTATATAGTATAAAGCGAGCAAATTTTACGTGTTTCGAGCATTGGAGTTGCTTCAGAAAATTGATTCTCAAACATTTTCTGAAGTATATTAGTATTTGGACCTTTTTGATTTCAATTCTAGGGATGTGTTAGCATACTTTTAGCCAATAAAAAAAAATTGAAAAAAAAATTAATTCACATAGGTATAACCCCTTAGACTAGAGGAGGGATTTTTATATGATGAGCAATTTTAAATGTACATAACAATAAGTGAAATTTTGAAATTAAAGAACGGACTGAGCTGAGGCTCGGGACAATAGTTAACTCTTAACGGAACAAGCTAGTTGTCAATAATAACGTTGCCTTCTATTCGGCAACCAGTCCGCCTTTACCAATTGGCAGACAGCTAATTGCCTCATATCTTGGCAATTCACTTTACTTAGAAATATCGGCTGCCTGTCTACTCAGACTGCGCCAAACATGTGGCAAACCAAGGGATGCCTGTAGGTAGTATCAAATCTGACTCAACCCTCTCTCTGTTGACCAACTTCTATCCTAGAAGAGTGAAGACCATCATTCTAGAAGAATACCAACAAAGACGCAGCCATGAATCGAGTTCGCAAAGCAACCAAACGAACAACCAGCTTAATGGACTACGAGAAACATTACATGGCGATTCTGCAACCTACGATTCTACAACCCACGTACCCGAACAACTGGCAGAGGATTTAGAAGAAGGTGAAATTACTGAAATCGACGAAGAATTCCATAGGGTGTTTGAAAGATGTCTGATCCTCAACGCAAAATTTAGCGGGACATAAGAACGATGTGAAGAATACGTGCCTATGCCGGTATCCCAGGCACCCAAATACGATCCGACACCACTACCCGGACCACGAACAAGACACATTGAAGAATTTAAAAAAAAAACCGAAGATCTTCCAAAAATAGTCAAATTAAAGCGACGAGGAGGAAAAAGTTTTAATCAACGACGCGAAAAAGCTATATTACATCGACTAATATCCATATCGGCAGGAGAAAATAAAATAAATTTCTCAAATAGGTTAAATAGCCTTAAAAATAAATAACTTAAATATAAACTCTCCCAGTATACAATTTAAACACCAAATTATAAAAATACAAAAAAAGTGGGATAATAAATAATAGAAATAAAATAAATAAATGTAAAACGGGCAATACCTGTAGTACTAATTCTAATATACTTATAGAATATAAACAAACCATAAGTACCACGGTCGTATTTTCTATAATCTTGATATTTTTATATCTATACAACAGCAAGCAAAAGAAATATGCTAGGAAAATCGTTGACAGAAACATTCTAGCGAACATGGTCAATGTTTAATTTATCGAATATATAGACAGTTCACAGATGCCTGCAAACAAAATAAAATTACTATTAACCGAATTACAGACTATTTCCTCAAATTTGAAAAAAACTAAGACCTACACGGTCAAAGCTCTGAAAGAAAAATTAGAAGCAGTAATAAAAATTCAAAATGAATGTATTAATCTATTCAGCCAAATACGAGAAGGCACAGAACTTGATCTCAAATCAACTATATCCAATGTTTGCAAGGCACTAATTTCAGCATTAACTGAACGATTAAACGCAGAATACATCGCAGTAAAAATAGAAGACGAAATAACTTATACTGCAATGGCAGACTTTAACATTGAGACGGCCATCAAAACAATACCGAATTTCGACGGTAAATTTTCTGAGCTAGAGACTTTTCTAATAGTACTGAAAATCGTCGGTAAAAGACTTTCACTAGAAGGAAAAACAGAACTATTAAACTTTGTCTTGCATGTGAAACTTAGCCCCAATGTTAGGACATCGTTGAACACCTCAGACATTTAAGACTTGGACAATTTTGAAACTGAACTGAGACTAAAATACAAAAACCCAAAAACTATTCCGCAAATACACACGCAATAATCTACAGTCACACAAAAACGACTACCTATTTCTGTTTACAAAGACAAAATATTGACTTTAGTTAATGAGCTAATTCAGCTTCAGATAAGTGAACTAGGTCTGAACCCAACCCAGGCTGGAAAACAAGCCATACAAAGCGTAAACGACACATACGCATTAACAGTGTTCAAAAACGGTCTGAACGACCAGATAAGGGAGACCATATTCGCTGCGAGACCTAAGAATCTAGGTGAAGCAATTTCTCTTGCCACAGAAGTTGAGAGTACCGAAACGTAGCAAAATAGTGTTTTACATATACACAGATTTAATAGGTATCCAAACAATAGAAATACAAACCATACAAGCAGAAATGATTATAACACCCAAAATATCAGACATAGACCACGTGATCACTTTCAAAATAATCGATATGTAAATAATCGAAATTTCGACGGCAATAGACCCGCCAATAACCAAAATTTCAACAATAGAAATTTTACCCGCGCTAGAAATTTCCAAACGAATAGAAATTTCAACAACTCTAGAAATGGAAATAAACGCACTAATAGAAATTATTCAAGTAATAATAACACTAGGAGAATTCGCGTAATATCGGACCAGGGAAACTCGACAGCTTCCCGAGAGGATTTAGACAACCTCCCGGAAGAATAAAGGTAAACAAAGCCAAAAATAATGTAAAAAACAAAACTAACAAAATATATAGGATTACGGGTATTAGCACTTATTACGTAAACGTTTATAATAAAAATGAGAATAGACACCTGAAGCTACTAATAGATACAGGTGCAGACATATCAATATTAAAAAGTAATAGTTTAATTCGCAAAAATATCGATATTCAGCCCGAAAATAAATGTAAACTCACGGGCATAACAGAAAAGACTACAATGTCTCTGGGAACAAGCCAACAACAATTCATCATCGAGAATAGATGATAACAAATACTTTTCACATAGTAGATCAGGACTTTCCAATTGAAACTGATGGTATATTAGGAAGAGATATTACTCAGTAAATATATGTGCAAAATAGATTTAGAGTCTTATACTATTACCTTTTGCATCCTTGACAAATATGTTACAATACCGATGTACACAAGAAAAATCAATATGGCACATGTTGTCAACCCGGCTAGAACTGATGCCATGATACCAATTGAAATCGATAGATCCGAAGACAGCATCATTCTTAACAATGAAATACAAAATGGAGTATTTTTAGGAAACTGTATTATCCCATCAAAAGGTGTATGCTACATTAAAGTGCTTAACACTAACGACCACGGCATAACACTAACAAAATTTAATGTAGAAGTAGAACCTTTGAAAAATTACAACATTTTGAAAACAAAAGAAACTTTCGACAACAAGCGTTTAAACCGGTTGCTAGACGTCATAAGTACAAATAGCTTAGATGAACAAGCAAACACGAGCTTGCTAGATATTATTAAACAATATCAAGATGTTTTTCACCTTGAAGGGGAACAAATAAGTAAGAATAACTTTTACAAGCAAAGGCTCAATACCACTGACGATGCACCAGTAAACATAAAAAATTATCGGTTACCTCACACTCAGAACGAGGAAATACAAAAACAAGTCCAAGAATTGGAGGATAACGACATTGGAGAACCTTCAATAAGCCCATACAACTCACCATTGCTAGTTGTACCAAAGAAAAGTTCTGACGATACAAAGAAATGGAGACTTGTTGTTGACTTCAGAAAGTTGAACGACAAGATAGTCAATGACAAATTCCCATTGACAAGGTTGAAAGATGTGCTCGACAAACTGGGTAGAGCAAGGGTTCTTTCCACCAGATTGAACTGAAGAAAGACTCCAGACCATTGACAGCATTTTCCACTAGCAACGGACACTATCAGTTTAAAAGGTTAGCATTTGGACTTAAAATATCCTCAAACAGTTTTCAAAGAATGCTTACCATCGCACTAACTGGTTTAAGTGATTCAGCTTTTCTTTATGTCGACAACATTATGGTCTTTGGATGTAACATCAAACACGATAATGAGAATTTATCAAAAGTTCTACAGAAATTACGCAGATACAACCTCAAACTGAATGCAAAAAAGTGCAAATTCCTAAAATCAGAAGTAGTATATCTAGGACATTTGATTACAGCAGACGGTGTACGAACTGACCCTGCTAAACACGAGGTGATAAAAAACTACCCAATCCCTAAAAATTGAGATGACCTCAGAAGATTCGTAGCATTTTGCAACTATTACCGGCGTTTCATCCCAAATTTTGCAGAAACGGCAAATTCTCTGTTGAAGAAAAAAGCACCGTTTGTTTGGGAAGAAGAGCAGCAAAAAGCATACGATCTATTTAACAAAAATTAATCTCACCACCAATACTCCAATACCCAGATTTCGAGAAACCTTTCATTTTGACCACTGACGCATCAAATTTTGCACTAGGCGCAATTCTGTCACAAGGAGAGATCGGTTTTGATTTACCAATCTCATACGCGAGTAAATCATTAAACAAACACGAACTTAACAAGCCAATCATAGAAAAAGAACTTTTGGCGATACACTGGGGAATAAACTTCTTCAGGCCATATTTGTATGGACGAAAGTTTACAGTAGTATCAGACCATAGGCCTTTAGTATCGTTGTTCACGCACAAAAACCCATCCTCCAAGTTGACGAGAATAAGATTAGACTTATCGTATTATGATTTTGAAATAGTGTATAAAATAAGTAACATAAACACAAATGCAGATGCATTGTCAAGAATACAAATAGACTCAGAAATTCTAAAATCTATGATACCTCCAACCAACGACGAAAGTATCAGTAAAGAAGCAAGGCGATAAAACAACAGAATAATAAAACAAGTACTAAAATCGATAACGACAACGACAACCGAAAACGAGAGACTGATCACCTCTACGCATTCAATTGTACTTCGCTATCCGATATAACAGGGGATTAAAAGTAAAATTTAATATGTTGCGCAACAATGAACAAAATATAATAATCTCAAAAGAGAAAGATTATTTAATGGTCCACTTTAGTGATAAAGCTCGCGAGAAATACGTTTCCGCCAGCGATAAGCAAAGTGTGAAAATTCGCGATAACCTCAACGATAAATCGAACACGAAACTAGTTTCTGTATTGAGGAAGTTAATGAATTATTCGCAGAATAATAATATAAATGAGCTAGCTCTATCCAACGAAGATATGATATTTAGTTACGTACCCAAGGAAGAATTTAAAAAAATATACAATACGTTGCAACGAGATATGGATATCCAATTAAGAGTAATGATATATACACCCCCTAAAAGAATTAATGACATCGCTACACAACGAAAACTTATTGAAGAATTCCACGAATCACCACATGGTGGACATACAGGAATACGCAGAACGCTTCTTAAATTAAAACATAGATACTGTTGTAAGGACATGAGTGGGATGATAAAGCAATCAACAATTGCGATATATGCAAATTCAATAAACTAACTAAGCATACAAAAGAAAGAACGATTAAAACCGGTACACCCTCTACTAGTTTTGAAATAGTAAGTGCGGACATCATTGGTCCCTTAAGACTCTCAAACAACTATCGATACATACTAACCATACAATGCGAATTAACTAAATATACCACAGCTATACCCATAGAAAATAAGGAAGCTAAGACAGTAGCAAAGGCCTTAGTTAACAATTTTATACCATAATACGGTCATTTCAAAATTTTAAAAACCGATTTAGGGACAGAATTTACCAATAATCTCCTAAAAAACATTTGCGATTTATTACGAATTAAACAAATTTTTTCAACTCCCTACCACCACGAGACGTTAGGTGTAGTAGAAAGAAACCACCGTGTCCTCAATGAATACCTGTTAGCATTCGTTGATGACAATAACTGGGACGAATGGATACCATATGATACATTCTCGTATAATACAACCCCAAACGTGGACACTAAGTACACACCATACGAACTAGTTTTCGGAAAACTGTCACACTTACCGACCGACACTTTCGAAAACACAGACAAAATTTATGACACAGAAAACTATGCGAATGAGTTGAAACTACGATTAGAGATTTCTTCAGCAAAAGCAAAAAGCATTATAGAAAACACTGAATTAGCTAGAAGCAATAAAAAAGTATATACAAAACCTATTAAGCTAGATATTGGTGATCTGGTACTAATAACAGCTGAAACCCGTAAAAAACACCAAAAACCATACAAAGGCCCATATATAGTAAAAGATATAAATAATGTAAATACACTAGTAGAAATAGAAAATAAAGAAAAGTGGATACATAATAACAGACTTAAATTACACAAAAAACTTGTACAAAGTAAATACATTTTTATATACCATTATAATGTAAAAACTATCATAATTACACAGCATATATAATATAAGAAATAATATAATATTGTAACAAGAATAATCATAGTTGTAAAACAATATACCACAACCAATCAGTCGTATTTGCTAACAAATACTCTTCTTAAAGGAATGGGGTGTAGTGTATTCCTAGTTCCAAACCTGGAACTAGCCTATACACAACTAATTTCCCACAGAAGCTTCCATAAGGAATTTCCCACATAAACTTCTGTAAGCTCTCTATAACACCAAAGCACATCCTCAAATTAATCCCTTAGCAAAGATCTTTACCTCCATACTAACTACATTGGTATGGTAGTTTAAAATTCCCTTTTTTGTAACCGTGTGAAACTCGTAGAAGATCATTGAACCTAGAGTAAACAAAAATATAATTGGGGCAATGCAAAGTGCATTGGTGTAAGCAATATTGCAAGCGACGAATTCCGTGGGAACTAATTTGAATCGCGTTCGATTGGTTAGGGTAAATAGATTTAAGGGGTTATACCTATGTGAAGGCTAAAAAAAGAAGCCTTTTTTCAAGATTTTTTTTCAAGGATTTTGAAAAAAGCTTTTATAAATAATATATCAATATAAAGGGAAACTTTTCGGGAGTGCAAAAAAATTTTTTTTTATTTTAAATTTAATACAAAATGGCGGCTGTAGTGCACGTCAAAGTCACTAGTATTTACAAAAGACGTTCCGCGGCCGGACAAGTTTATCAGCCCTATCTGCATCTGGAACAATAAAATTTTTTTTTTCATAAACTCCATGAGTTTTGCTAGTGAAGCACACACGATAATAGTTTAATATCGATTTTTCGCAAAATGGCGACCATTTAACAAAAAAATGCATTTTCGACCCAAAAAAATGACTTCAATTGTTTATAACTTTTTTTAAACAAAACCAATCGCTAAAATCGTGTGTACTTCACTAGATAATCATATCAAGAAACTACAGTTATAACGGCAAGTCATTCGGATGAAAACTGAAAGAGTTTCGTTTCCGGCAAATTTCAAAAATACACTTTCGAGAGTCCTGCAGTCAATCCTAATGAGTCTCAAACGAATGGCGATTAGGCGGACGCCTGTTGCTGATCTTGCTGCGCTTCTGCGATGAACTACTTGCTTTACTGCCTTTACGGCCACTGTACAGTTTACTACTCATTTCTAACACTTTTTTATACAAAACAACAGTAAAAATATCAATTAAAACATAGTACTTTAACCTCAAATGCAGCGTGTAGTCGATCGAGTAAACTGAAGCTCTCCTAGCGTCGTTTACGAAGGAACGTGCCCTATACAGTGTATATTAATTACTATATAGTATAAAGCGAGCAAATTTTACGTGTTTCGAGCATTGGAGTTGCTTCAGAAAATTGATTCTCAAACATTTTCTGAAGTATATTAGTATTTGGACCTTTTTGATTTCAATTCTAGGGATGTGTTAGCATACTTTTAGCCAATAAAAAAAAATTGAAAAAAAAATTAATTCACATAGGTATAACCCCTTAGACTAGAGGAGGGATTTTTATATGATGAGCAATTTTAAATGTACATAACAATAAGTGAAATTTTGAAATTAAAGAACGGACTGAGCTGAGGCTCGGGACAATAGTTAACTCTTAACGGAACAAGCCAGTTGTCAATAATAACGTTGCCTTCTATTCGGCAACCAGTCCGCCTTTACCAATTGGCAGACAGCTAATTGCCTCATATTTTGGCAATTCACTTTACTTAGAAATATCGGCTGCCTGTCTACTCAGACTGCGCCAAACATGTGGCAAACCAAGGGATGCCTGTAGGTAGTACCAAATCTGACTCAACCCTCTCTCTGTTGACCAACTTCTATCCTAGAAGAGGGAAGACCATCACTCTAGAAGAATACCAGCAAAGACGCAGCCGTGAATCGAGTTCGCAAAGCAACCAAACGAACAACCAGCTTAATGGACCACGAGAAACATTACACTTTGCACGCCTCTCGGTGCAGATATTTTCGTCTTTGCACAAAGTGTTTTTTCTCACAACGTTGTCTTTCACAATAACTTTCGACCTCGGTCACCGAAGCGCCTCTAATCGGATGTAAGTTGCTACTGATAACGCACGGAGTTGGCGTTTGCGCATGGGTGGAAGATTTGGGAAGAAAAGAAGTGTAAAATAATGACGATAAAAATGGAATGAATGTAAAGAATGAAAGACAATGACGAGACAAGGAACTCCGTCACGACACGCATCCTTACAAAAAGCAATTGAAATAATTTCCCTGTCACAAACATACTGATGCAACGTATTGCAAACAACACGTTCTTTGCTCGTCAATTTGATGAAACCGTATGCTGGTGATAAACGTCTATCACGAGCAAGTAAATCGAACAGGAGATTGATATCAAAAGCCATTGAAACTTTGGAGAAACTTCCGGATGAATTAATCAAATGTGCAAATATCATGTGCCATTTACAAAACATCATTGTTTATAAAAGGTGATTTGCATAAATAGATTTATATCCCTATGAGACTCAATTGTGATGTCATTCGTAGCGCACGAAGAGGGAAATCAAGCGAAAGATATCAGGGAGAATTTTACAGATTTTATTTGTAAAAATTCTATTCAGTTCATATCAAAATAAAATTTATTTGTAATTTAATATAACACAAGCACATATTTGAAACGCATGATTATTAAAAGATATTCTTTTATAGAAAACACATATATTAATATTTAAAGTAGCTTATACATTTACATTTCAGTAGAATAATTGAATGAATCGATTTTATAAGATAAAAAAACCAACTGACAAGTCTCAACCTCCCAGATTTGGATGAAATTTGGCACATATTCGATCCTTAAAATATTAGACCGCCCTCTGGGCGGTCGGTATTGTTTTTTTTTTTTGAATAATTGTGGATGCAATTAGTTTAAGGTAAATCAGCAAAGTTCAACTACAAACACAATTATTTTTAGAAATCAGCAAATTGTTCGTTAATTTAGATATGTCAATTATACTAAAAACTCATTGTTGAACGATTGGATTATTAAAAACTGTTGTCATCGAAGCAAAACCATAAAAGACGGAAGGATCATTCCTGGTTCCTAGAGTCGACCCTGCGGCCTCTTCGTGTCTCATAGTCAACTTGGCAAAAAGCAATAAACCAAGATGATACCCAACGTGGCTAGCCATAAATACTATGGTGTTGAGTAATTTTGGCATATAGTAGATACTAGGGACGTAATTGTTTAACAGTTCCATAATTTCAGATTGCTGTGCTCGATGCACTGCATGCGCTACATCGCTTCTGTCAGATGTATAAACTTACTAATTGATAAGCGATGCTAACAACTTTAGAGGCGTTTTTCTCGAAAAACCGGGGGTGTTGCGGTTTTATATTTTAAGGATCGAATATCCTTGACATTTTCAACTTATGTGCCAAATTTCATCCAAATCTGAGTAAGTTTGATTACATTGAAAAACAAAATCACCTACTTCAACTGTATAAATTATTTGCAAGCAGATGTTGGTCATATATTTAATGGTATTACTAACGCCTTCGTTTCTAAGATTTTATTGGTGGCAAGAAGAATATTTTAACTTCTGAACAAATCAGTAGAAGACAGTGATGGACAACAGCTAAAAACTGTATACGCATTGTATCTGAAGGTTCTAAAAACCCTTTTAAATAAAATACTTTATCTCGAAATGCCTTTTAAAATTCGTCGTTTAAAGTTTTTCGGAAAATTTTATCATATGTTTAACCAAACAGTAAATAATATTGTTTAGTTCCTATTTTTCTGTTTGGGTTTTATAATCAAGAATCTTCACAAATGTAAACATTCAATAATGTATTTATGCAAAAAAGTTCTATGGGCACAGATGAAACTGAAAAAAAATATTTGTTCATATTTCGTGATTTACCGATTTGAACTTAAACAAAGAATGAAGTATAATAAATATGGAATAACAACAACAACAAAAGCGACAGATAATTCAATAAACACAGAATTTTTCTATAAAATTCACCTGATAAAAACGAATGTAGCCGTCTTCACTGCCTACGCTTAGCGTGGTCCCGTCGGGCGAAAGGGCAATCCAGGTGATTACAATTGATTTATCGGCGAATGTCAAATATCCTTCCACAAAATCATTCGCAGCATACTTCCCTTTCTATTTAAAATAAAACTGATTTAGTTGTATCGGCTCCGAGATGTTTAACCTACACCGTATGTGTTCAAAATAATGTTGATATTGAAACATTGAAAGGAATTTCCTCTAGCCCAAACTATGATTTGGTTAGCATCATCTTCACAATCAAAAACTTCGTCAGCAACATATGGGCACCAAACAAGTTTGTCATATTTTGAATTATAACTTGAAATTGGATCTTCAATTTTAAAAAGCAAACTGCAGATTAGACTGTCTGGTGTAACCTCGATTTTATAAACATGCAACACAGCTGACTCGGCGCACGCTAGTATATGCTCCTTTTCATTATGAGCAAACTGTAAATCAAGTACTTCTCCTTTCATACCCTTGATAAGAGCACGTTTTCCACAGCTCATTACGCGAACCATTCCTTCCGCGCCTGTGGCTCTGCTGCTGACTGAAAACATGGATTGAAAAAAAATCTTTAATGACCGATATATCGAAATATTCTCAACCTTTGATAACATAAGCAACACATTGTCCATCGATGTGTACTGCAATCAAATGGCCTGGATATGTTTTAGTTTCCCATTTGTAGTCGACTATACTTTTTAATTTAACTTTAGAGCTCCCGCGTCTGGATTGGTTAGAACTGGCATAAACTACGGTGTTCACGTCTATGAGTTCACGGGGCTGACAATCTTCATCACAATTAAATCTTTAAAAATAATATTTAATTATTGACTTTTGAAAGTTACTCTCTGATGAGTAATGAATTTTTTAAAGTTCAAATCAAAGCAAATGTAACTAACTAATCCTAACACTTCAGTGTTATTATAATAAAATATGTGAAATGTTTTTACTTTTCAATTTTATACACTATAGTTTGTGTAGTGTAAGTGAGAAATTCAAAATTAGGAGATTTGCAATGTTCGTTAAGCATTATATAGTATTTAAGGAATTGATAAGTGAAAAAGTGACAAGAAATTGTTTTCTTGGCTCGGAATCAAAATGTTCCGAAATGGTAAGATGATTGTTTTCGGAATTTTTGAAAGGCATTAAAAAAAACTCTTAAATGTTGGCATAATCACTATCGTCTGGCGGGAGCTGAAGCCATCACCATAAGTAGAGCGAAATAAAATTCAAACAGATCGAAATGATGAGTTGAATTCAAGAAGAATCCTCAAGAAATAGCAGCAAACTTTCGTGAAAGATTGTCTTTTACTGCCATGAAACTACGGATTGCCTTCACGTGGTATCTCCTGTAGAACGCTTATTGATTTACAGAAACGATATAAGCATTTTCATTTGGTCTGGTTGGTTGGTTGGTTGTAGTGGCAGCCCCCTTTGTCAAAAGGCGGCTCACTTAGGCCAAGATAGGCCCATTTGCATTTGGTCTAAAGATGAATCTTCTGAAAGCTAAACTTGCGCTACTCACACCGGAAGGCACAACCCAAATTCATCGAGCCTAAACTTGATGGTATCAGTATGAAACGTTAAATACCCCAGGTTTTCTACCTCACTCCGAAAGCGAATATACATTGCGGAAAGAGAGCGTAAAATGTCTTGTGTAGCTTACTGCTCTAAAAAACCGTTGGTAAAAGATGAGCTTTGAATCTAAAAATCATATCAAAACTGATCATACAAATATCAAGCCATAACCAGCCAAATAAGGTTAAGAAAATTGTAGTTATTGCGATCACTGGGGCCTTGCGTAAAATTATCTTTTGTGCTCCTTAATTGGCTCTCTTTTGAACTTCTTACCAAACAACAGCTCAAATGCTCTGCTATATGATTGAAAACTCTACACTTCAGATATTGGAGAAAAAATGTCACTCCAATATCTTGAGAAAGGAAGAGCCAATGACAGAAGTTGATTACGCTTTTCCGATCCCTTGTTTTCATTAGAACTCCAGGATAGTCATTCCGAGTAGAGAAATGGAGCCAGAGACAGTGTGTGATACAAGTATCCATCGAAATTCACACGGCCGACTCTGATGTATTCTCTCAACAGCTAGACCTAAAACTATGATTACCGACTTTCTGACATGTCATGGCGAGATATAAGGTTCGCTGTTGAATCAAAAAATTCTTCGAAGCATTTTCACTGATAGTCAGGCTGCTATTCAATCACTATCAAATGTGTTCAGTACACGGAAAATAGATAGGGAATATGTTGTACACCGGGTACCTGGGGAAATTACAAAAAAACGAGTGTTATACACTTGTTCCCATGTTGGACATTTTTTGGTTCAAGTTAAATATTAAACAGAGCTACATAGAAGTTGATTATAGAGCCTGGATAATTGAGGAAACCGGTTGGACCACCAGATAGGCTTGGCTCGCATTGAGCTCCATACGCATCAAACAACTGCTCAATACAAGTCATAAGACCAACAATCTCAATACTGACAGGTCACTGTCTAATAGGCCGACACTCAGAACGATTGGGCGTCGTTCCCTTCAACGACTTTTGTCGTAGTTGCAGAACAAACAAGCAGCGAGGTGCGACCCTTGAGGTCCACACGGTCAACTTCCCAGTAATATCTACATAAACATCAACAACATTACAACAATGAGAAGTAGTCATCATCATGATGACTGTTAATGATTTTTTATTTTTTATTTGATTTTTTTCGTAGTCATGAAAAAAAAAATTTGATGGCATTTTCTAAAAAACTGTTTGGAGTATATAAATTATATAAAGATTGATTACTTGGACTTGACAATAAGGTTAAAAATTTATTGTTTTTGAAAAAAATCAAAATTTTTGCACTTTTTTTTAAAAAATTAAAAAAACGGCTCCAACGATTTTTTTTTTCAAAATTTGATAGATTCATTCAAATGTTAATACGCGTCGATTTACACCTTAACCATGCAAATCGTATGTTTGGTTCGCGAGATATGTATAACGCACGACAGAAATGACCTTGAAAATCATGATGCCTGTTAATGATTTTATTTTATTTTATTTGTTTATTTTTTATTTAATTTTTTACGTAATCATGAGAAAAAGTTTTGATGTTGTTTTTACAAGCATTGCTTGAAATATATTAATTTTATAAAAATTGAATACTGTCTTTCGTAAATCAGGTTAAAAATTTATTGTTTATAAAAAAAACCTAATTTTTTGCACTTTTTTTTCTTAAATTAAAAAACGGCTCCAACGATTTTTTGAAAAATTTAATAGATTCATACAATTGCTGATACGCGTCGATTGACACCTTAATCATGCAAATCGTATGTTTGGTTCGCGAGATATAACGCATGACAGAAATGACCTTCAAAGGGTCAAAACAGCAAACCCCCCGACCGAAGTATCCCAAAAACTAATCAGCTCTTAAGATTGCAAAGACGCTTCGATTGACACTTCAACAAAGTCGATACGACCTTGTTTACGTGAGTTATGCTCGTAGAAAAAAGTGTCCACGAACGTACAGACGTACGTACGTACGTACACACACACACGTCTCCTTTTCTAAAAACACTTTATATATACTCCATAGACCTCAAAACGTAAAGAAATGTTGAAAATTTCAATTTCAATTTTCGAGGCGATTACAAGAACTTTCCATATACTGGGAAGTTAAAAAAAGAAATAATTCAACGGTTTGTGTGTGAATAACTTTCCTGAAGAACGAAAATTCTGCAATTAATGTTAGTAACAAAGCTGGCTTCATAAAATAAGTCACAAGTTTTTCATCATCCAAGAGCTCGGATTCAGGTACCTCATTTGGGTTTCAAAGTGTAGGTATACTGAGGTTTCAATGGGATATTTCTGAAATAAGGGCTACCACTACCATACCTACTTTAACCCATTATCTGCGGGAGCACTTTTTTCGATTTTTGTGATGAAAATTCATACACTGGCTAATTTTGGGCTGCTGATTACAAATCTGCAAAAATTTTCCAAAAATTCCCACGGGGAGAGCCGGAAAAGCCTGATGCCATATGGCATCGCCGAAGGTCAGCGTATGAACTGATTTTTTTTTAAAAATCGATATTCAAACTCAAATTAGCTATTTTTCCTAGTTTTTTTATTAAAAAAGAATGGAAATGGTAAAAGAGAACACTAAAAAGATTTTTTTTATTTTTAAGAATTTTTTCTTTTTGAAATAAATAACAATAAGCCTTAAATGATAGCAGAAAAATGGAAAATAGAAAATAAAATTTTGTAATGGTACTTTCGGAAGCAATCCTTATCTACGCACAATGCAACATCGCATTTATTGCACTTGATGCGGACTTGGCTGTTGCATGATGCATATGCGCATCGACGTTTCGTACTTTTGACTGGCATATGGTTCAAACGATCGTACTGATCTTCCTCTGGAAGTCGCGCTCTTTTCATGGGTCGATTTACAACAGTAGCTAAAGCAACAGCATTGCAATAGTGTTGAGCAATGTTTCGACGAAATTGAAGCTGGGCCACATTATTCATACCTGCTCGGCGTTGTAATAACCACGAATTTTGTATGGAAACGTCGATGAGCCAAGTGAAAATTGACCACCACCACTTCTTCTTTCGTATGCCAATTCGATGATAACTGATGTTCTGATCCATACGATCGGTGCCACCCATGAATTTATTGTAACAAGCTACCGCATTTGGACGTTCGACTTGAATCCGTTTTCTCTCTACTCGAGAAAATCGAGTAGCAGTTGAAATCGGATCAACACCATGAACAGTAGATGCCACAGCAATGCACTTATTATCGGTCCATTTGGTAACACAAATGCCTAAATCAGACAAAGTGCCGCTGCAAATCGTGCCACGCACTGCTTTATTCATAAAAGCATTCGTTTTTAAGACTTTATTTTGTGGGATATGGTTTTCACGAATGGTGCCGGTCCCGTTATGACCAAGTTTTTTCAAATAATCCAATGCAGCTATTCCTGTGAAGAGATTATCAAAATAAAAGGAATAACTGTGATCCCGAATCTCTTCAGGTAAACAATGGATCATTTGCAGCAATGGAGCAATGCATTTTCCATTATTTTTTTCCAATGCTGGATTGATGCGTGGATTGCGTCCTTGATACACCTCAAATGAAACACAATAACCTTCAAGTGTATTCAAACACCAAACTTTGTATCCGAAACGAAGAGGCTTCCCTTTGATAAACTGCTTACAACCATGCCGTCCAAAATAAGCAATCATAGATTCATCGTATGAAAGCGCCTGTTCAGGGTGGAAATTTTTCATAAAATTTCTCGATAGCTTATCGGTGAGTGGTCGAAGCTTCCACATTTTATCGTTCGGATCGCATGCGGTCTTAGAAGCAAAATGAATAAAGCGCTCGATCAACAAAAATCGATCGCGGCTCATTGCAGTCGAAATCATTTCATTGTGTTGGTCAGTATCACGTGACCACAACTTTTGTTTGTCTATGGTATTTGCTCCATATCCTGCAGCAATGAGTATGCCAATGAATACTTTCAACTCATAGACTGTAATGTCCGGATTTCTTTGAGTGCATAGTACGCCGTATTCATTTGATTCGGCGCAAATCATTTCCAGAATTTCTTGGTCGAAAAACCGCTCGAAAATTTGGTAGGCTTGAACAGCACAATCCACATAATTCGCAGCTGGAAAAATGGGCAATGATTTATTTATGGACGTTTTTGACCATTTGTGCACTTGTTTGGAAACAGTTGGAATTTTTGAATGGTCGGGCACATCAAAATCCACACCAA
This sequence comes from Oxycera nigricornis, assembly GCA_963942545.1. Taxonomy (NCBI): domain Eukaryota; kingdom Metazoa; phylum Arthropoda; class Insecta; order Diptera; family Stratiomyidae; genus Oxycera; species Oxycera nigricornis. The sequence goes on along the minus strand of OZ012661.1, from coordinate 49,853,076 downwards.
CATATTTCCATGGTAGTGGTGGAACAGACAATCTGTCAGGGTCTACAGATGGATCGGCACATGCTTCAACCTCCACATCTTCAATGGTATACAATGTGTCGTCGCCTGCTTGGCCTTCAAATTCAATTTCCACAATTTGGTTGACCTGATTGTGATGTAAGTCCATGAGGGTACCGCCCTCATCATCATTGGCATCGTCCTCTGCCGAATCATATGCAGGGTCTGGCGGTTCGACATAAATACCGGCCAATCTCTCAGTAATTTCATCTTCTTCGATGAGCTGCTTGAGATATTCTGCTGCCTCTTGCAGTTTCATTCTAAAGCATAAAAAACACCAAATCAGCATACATAAGCGTAAACAATAGAAATCTATGCTTTTTTGTCGATTCATACGCTGAGCCCCGGTGATGCCATATGGCATCAACCATTTCGGAATGACAATATCTCGTACCCAATGCAAAATATTTTCAAACTAACATTACCAATTTGTAGCTTACTTCAAGCACTTTCAGAAACTATACACTTTTTTTACAAAAAAAAATGGGAAAAAAGAGATATGAAGCACTTACCGATCACGTCTACTTATTTTGGCACTTTTTTCCAATTTACAAAACGACACTCGTGTTTGTGATGTTGCTCTGGCTAAATTTCAACTTGGAATGTCAAAATGAAGACACCAGTAAACGCGCCAAACATTTCTCTACGCGATACAGCTGTCAGTTTGAGAATATGTACATGCATGTGCGAGCATTGCTCGATTGAATGAACCAGAATTAATTGATGCCATATGGCATCATCGCAGATAATGGGTTAAAACGATCGCAAGAGTTTGGTTTGCAAGGAAAACCTCCGAAAGTGATACCCTAACTACATAATGAAGTGACAGACCGTTCGATTTATCTTCTGGAAATTAGCAATTTGACTGAAGTGAGGCGAATTTCAGAGATGAGTACACTTTACACATAGAAAATTACCATAAGAACTTTTGGATTAAATTTGACGAAAATTATTTTTTGATGAATGATTATAATTCGTTGAAGGATTGGGTATGTTTTTCCAGCCAACACATTTTTTTTGTAATAATGAAAAACAATTACCGGTTTTTTCACAAAAACTGCTTAGCGTACATAAATTTTATAAACATTAATTACTGTGTTGTGCAAATCAGGTTAAAAATTTATTTTTTAAGAATAACCCCTAATATTTTGCACTTTTTTTAATTAATTAAAAAACGAATCGACCATGTTTTTAAAAAAAATTGATAGATTCATACAAATGTTAATTTGCATCGGTTGACACCTTAACGATTCAAATCCTATATTTGGTTCGCGAGATATACCGCATGACATAAATGACCTCGAAGGGTTCAAAACAAAAAAAAAACATCCGACCGGCATTTACTAAAAAACTAATCAGCTCTTAAGAAATAGGGTTAGACGGTTCAAAAAATTGACTTTTTCTATTTCATAAATTGTTAGTAAAACTATTGAAAAATATAATCCCAAAATTTTAAATGAAAATTCCGACTCGTTCTATTGTTATAAGCCATTAAAATGAGTAGCTCTCCTTCAGGCCCCGAGCGCTACCATTTTTTCAAACGCGTTTTTCTCAAAACGCCTTTTTTGAACTTGCGTACACGCTAATTTGAAAAGTTTTCAGCTAATTGTTTTGTAAATTGGCAGTAACTTTCTCCATAGTATTGCATTCTATATGAACCTAAAATCGGAATATTATCATTATTTAAAAGAATTTTCTTTGCAAAGAAGTTGTAAAAAATGGCAAAAAATTGTGCTTTTTTGTTTTGACCCTGTAAAAAATTCAATTTCCTATTTTCTTGATAGCATTTAGGTTCATATAGAAGAGAGACATATAATAATAGTAAATTCCAACCTCGTTTGATTTCAGATGAAAATTGCGGCGTCCAGAATGCTGAGTCTGATTGTGACCTGCAATATGGGGTCGCTAATATTTTCGGTGTTTTTCAAGGAAATTCTTCCAAAATTTTATAGTATATACAGTATAATCTCGAAAAAGTTAACCGAAATGTCCCAAGGGTAATTAACTTTTTCGAACTATTAACTTTTCTAAGTGGTTTTCAAAATTGAAAAAAATACAGAAAAGTCGTGCGTTTTACGTGGAGGCCTGCCGTGTGGGCTTAACTCCACGGTCCGCGGTCGGACAACGGGCAGCTACAATGCGGCTGCCAGTGCCCTCCCACCACCACTTGGGAGTACCAGTCTGCCTACTGAGTGCAGGCTCAGTGACCATACTGGTGGAAGCGAGGCCTGCCTAATCCTTTGCCGATCTCTCGGTCTCGGCACCGGGTTACCTCTTAACTCCACGCCGAGCCCCCAAAGATACTGCAGATGTCTCCATGCTCGGAAGCATGAAGACTTCAAAGTGTTCACCCGAACAATATAGAAAAAAAATACAATAATAAGTATAGATTTTTCGTAAATAACACGCTAAATTTATTTCAATGACTTAGTTTCCATCATTACAAAAAAAAATTGTACCGGCTGGTTTATGGTTCTCAGTCACTCTTGATCATTTTCGTGCGATATATTAATTAATTTTTGTGGAGTCGTTTGAAGAAGCAGTCGAGACTGGTTTGTTTCTTTTCTTTTGTGTAATAGCTCTTGATCATTTTCGCACGCATATGGACAAGGTCTGCCACCTGATTTGCATCGTTATTGTTTTCAAACAATTTTATCAAGATATTGATGCTTTCAACTGCTTTCACTTTTGGTTGTTGAATATCTTCCTCGATAATTGACCCGTCGTTATCATTATCGGAAACTTCGAAATCATCGTTATCTTCCGCAATTTGATTCTTGTTCCAATTTTCAATGACATCAATGCTGATGTCAACATTATCACCCACCTTCGACATCAACAATTGAACTTCTCGAAGTGTATCGTCGTAAGCACTATTTGATTCAATCAATTTAGACACCGGAATGTCGTCTTCACTATCGTATTGATAGGAGCCAAATTGCCCCTTTAGTGACCGAAAAAAGCAGTTGGTTTGAAAAATTCATACGCTCAGAAAAGTTAACTGAAAAGCAGGCTGTTAACTGAAAAGTTAACTTTTCAGAGCGGCACGTGGAGGCTGAAATTCGGTTAACTTAACCGAGCGATTAACTTTTACGCGAGTTAACTTTTTCGAGATTCTACTGTACTTGAATATATGTATAAAATTTTCTCAAAGATGCAATAAATCATATTCATTTTTTATACTATAAAAAAATTCATGAAAATCATTGAGAAAGCGCTGTCCTAACCCTATTTCCCCCCTTAAGATTGCAAAGACGCTTCGATTGACACCTCAACGATACGACTTTTTTTACTTGAGTTATGCTCGTAGAAAAAACTGTCCACGAAAGACAACTTATGGTATGGATAAACAAATTGTCCGCACATCGAAACGGAGTCCAAAAGGATCAGCTGTCGAAATTCATCGCTGCCTTTTCGGGAAAAAGTAGCGATAGTTCGGTGAGAACAGTTAATGGAAGCCGAACTCCATGGCAGCATAGTAGGGTAGATCGCCTCCTCGTGGTGCATCCTGGGTAACGCTAAATGATCTACCACGGCACGACTTTCGATTGTTTTTGGACAACTCTCTCGTCTTAACGACTATATCTGATGATTTTGGCTGGTAGTAGTGGTATTCTGTCGCCTGAGTACGCAAGAGTGACATCTTGCGGAAATGGCTTTCAGGCTAATGCCAATACTGCCTCCGTCCCGGTAAAACCCTGGCAGGCCTCACGGTACGTTCAAAACTCGTCGCCACTAGTCTGGCCGTGTAGGTTCAGTTGAGTTTGGACTCCTGATTAATCCCCGGCCCGGCTCTGAGCACATATCCTCATAAGGGAAGGTGCCAACCCTCGCATGGCCTCGCTGCTTCGGCATAGATAACCATGGGGTCTCAGGGGAACTGCACAACGAGTGGAGATAGCGGCTGTGAGGGGGGACCCAATTGCAATGAATACAGGAAGATCCACTCAGTCCGGAAGGGAAGTGGACGAAGGTGACGCGTCCTTCTAGTGGGAAGAAGACCGTGACGTCCAGTCGGACAACAACCAGCCTACCCCCCACTTCTTCAAGGGGTGCATCCACCAAGGCAGCTATGCCAGGGACCAGCACCTCCTCAGGTAAGCCAATTGGCGCCAGCGGCAGCACAAAGGCAACGGCGAATAAGCCGGCCAGTGCGGTTGCCGCTGCGCCCTCTTCATGTGTCAAAAAGCAGCAAAAATCCTCTGTTACGGCTTACAGAGACAGAAGGTCTGCCTTCAAAGTCCTGAAAAGGCTGAAAGAAGGATAAAATCTCTCTGAAATGGGCAACCACCACAGTAGAGGCTTACAAAGCCTCTATTCCGAAGAAAGAGGCAACTCATAAAAGATGTAGATCTAATGAGTCTGCCCCAATTCAACCGAGCGTCCAACTGCCGGTTAGTAAAAGACCAAAACTGGTCACACCCAATCCTGTTAAGGGCAGGAGTTTCAGTGAAGCTGCCAATGACAGCCTGGTATGGGCTGTTGGCTTTGGAGTCAAAGGGCGGGGTGATAAGCTACGGTTTCTCGGCTATCACCCTGCGAGTATATCGCAAGGACCGTACTGGGAAGGCAGTACGGGAACCGAGCAAAGAGAGTGGGAGTGAGGTGACTGTAGAATCAACAGTAGACCCGACCGTGAACCCCTCTGAGTCAGATCTTCTCTCCGACGACGGAAGAAGCACCACCTCCACCACGGAGTTGACTGGGGACCTTCTCCAAACCCTCGACCTGGTCGAGTAGGAGATGTCCTTATCTGACGAGGAGGCGGACAAAACATTGTGTCGTGATGCTGAGGTTTCTGCAAATAAACCTCCATCATTCTAAGACGGCATCTGCCGCACTGCTCCTCCACCTGGCCCAAAAGGGAGAGGACCTAATACTGGCCCAGAAACCTTGGGTTGTAGGAAACCGGGTTTGCGGGCTCAACATGAAGGGATACAATACAGTATCCTTCAATACAGCAGGTAAACCGAGAGCTTGTATAATCGCTAAGGCTTGAAGTTTTTAACCTTGTATAATTTCAGTGACCAGGACACCGTTGCCATAGCAATGGAAAGGCAGTTCAAACCTGGGCTGTCTCCTGCTATATGGCATCTGATGTTCTGCCACCTCCAACTAGCCTGCATAGGTTCACAAGGGAAGCCACTGCAAGAGGTATCTCTTTAATAGTCGCGGCGGACGCCAATGCCCATCATCGCAGTTGGGGAAGCACCGATACGAACAAAAGGGGTGAGTCACTATTTGAATTCATTTTATTGCATGACTTAGCCCTAGCTAAGAAAGGTGAGGATCCTACTTTCATTACGGCAAGCCGCAGGGAGGTTCTGGATATCACTCTGACGAACGAGCACTTGAACCATACTATCAAGGGACGGCACGTATCACAACAGTGCTCGTTCTCCGATCACCTATACATAAGATTCGATTTGGCATCTGACCCTCCGACAAATCCAACAACAAAAGGAGGATGGATTGGGTCAAATGCCAATCGGCATTCGAGTCTGCGCTAGAAGGCGGACCTCCAGAGATTGTAGACATATCCGGTCTTGAGGAAGCCGTTGGGATCCTTACATTGGCCTTCAATGACGCAGCAAGGTCTGCATGTAGTCCAACGAAGCCTAGAGGGAAGTACAAACCCCCATGGTGGAATAGTGACATTGCGGAGCTGCGGAAGGAATGTAGGACGTCCTTCAATCGGGCTAAAGAATCTAATGACTGGTCTTCTTATAAACTAAAACTGAAGGAGTTCAAATCCTCTATCAGAAAGGCTAAACGCACCTCTTGGAGAAGTTTCTCTGCAAAAATACAACACTCCAAGAATGTCAGTCGCCTGCGAAAAGTCATGACGAGCTCCCCCTCATTTTTACGGTCCGTTAAGGACGCAAATGGGGTTTGGACGAAATCTAGCTCCGAGACATTGTCCGTTCTCGTGGATACGCACTTCCCGGGCAGTGAGGGTGTGGCTGATAAAGCGCATCCACACACGCTCCCGGACTGTATGCCAACCACTGTGCTTGTAAATGACAGGCTTCTACGCTGGGCAATCAGCTCATTTCAACCCTTTAAATCCCCTGGCATGGACAACAGCTCACCTGTTGAGATCCAGCAGGGTATCAATATAGCACTGCCATGGCTGTACGCTATTTTCAAAGCATGTGTACGGATGGCTTACATTCCACAGCAGTGGAAAGAAGTGTAACGATTTTTAAACTTTTTCTTTAATCTTTTCTTCTCCGATCGGGTCTCAATATAACATAAACAATAAATATTTTTTCTAAAACATGGCGTTTTAATCTTGTCAATATTTTACATAGTTTTTCAATAACAGCGTGATAAATTATGAAATTGGAACTGCATGAAATAAGCTGTGAGCCACTGTAGGTATTCATTCGTTTTGTAATTAGCTTAGATCGAAAATTTATACGGTCTAACCATTTGAATGGGTATTATTGGCACCAAAATCAAAATCTGTGAACACGCAAGATTTCCATTTCCTATCAATTTTTGCTCCAATGCCAGATATTTTTTCACAAAATATACTATCATAATTACTTAGCATTTCTTCTAGTTCACGTGGTCGTAGATCAGGATGTAATTTTTGAAGATACGAACATATATAATCACTACTTGCACCGAAAGGATGTACAACAAGAAATGTCGATACTAAACCAATAGTTCGAGCATCATCCCCTTCGATTTTATCGACTTTTACCTGCGAATTATTTCCGGAAGCTTTTGAATTTGCAGATTCATCATCATTACCGCTACCGCTATGATCATTACGTGTCTGATCTGTCGCGACACAATCATCAATTTCGGAAGATTTGCTGATTTGATTTCGGCTACTTGCCTCGACGATTTTCGTTTTTAACAATAATTCTTTGACGTTGGGTTGTTTAAGCTTTTCTTCAAGACTAATAATTTATTCCGGCACGTTTCCACATGCTCCGGGGACGCAAGACACTACAAACAGCATACACTCGCTGTGTTTTTTTTGTTTTGTTTTTGTTTGTTTGCCGCCACGGCCACCACCGACATTTATATCGCGGAAGCAGCGCTCCACTTCATTTCGTCTGATTTTTAATTTACCACTCAATTACTCGTCGCAAAAGCGGCCGTCCGCCGAAAGTGAGTGATTATAAGACGAACTCAACACGTGTTCACATTTCGATCTGTTGAAATCAAATGGAAAATTAATTGATTTGACTCGAAGCACGCGGCGTTTTTTTTCTCAGGAAATCGCACGAAAGTTTTTGATAAACCTTTTCGGAGATATTCTTTGTTCCGTATTCACCCAAGTATACAAAACGTTAGTTTTTTTTCAAAAAAATGGATAACTTTGCACATGTAACCGACCCGATCCACCGCTCCAATCGACTGCCCGGTCCAATCCAGACGCTAGCGGGATCTTTTTTCCTGGTTTTCTATTTTTTTTTCGGGGCCTGCCGATGTTGGACACCCGTTATGACTGGTCTTCCATGAGGCTAGCTCAGTGGCGGCCAACCTAGCGGCTGTGCAACATTACAGAAGCAAAAATAGTTTTCATACCTAAAGCGGGTAAAACATCCCACTCCTCACCTAAGGATTACAAACCCATTAGTCTCACCTCTTTTCTGCTAAAAACTCTGGAGCGACTGATAGAGATCCATCTGAGAGCTATTCTGAAACCACTCTCTAACGCGCAGCACGCAAAGGGAGATCGGTTGAAGCAGCTCTTCACTCGCTAACCAGCTACATCGAAAAATCGCTAAGCGTCAAAGAATACACGCAAGCAGTTTTTAAAGACATCGAAGGGGCAACAATATCAGCCATAAGGCTATTGGTAAAGCACTCGGGGAAAGCAATGCCGATGACAACCTGATAGGGTTCGTCGGTCAATTGCTTATCAGCAGGAACATCAACTCCACGCAAGGAAAAAGTACCTTACGAAGGAGGGTTTGCAGAGGCACACCACAAGGTGGGGTGATATCACCCCTTCTATGGAACCTAGTGGTAGATGAACTCCTGTCAAAAATAGAAGCGACTGGCTGCAAAGTCGTAGCTTATGCCGACGATGTTGCAATAGCAATATCGGGAAAATTTGTTAACACCCTATCGGAAAGACTAAACTTTGCCCTAGGTATTCTTACCAAATGGAGCAAAGAGTGTGGTCTAAAGATTAATCCGCAAAAGACGGAATTTATGCTCTTCACAAGAAGGTACAAAATTCCACGATTTGTCGCACCTAAACTTCAGGAGATAAGTCTCAACCCATCTCATCAGGTCAAATATTTAGGTCTAATTCTGGACTCTAAACTCGCATGGAAAGCGAACACAACAGAAAGAGCACGCAAGGCTGCATGCGCAATCTACTGCTGCAAACGAGCTATTGGGAAAAGGTGGGGATTAAAACCCAAAATTGTAGCATGGCTCTATACGGCGATAGTGGAACCAATCCTTCTGTATGGCGCAGTTATTTGGTGGCCTGCTATGGCGAAAGCATCAAATGTAAACCTGATAAACAAGGTCAGAAGGTGTGCGGCTATTGCAATCACCGGGGCTCTAGGGACTACCCCGACAAAGGCATTATTTATGCTATTAAACTGGCTTCCGACAGAGCTACTTACGAGACAGCAGGCCAAGTGCACAGCTGTTCGATTAAAAGCCCTGCGACTCTGGCGTGAGGAGAACTCTGGTCACTCCACAATACTACGAAGAGATGGACCAACGTCAGGGAAAGTGGACCTTGCATCTCGATTCCCTGTTTTCACCATGGTTTCAGGTCAGTCATCCCGAGTAGGGAGGACTGGACCGCAGAGAGAGGTGGGATACAGGAATCGGTCGACATCTACACCGATGGATCAAAAATGGAGGGAAGAGTTGGCTGTGGCGTGTTCTCAGAACAGCTAGGCCTGAAACTATTCTTCCGATTACCAGACCACTGCAGCGTCTTTCAGGCAGAGGTCATTGCGATTTATAAGGCAGTAGACTGGCTGAGAAATCAGAAAATTTCCATTAGAAATTTAAACATTTTTCTGACAGTCAAGCTGCTATCCAATCACTATCCGGCGTGCATACCTCATCTAAGATTGCTATGGAATGATGCCCACAACTGAACGTGATGTCTCTTCGCTGTGAAGTAATTCTCTGTTGGGTACCGGGGCTAGTGATATACTTGGAAACTGCGAAGCAGATGCCCTAGCGAGAGCTGGCACCATAAACATATGGAGGCTGGATAATGGAGGCTGCAAATAGGGCCTAGCTACTTGAAGAAACCTGTAGGACAACCAGGCAAACTTGGCACGCACTGTGCTCCAAACTGCTTCTTAACACGAGCCGCAAAACCTTGAGCTCTATCGTATCCGTACTGACGGGGCACTGTCTGATTGGCAGGCACGCAGAAAGATTGGGTGATCCTTTCAACGATTTCTGCCGAAGTTGCAGATCAGAAAAAGGGGAAGAGACAGTCCAACACTTTCTGTGTGAATGGCCAGCACTATCCAGGAAACGCATGCAAACCTTAGGCTCACCTTTCCTGGACGGCCTCATGGAAGAAGCTGATTTAAATATTAGCCAACTTTATACGAGAATCTAAATGGTTCTCGTCATCCTGAAGGTTCTAGTGCCGTCTCAATCTTCTGTGGTATTACAACGGGTCTATAGTGTCTCTGCGTGGGATCAAAAGGGTGTAATATATTACGAGCAACTAAAAGCTGGTGAAACCGTTACCACTGAAAGCTACCAAAAACAGATGATTGATTTGAATGGAGCAATACGTGAAAAACGACCGGAATACGCAAAAAGACATTTTGCTTACACACAGCAAAACGGATCACGGATACGATCGAAGCATTCAATTGGGAAATACTAGCGCACGGGTGACGTCATCGATACATTTACCTCCACCAAATGATGTGATGATTGCTGCATCGACACCGGCATCACCAAATAATACCTTTATTATAGATTTGACCCCAAGTTCCAATGAACTCCCAGTCAACTGGTCAACCTAGTTAATATCATATTTAATTAAGTATCTCAGCATTCTTGCAATTGCAAAATTGAGCAATATTAAAATTGCATACTTCCAATTGATTATAAAATCAATTGCAACACTTCGTAACATTAAAATGCATTACTCTGATAATTGCAAAATCAATTGCAAAGTTGCTGACGAATATTGGTAAGCAATAACTAAAATAGGCTTAATGATAATGAAGAATTGATGGGAACAGTCAGTTAAGTTCGGAACTTGAACCAATAAAGAGTTATAGCTAAAACAATTAAAAAGATTGTTTTTTTACGAGTAATAAACGAATCTACGTTAGTGGCGCAGTCGGTAAGCAGTCAATCTAAAGATTGACCTGGAAAAAAAACTCGTGTAATAGCTATTAAAGTCGATATTGGAAAAAAAGGTTCCGAATATAATTTAAAAAGGTTTTGCACAGCCTTGAGCAGAATTTTCCAAGAATTCGCCCCTACCCTTTCTAAAGAAGGAGGTAATTAATAAAGGTCCCTTGGTACCATAAACCAAAACAGTGTTTAAAAACGAAAAAAGGGTAACAATCAACAAAATAAAAATGAGCAATCCGACGAACCAACAATTCAGCATCTCTGCAACTGAATTGCTCAAGGAAGCAGCAGCAATAAAGGAATTTTGTGGCAACAAAAATTACGACTTATCCTCTTTCATCCGTGAGGTGGAGCTTATACTTCCTATGTTCCGGGGAAACGCTACATTACAGGATTATGTATACAACAGATACATACTCAAAAAATCTAAGGATCGGCGCTACAGGTAATTCGAACATTGGGAGCAAGTCCAAGCTGGGAGAAAGTAAAAACGGAGCTCATCAAAAACTTCAGGATTATAGAATTATACCATAATCTGCATCATCAGGCAATCAACACAAAAAATTATAATGTAAGTGAATTTTATCATATGTTAAAAAATATTCTAGATAAGCTTAACACCAAATATGAATTTGATAGCAATAAACCAGTTGAATTTTCTCATGTCTCAAACGAGCCAATTATCTTGAAAATATTTTTGGAAGGTATCGACCAACATCTGGTGGCTAGTGTAGTTTATAGCAGAAATATAACAGCCTTGAGGGAAGCATTTTATTTGTTAGACAAGTCTGGACTTCTTAGACAATATGACAATAGACAAAGACGCAACCACCAATTTGATTATAATAAGGGAAATGTGTTCAGGACAAATTATGGAGAATTTCAAAAAACTCAGAATAATGGCATATTTAAGGGAAATACAAATTATCCTAATTCGGGACAGTTTTGAAGAAATAGTGATTATAATCAGACGAATTCGGGACAGTTTCGAAGAAATAGTTATTAGAATCAGACAAATTTGGGGGAGTATAGGCAAAATCAACGTCATTTAAGCAGTGCAAACTCAAGACAATCTAGATATATATGAACCAATGGAAGTGGATCATTTAGGTGGTGAGGTAAATTTTCAGTTGCCGCCTCGCAACAGAATTTCCCGATAGTAGAATTGACTGTAGGGGGTGTCAAAATTAAATGCCTTATCGACACTGGGTCCACTACAACCTTACTAGACAAAGACAAATTACCTAGCTATAAACGTGAAAATTTACAGGCAACTATATGCTTCAACACACTTAGTAGTGTAACAAAAGTTACAAAAGAAATTATCACAGAACTTCCGACTGAGTTTAATGAAGATAACCTCATGAGTTGGAAACTTACAACGTTTAAAAATAAACGTTTTGGTGGTCTTATTGGTCAGAATTTGCTGAAACCAATGCAGGCAATCATAAATTTGGAAGAAAATTTATATTGAAATTCATAATGTCAGAACAAAATTTTTATACTCTTGTCCTTACAACTTCGAAGATATTAACACTTTAGATAAAACTCCCGTTGACCAAGATACCCTGAATAAACTCGTAAGAGAGGATATGAACTTCGAAGAAAAGAATAAATTAGGCACTTTGATAAAAAGGAACATAGATTTATTTTTTCAGGAGGGTCAAAAATTGACTAATACTCACGAAATTCAACATGAGATTGTGACAAAAAGCAGTAGACCCATTTACTCAAAAATTTATCAGTAACCACAAATCCACGAAGAGATTAATAGACAAATGAAGGAACAGGGCATTATTGAGGAAAGCAATTCACCCTACAATTCACCCTTATGGATAGTTTCGACGAAAATCGATAACTCCGGAAAGAAGAAATGGAGAATCGTTATCGATTGTAGACATCTCAATGAGGAAACCATAAGTGACAAGTTTCCAATCCCTAATATTGAAACTATTTTAGAAAAACTGGGCAGGGCTCAATACTTCACCACATTAGATCTTGCAAAAGGTTTTCATCATGTGTTGATTATTAACTTCCCAGTATATGGGAAGTTCTTGTAATCGCCTCGAAAATCGAAATTGAAATTTTCAACATTTCTTTACGTTTTGAGGTCTATAGAGTATATATAAAGTGTTTTTAGAAAGGGAGACGTATGTGTGTGTGTGTGTGTACGTACGTACGTACGTCTGTACGTTCGTGGACACTTTTTTCTACGAGCATAACTCACGTAAACAAGGTCGTATCGACTTCGTTGAGGTGTCAATCGAAGCGTCTTGGCAATCTTAAGAGCTGATTAGTTTGTGGGATACTTCTGCTGTTTTGACCCTTTGAAGGTCATTTCTGTCATGCGTTAGGCGGCCCATTCACGTTCAATAATATTGCGCAATATTTATGATCAATAATATTGCACAATATTATTGAACACACTCTTGCACCACACATGTTCAATAATATTAAGTCAATAAAATTGATATGGCATCCGGGTTAGTACTTTCTTGAAAGGAACATGTCAGATGACGAAGTTTTGGCATTATAAATATAATATTTGTGACCTTTCACGACCGCTGCCAAAATAAATCTGAAAAATATTGCGCAATATCATACACACGCCGCAATAAAAAAATATTGTGCAATAAAATTTAAGCTTGCTCAATATTTTGTTCAATCATTGTGCAATTATCAATACTATCCCTAGACGTTCAATAATATTGTGCAATCATAAATATTGCGCAATATTATTGAACGTGAATGGGCCGCCTTATATCTCGCGAATCAAACATACGATTTGCATGATTAAGGTGTCAATCGACGCGTATCAGCAATTGTGTGAATCTATTAAATTTTTAAAAAAATCGTTGGAGCCGTTTTTTAATTTAAGAAAAAAAAGTGCAAAAAATTAGGGTTTTTTTATAAACAATAAGTTTTGAACCTTATTGTCAAGTCCAAGTAATCAATCTTTATATAATTTATATACTCCAAACAGTTTTTTAGAAAATGCCATCAAAATTTTTTCTCATGACTACGAAAAAAATCAAATAAAAAATAAAAAATCATTAACAGTCATCATGATGATGACTACTTCTCATTGTTGTAAGGTTGTTGATGTTTATGTAGATATTACTGGGAAGTTGACCGTGTGGACCTCAAGGGTCGCACCTCGCGGCTTGTTTATTTATTTATTTTGCCAAAGCAAGGCAATCACATGTGAACATATAAAAATATAAAATATAAATTACAAGAAATACTTAACCCTAAAATACATGCTACATTCAACATTAATTTTACTGTTGTATGCACGTCATAATTTAGGAATGGATAATGGAAGGGCTTTAGAAATGCTGGATTTAAAATTGAACTTGGAGATGGTAGGGGAGTAGTGTTTGCTCAAAGTGTTATAAATTTTACAGCACCTATTAACTGGTTCATTATCTGCATACCTAGTAAGATTCTGATATTCAGTTAGTAAACGTGTATTATGCGTACTTCTTACAGGCACATTAAGCTTTATTTTATTCGTCAAATACTCCACTTTAATGTGGCCCCTAATCACGTCAAAGGCGAAACAAGAGGACAGCAATGTTCTTCTGGTTTTAAGAGTTGACAAATTCAGAAGCTCCAATCTAACTTCATAAGGAAGCAAGATTTGATAGTCATCAGGGATATAAAGGTCTCTCAAAGCAAACAACAAGAATTGTTTCTGGACTGATTCTATTCTCGTATCATGAACTCCAAAAATTGGGTTCCATACATTACAGGCATATTCAAGTAATGGACGAACCAATGAGGTTACCCACAAACTTTTAAACTCTTTGGCTTGTCTTTTAATAAAGCCAAGCTGTTTATTAGCTCTGGAGAGAATAGTATCGTGCAAATTGAAACTTAGTTTCTTGTCTAGGACAGCTCCAAGGTCAACAATGTTTTCTTTCCTATCCAATACCGTGTTGTTGAGAACGTATGCATTGTTCAATATTGTGGTTTTACGGGGAAAAGTCATTATAAAACATTTCCCAACGTTTAGATGACGTTTGTTCACATCACACCATTGTTGGTGGGAAGTTAGTTTTGATTGGAATAAAACAGTATCAGATTGAGACTTAATGGTATGATATATCTTCAGATCGCCAGCATAAAGAAGATGTGATACGTCCGAGAGTTTTTCAGATAAATCTGATATAAAAACATTAAAAACAAGGAGGCCGAGGTGACTGCCTTGAGGTACACCAGAGTGTAAGAGAATCTGCTTGGACAAATATCCCTGAAATTTAACTAATTGACTTCGGTCTCTTAAGTAGGAACTGAGCCAATTGAATATAGAGCCGGTGATTCCTATTTTCTGCAATTTGGAAATAAGTATGGAGTGATCAACCCGGTCAAATGCTTTACTAAAATCTGTGTGGATTGCGTCAATTTGGTCACCCATCTCCATTTTACATAGGACATCAGAAACTAAAACCATGAGATTGGTTGTAGTTGATCGACCCTTGCGGAAACCATGTTGTTGTTCATTTAGAAGAGGCTCAATAATAGCTGAGAGTTTATGGCAAACGATTTGTTCAAATAGTTTAGGGATTATAGATAGAATGGCAATACCTCTATAGTTCAGGACAGAACGGTTGTCACCACTCTTAAAGATAGGAATTATATGGGAAGATTTCCAATAAGTTGGGAAACTCCCATTTGTCAAAGATTTATTAAAAAGAAAGTGAAGATCACGATCTAAAGTCAGATGTCAAGGCGATCTGACTCAAAGCTTCGACACCAGCTCAGGTCTTAAACAGGGTGATGGCCTCGCCCCCATACTCTTCAATTTGGCCCTAGAGTATGTCATCAGGAAGATTAAAGTAGACAATGCGGGAACGCTACTCTTTAAGTCTACTCAAATAGTAGCGTACGCCGATGACATCAACATCATGGCCCGATCTCTATCTCGTGCCAAAGAAGCGTTTACTGAGCTGGAGTCAGCGGCTAGGCAAGTCGGCCTAAGGGTCAATGTGAACAAGACCAAATATATGACCCAGTCAAGGAAAAAGACGCCAAATAGACAAAACATGACGATAACTTTTGTAGTCAGCATTACGAAAATCGTATACAATATTACAATTGTATGATAAGGGCGTTTGAGCGTCAGTA
Source organism: Oxycera nigricornis (assembly GCA_963942545.1). Classification (NCBI taxonomy): domain Eukaryota; kingdom Metazoa; phylum Arthropoda; class Insecta; order Diptera; family Stratiomyidae; genus Oxycera; species Oxycera nigricornis. Next base: position 49,837,557 of record OZ012661.1, on the reverse strand, counting down.
GTGGAGAGTTCAACTGTAAATGCTGTGTGGTGAGGGCTGTTAGTGAAGAGATGATCCACAGCATTAGTAGGACTGGCCACTACATCGTCATAAGTGTTGGTGAATATTAAATCCAACCAATGACCGTTTTGTTTAGGACTGGGAGCGATTTGCTGTAAGTCATTGCCATAAAAAGCACTTACCAGATTCATATCACAGGAGTCGAGAACGTTTGTAGGGAGAAGACTGTTATCATCTCTGTCCGTCATGAACGATAGATTGGGGCGGTTGAAATCACCTAACAATATTATTTTGTCATCTTCATTTAAAGATGCGGATAAACAAGAGATTATCAAGAAAAGGTCGTTGTAAGCGGCTGGGGGGAATGTAGAAAATGCCGATGTATAGGTAGTTTCTATCGAAAGGAACCCTGATAATCATATGTTGGAAACTCTTATGAGTAGTGTGGACAATTTCACTTGACATACTGGAGTTAACTGCAATTGAAACACCTCCCCCTCGACTTTGCGTAGTAATGCGATAATCACGGTCGTCTCTACATATTACCCAATTTTCGTCGAGAATTTCTTCGTTTTTATAAGAATCACTCAACCAAGTCTCAGTGAACGCTAGGATATTAAACCGGCAAGATTTCGCGTCAAGAAAGAGCTTATTTAATTTGCCCCTCATTCCACCACAATTATGGTAGAAAAGCTTGAGGCTGACTCGCGAGGATGAATTGCAAGGAAAAATACTTTTTGTGCTCCACTCTGGACTTTTGAAGCACAGAAATGTGTTTAGGCCTAACATAGGAACTGTAAGTATTTAGTTCTTGTTTGACTTGACTTGCAGACTCCCATTTGCTCACGATATTTTATGAACAGCATGTTCAACGCATCCAAGTCAACTGGAAGGCCCTCTTGATGGATAAGAACTTTCAGACTGGTTTTAGTTTTACTCTCAAAACAAGCCGAGTCTGAAGCATTATGCATATATGCTAGGAACAAACGGACATTTTCGTAAATTCTGTGATCCCGAAGTCTTGAGAGGGTATATCTTCCTTCAATATAATCGCAGGAGTTAACAGTTGCTTTGACTACAGGGGGAATGAGTGAATCAAGGAAGCCTGGATCAGCATTCGCCGGCTTACTAGACATTGAAGTAGTTGGAAGGATTATTTACCCCTTCGTAACTGGAACCAGGTCATCACCACGGACAAAGTTACTGTAAGGAAGATTTGTCTGAATTAGGGGCAGTTTTAAAGAGGAATTCGGGTAATGAATAGGAAAAGGAGTCTTGGATGTGTCGTTGTTGAGTAGGGTAGTAGGTTTTGTTTGTGGAGGTCTGTTTGAAGAACTGTCTTTGTTTGTCTGTATGATTTCAACTTCAGTCAATATAGTCGAATTACATTTTCTACTTACTAGAAGAGGCTCCGACTTTGTAGTCACAGATTTGGATGAAATTTGGCACACAAGTAGAAGACGTCAAGGATATTCGATCCTTAAAATGCTAGACCGCAACACTCCCCCCTTTTTGAGAAAAATGCCTCTAAAGTTTTTAGCGTGGATTATGGATTAGTAAGTTTTTACTTCTGACAGAGGCGGTGCAGTGTAGGTATCAGTGCTAATAGCCTACGATCAAGGGGTCGTGTGTTCGATCCCCGCTCGGGGTATTGTTTTTCTTTTTGAATTATTGTCGACGTCGTGTGTTCGATTACCGGCGTGAATATTGTTTTTTGAGTAATTGTGAATGTAATTTTTTTAAGGTGAATCAGCAATGTTCACCTACAAATACATTTATTTTTACAAATCAACAAACTGTTCGTACATTTAGATATATAAATTATACTAGAAATTCATTGTTGAACGGTTGGATGATGAAAAACGGTTGTAATCGAGCAATATCATAGCTAATAGTGTTAGTTCAAGAGGAGCTTAGTGCTAGTGGAGTCAGTGACTGTACGAAAACAATTCGTTTAAAAAGTGGAAATCCAATAACAATACTTTCATATTAGTGGAAATTATGCAGAGAATAGCTTTTACAAGTGGTATTCAAAACTTAATTTCAATTCTCAGAGCACTGTTGCTAGAAAACCTTAAATTCTGAATTGTTGAAATGATTTCTAGATAATATTGAAAGATGATTTGAACTGTAATCAAATGAATTAAATGTAATCTACACACGATCCAATCATTGAATGAATCATTCTCTATATAAATGCACGAGCCCTACTCTTATTTACATCCACTGCAATGTCCCCATACGAGATATTTTTTCGTTCTGTGTTATTTTTATCTTTTAGATTATTGTACCTCCGTTTCAGTTTTATACGCTCATGTACAGTGTAGGTATCTGATATCACATTTCCTGTAGTTTTATGTTCCGAATTTTCAACATATAATATCATGCCTAAATAGCTTAGAAGTTCATCCTTATATTTTGAGGTTCTCATTTCTACAAAAGTTCTAATTCTGTCTTTATTTATTTTAACACCAATATCAGAAAATATGTGATTTGATTACCTTCTGTTTTGCAAAATACACATTTCTCAAAAGTGAATGTCACATGTCCTTTCGCGCACTTTACATAAATCATTAAACCATCAACTAGTATTTTAATCCCACACACCATTAAAAGACTTCTGACGATTAACTCAAAGCAAAAGCCATTACATGAAATGTATAAAGGTTAAATTATTTGTACCTTCTTTACTTAGATTTACGTGCCAGAAACCATACCAACAAGCCGTGAGGTGCGACCCATGAGGTCCACACGGTCAACTTCCCAGTAATATCTACATAGATATTAAAAATATTAAACACAATAATAATTATGGAAATAATACTACTTCAAATAATAAAAATTTACCCCTCATAAAAGTTATTGGAATGACTTAATATTAATCATAACATCTACGCGAGCGTCAATTGATTACGTAAGGATTTTGGTGCATTAGTTTGATTGATTATTCACGCGGATCAATCGAAGGGGGGACAGGTTACAAAGCAGTTTTTTCATTAAAGTTAAAACATGGTGCTGTGAAGACTATTGAAAATCTGCTCCAATTTTGCAAATATTAATAAACTTTGATTGACTTTACAGCAATGTCTTTAGAATAAGAGATTTAAGGTATTATGATTCGAATGAACCCTTTTTACATGGTGGCTTTGAATGATTTTTTATTTTTAATTTAATTTTTTTTTGTAATCATGAGAAAAGGTTTTGCTGGTTTCTCTACGAAAATTGATAAAATTTTATAAATTCTACAAACATTTATTATTACGATGTGCAAATCAGGTTAAAATTGATTTTTTTTAATAAAAAAACACTACTTTTCCAATTTTTTTTAATAAATAAAAAAAACCGATTTAATGATTTTTTTTATATATAAAAACATCATAAAAATGATAATACGCATCGATTGACACCTTAATGATGGAAAGATTATATTTAGTTCTCGAGATATAATGAATGACGTAAATGACCTTGAACATTTAATGATTTTTTATTTTTTATTTAATTTTTTTTGTAATCATGAAAAAAACTCTTGCTAGTTTTTTTACAACAACTATTTGGAGTATATAAATTATATAAACATTGATTACTTAAGTTTGAAAATCAGGTTAAAAATTTTGTGTTTTTGAAAAATAACCTATTTTTTGCACTTTTTTTTTTAAAAATTAAAAAACGGCTCCAAGAAATTTTTAATTTTTTTTTAAAATCACATAAATGTCAATACGCGTCGATTGACACCTTGATCAAGGAAATCGTATGTTTGGTTCGCGAGATATAAAGCATGACAGAAATGACCTTCAAACGGGCAAAACAGCAAACCCCCCGACCGAAGTTTCCCAAAAACTTATCAGCTCTTAAAATTGCAAAGATGCTTCGATTGACACCTCAACGAAGTCGATACAACTTTATTTACGTGAGTTATGCTCGTAGAAAAAAGTGTCCACGAACGTACGTACGTACACACACACACATACATCTCCCTTTCTAAAAACACTTTATATATACTCTATAGACCTCAAAACGTAAAGAAATGTTGAAAATTTCAATTTCGAGGCGATTACAAGAACTTCCCATATACTGGGAAGTTAAAAATGTTTGCCTTTTGCATATTTGTAAAAAATTCTTCACAACTTGGAACAATGTTGTGTTCCTTAAGCTTTCTTTGTTGAAATCAGTTGGATCTAGACAAAGTTTAATTTTTCCGTATTTTTTCTAACAACGACTATTAGATTAACCCATTCAGAGGTACCTATAACTTTTCTGATGTTGCCACTTTCTTCTAAATGTTCTAATTTTTCTTTCAGCACTCTCCACTGAGCTCAGGTTAGAGGCGGGTCAGCAGGTGGCGGATAGCTGGACAGTCTCCGTCGCAACTGTTGGTGTAGCTCTAAAGGAGAGTAGTTGCGAAAATCAAGTAAGCAACCCCCAGCCAAGAGTGAAATTTTTATGACATGAAACCGAGAAATGGAAAATCACGGGCCAGGATGGCGACTACCGGCGGGCACGCGGAAACGACTGACATTTCTACGCGTGTCGCCAGCGGACTGGAGTCGCATCGGCACACGGCGGGAAGAAAGAAGAGGATACCATAAGTGAGCCAGTAGAATACATGTCGACAGGAGAAAGTTTTCGCCGATCCAGACACCAAAAAGAACTAGGATAAGCCTAGAAAGCTTATGGAGGACATGTGGCGTTTTCCAGTGGTTCCAGTTCCATCACGGCTAAGGTCAAGAAGGCGGAATTCGGAGAAAATGAAAGAGAGTCAGTTCTACAGAAAGGTAGGCTCGGTTAAAAGTATGTCTCCAAAGGGAAGCAGGAGGAGACTGTCAGGTTTAATTGTTCTAATAACGTTGGGGATGCTGCTGTCAGTAAATCATGCGGCGATGTGACGAGAGAACCCTTGCGGCTTGCGTCATCGTTAGTAGCAAGGTGGATGGACACTACTCAAGCGAGCAATGGAAGGTGACAGAGATCGTAATCTCGGCATAACTTTTCAGGCACATTGCCCAGCATCCTAGCACACCATGTCCTACTTTTGGAGCTGCAAAATGACAATACGAGGTTCGGGTGCTGCAATGCAAGAGTGAATTCTCGCGAGAACTCCTTCAACGGACGGTAGCGGAAATGATGGCGCCCTGGGAGGGAGCAAGGTCCGAGGGTGTCGATGTCAAGATGCCGTGAACAACCCACACTTGAAGCGAGGATTATTCAAGGCAAATGCGCGTACCGCACTTCACAGAAGTTATTAGTACTGGTGTGCCAAAAATAATCATTCGATATTTTCTATTCGTAATTTAAAATGAATGGAAGAATCTCATACTCATTTCAAAATGTATTCGATAATCATGTGGAAAAAGTAATCACTTAGTATTTTGTATTCGTTACTTGAAACGAGCAGAAATTTGAAATACGCATTTTGAAATATATTCGGTATTGATAATCACTCAATTTTTCAATAACACGCGATTATTGACTCCTTGGAATCGAATCAGAATCCACGCACACTTAAGTTCCATAATTCGGTTATGATAACATGATGATATGACTGTGAGGTGCAGACGTTTTAGCGTGGTTTTGGGAATGTTTTGTTCTCTACGCTGCCGGTTAGGTCGAGAATTGTGTTGCAAACAGTTTCATTTAGTCTTTCTCAACAATAGTATGTAGACTTTCAATCCGTCCATGAAAATGCAATTTAAGTTAGTAATCAAAATGAGATCGCATTCTGCTACCAAGTACTAAATACCGAATACTTAAGTTTACGTAATCAGTAATAATCCTGACACAAAAGTAATCAAATAGCACATCTCTAGTCATTAGGCAAGTCTGATTATATTAGATTTATTTGGATTAATAATATTTTATTACATAAATATTTATTGGAATTATTTATGTTAAGTATATTGAATTATATAGATGCGGATTCGATTTATTTAGATAAAGGATATTGCATTATATAAACATTTATTGGATTTATTTAAGTTAAGTATATTGAATTATATAAAGATGGATTGGTTTTATTTAGGTTAGGGATATTGGATTAGTAAGCTAAATAGCAAGTAACGTTGTTTTAAAGGTTTTTGAACTTTAGTTTGCTGTGGTATTTAGTTACGTCTCGATTCTAATTTCTTTCAAATGATTGTTTCAAATAATATGCGATTGTGTTTAGTACTTCAGCTGGATATAAATTTTGTAAAAATGATGCTGGCTGATACGTTGCAAATATATCACGACAAAGATTTAAGGTCATCTTGTATGGCGACTCTTTTCGAACTGCCCACGTATGCTCAAGTCATGCCTAACTCAACGATAGCGTTCAGGAATTTGAATTCAACGCTTAGTTCAAGCAGCTCGTCGTCCAACGACCATCAGTGCGATTTTCATCGCTAGCGATACAATATGTCCGCTCAAAGCACATCCCCGAATACACAACAGCCGCAGTAACCGCCGAGGCCAAACCGAGCGCGGAGAATAAAATCGCCCAGCCGACGAGCGTTGGTAAATGGCATAAAACCGGTGGGCGATATGAAGCGGAACGAGTTCAATGAACTCTCCCAGGGCGTTGACCGTGATAGAAGAAAAAAGATCGATTAGCGACACATGAAAGGAAGTAAGGTCGGCAGAGCGGTCCCATTTTTGTCTTGGTCGATTAAGAGTCTGAGTCGCCTGTGGGGTTTCTACTTGTCACCGGAGTCGGGTGTAGAGTTTTGGCGGTTGGGATTGTTTTTCCCTGCGTGGTGCGTATCACAATTGGCTGGTACGTAGGAAGGCAGAAGGATTTGATGGATTTTTCAACTGGGAAGGGCTTCTGGCGTAAGCAGTTCGTAAGGTTAGGATAGTGAGGCCTAGGTTGAAGAAGATATTTGAAATTAAAAATTGGAAATTGATAGTCGCTTGTGTGATATACCGAAATTCTTCCTTGAAAACGATGGTGACACGTTTTTTGAGTGGTATGCTTCGCATCAGCAAAAGAGAAAAATTAGCTTATAGAAGCAAGCGTTGAAACAGTGACAAAACCACAAACCACCCTTACAAAGTACGCCAGTGGTATTGTTGTGGAGGATATGCACGCTTGAAACACACTGGACATAGCTTTACTAGATAAAGCATTGCAGAAATGCATAGCTAAGAATAATACAGCCGCAACACAGAGGATCCCCTATTGCAGGAAATAATCACGACAAATGTTTTATCGCCTAACGATAAAACTGAGCTTTTACAAAGTGTTTTGCATGAACTGTCTAATGTTGAGAACACATTCACGAGCGACGAATTCGAAATGCATATACTGAAAATTAAACAAGTAACGGAGATTTTCCGGAAAGGAAAAACTATTATTTCAACTAAAGACAATGATATCCACATACGACCGCAATTAGCAGAAGTCGACGAACCATCTACTTTTGTTGTTAATAGTACCAAGAATGCCCAGGAAGTTTCAACACCGATTCCCCCATACTAAAAGGACGTCGTAAAGGTTTGCTACGTGCTACCGTTTCTTAAAGGCCTCGACAGAAGAAAAAAATAGCTGCTATATGTTTTTTAATATTATATTATTATTATATTTTTCAAAGTGCCTACCCGCGCGACACCGTCAAAATAAGCATGCATGTGTTGAGCGAGTGTGACGTAAAAACAACTAAGGGGAAATTGAGAATGGGATAAGTAGTGAGAAGAGAGAAATCACAGTCGATAAGTGACTGATCGAGACTATGGGTATATGCGAAATTGGTGTAAATGTAAATTGTATAAATATTTTGAATTTCTTTAACAAGATGAATCGATTGGTAGGATCTTTAATGAAGCGTCATTAAGAGAAAACCTTATAGAGGTAATTGCAATTAATTTGTGACGTTCTGTAACCCAGCTTTTGCAAAAACAGTTTTGCACTAGTTTTTTGAGCTGGCGTAAGACCCACGTTAGTTGACTCTACTATGTTTTTGAATATACCAGGTGTTTAACCTTAAATCTGCTGTTTGCTCATAGATGGCGTTAGTGCGCGTATTTTGTGGGGGATTATGTCCACACATTAAATGTATAAAAGACTTGTTGCACCTAATGGTTTAATTCAATAGACTAGATATAACAATAGTTTGACAGTATCGCGTGTGTGTTTTCCCGTGTGTGTATGAACGTCGACTGCGTCAGTTGCTTGCTTGACAGTCATCGACTCCATGGCGATGCAAGCGACTCTTGTGGTGAACCTACTAATGTCTTCAGTTCGGTCGCTACACTACTCCCTCCTGAGTAGTTTGGTCGAGGAGAACTACGTAAATTTTCTAAACGGTAAATTGTACTGTTTTGTTTGCTTGTGATTTTGGTCCTAAATATGTCCTTGGAGTAACAGTCGCTTGTGGCTGAAGATTTGGATGTGAATCGCTCGTTGATTCGCTTGAATATTCAAAATATGCTGGTTTAAGTCGATCGACGCTGACGTTCGTTGATTTTCCTTGAATTTCTAAGGTGAACACATTGTCAGAAAGTCGTTCTAATACTTTGTACGGGCCTTCGTATGGATGTTCTAAAGGCTTCTTGACTCGATCAACACGGACGAACACATGTGAACACGAAGAAAGATCCTTGTGGACGAACACCTTCCTCTTGTCATGTCGAGTTATCGGAGTTGCGCGAACTTGCTTCATATGCTCACGGAATTTCTGAACAAATAACTTTGGATCCGGTGGCATATTCACATCGAAGAAGAATTCTCCAGGAATCCGAAGTGGCGTTCCGTATACTAGCTCTGCACTCGTAGCTCCGATGTCTTCCTTCACGCTCGTACGAAGGCCAAGTAAAACTGTTGGTAGGACTTCGACCCATTCTCGATTATTGTGGCACATGATAGCAGCTTTCATAGATCGGTGCCACCGCTCGATCATCCCATTGGCTGCAGGATGATATGCAGTCGTTCGAACCTTTTTGCAACCCACTAAATGTGTTAATGACTGGAAAATCAAAGACTCAAATTGGGATCCTTGATCTGAAGTTAACGTAGCAGGTGCCCCAAATCGCGCAATCCAATTGGTGTAGAATGCGTCTGCAATGGAATCAGCTGTTATCGACTGGATAGGAACTGCCTCCGGCCATCTTGTAAATCGATCGATCATCGTTAGAACATACGAGAAACCTTTCGAAGGTGTCAACGGCCCAACGATGTCGATTTGGACGTGACTGAATCTGGAGTCCGGCATGTCGATTTGTCCTTGTGGAGGTTTTGCATGTCTTCCAACCTTACTTCTTTGACACGAAAGGCATGTACGCACCCACTCCAGAATGTCTTTGGACATGGTAGGCCAAACATATTTGCGAGCTATTAACTTCTTCGTTGCACGTCCACTAGGATGAGATAGACGGTGAATAATTTCGAAGATTCTCTTTCTTAGAGTTCTTGGGATGTAAGGCCGTATATTGGATGTTGATACGTCACAGTATAACGTAATATTACTTTCGTCGGCTCGTAGTTTCTTGAGAACTAGCGTGGTCCCAGAACGAAGTAATTGTTGAAGCTCGTCGTCATTCGTTTGCGCTGCAGCTAGCTCCTCGGAAGTTACAGCAACAGGCATAGATACAGTAGTAATTCGAGACAATGCGTCTGCTGTTACGTTTTCATCACCAGCGATGTAGATAATATTGGTTGTAAATTGTCCAATATAATCTAGTTGTCGTAGCTGTCTCGGGCTTGCTTTATCGGCTTTCTGGTGGAAGGCGAACGTTAACGGCTTGTGATCTGTTTTGATCGAGAGCGGACGACCTTCAATCATGTGGCAAAAGAATTTGATGGCACTATAGATTGCTTGAAGCTCCCGATCGTAGGTGCTGTATTTCCGTTGCGTTTCAGAGAATTTTTTGGAAAAGAATCCAAGTGGTTCCCATGTATTGCTAGTGAATTGTTCGAGTACTGCTCCCATCGCTATGTCAGATGCGTCCGATTTAATAGCCAGCGGGGCGTTTTCTATTGGATGACGCAATAACGTCGCATTCGCAATTTGCTCCTTGCATTTATGGAAAGCAATTTCAGCTTGAGAATTCCAGACGATTATTCGTTTATCCTTTTTCTTAGCACCAATTAGGTATTCGTGGAGGGGCGCTTGAATCTCAGCAGCATTCGGTAAAGATTTCCGATAGAAATTCACAGCGCCAAGAAATCGCCGTAAGTCCGCTATTGTTGTTGGCTTCGTAAAATCCAAAATTGATTGGACTCGTCCAGGAAGAGGTTGGATTCCGTGCTCGTTGACAAAGTATCCCAGATATTCAGCTGTTGTCCTGCCGAAGATGCATTTTGCGATGTTGATTGTTAATCCGAACTCTCGAAGTCGCTTGAAAACGATCTGCAAATGTTTGCGGTGTTCCTCGTCTGATTTCGATGCTATCAGAATGTCGTCGATATATGCATAACAAAAATGTAGTCCTCGGAGTGCGTGGTCGATATATCTCTGGAACGTTTGTGCGGCATTACACAGGCCGAATGTCATTACTTTGAACTCAAAAAGTCCGAACGGAGTAATGACAGCTGTCTTCGGAATATCCTCCGGCGCTACTGGGATTTGATGATACGCCTTTGTCAAATCGATTGTCGAAAAAACTTTGCATCCCCTCAATTTGTGAGCGAAGTCGCTGAGGTGAGCAATTGGATATTTGTCGGGAATGGTAGCGGCATTGAGCTTACGATAGTCTCCGCAAGGCCTCCACCGACCAGTCTTCTTTCGCACCAGGTGTAGCGGACTCGCCCAAGGGCTGCTCGATGGTTGACATATCCCATGCTGCAGCATGTAATCGAACTCGACTTTAGCTTCACGATATTTTTCAGGAGTCAATCGTCTCGCTCTTTCGGCAACCGGTGGTCCTCTTGTTAAAATATGGTGATAGACGCCATGAGCCATAACCTTACTCGTGTCCGACGGAATGGTAATGTCAACATATTCCTTGAGCAAATCGTGGTACTGCTCACTCGAGTCAAAAGTTGATACGCCAAAAATCGCACTGTTGGTGAGTTTCGCGATGCAGGATAAGTTTGTCTCTTCATCGATTATCTTCCTGCCGCGCAGGTCTACTATGAGGCCAAAATGTTGTAAAAGATCGACACCGATTATTGGCTGTCTGACATCCGCGATGACAAATTTCCAGGTAAACGGTCTTCGTAAGCCGAGGTCGAGTGTCATGATGCGATGTCCGTAGGTTTTGATGGGCGTATTGTTGGCAGCGAAAAGATGGAACGACGTTGGCGTGTTTTGGTTTTTGTCCTTAGGCAAGACTGAAACATCCGCGCCAGTATCCACCAGGAATCGTATTCCGCTTCTTCGATCGGAAACTAATAATCGGCTAGTTTGATGTCGAAGTTGGTCGTCCTCGGCCGCCGAAATACGGGACGACGTATTTAGTTTCCCGAGCTCGGCTTCGCTTCATCTCTCCATTGACATGGCGGTCGACACTTGCGGGCTTTCTTCCCAAAACGTTTATGGAAAAAGCATAAGTTTTGGTTTTGTGAACTGGAACGCTGTCTCGTATCGCGAGATTTCGAACGCGATCTGCTGCGCATTCCAACTTCCAGACGATCGATGCGGCTGATAATCTGCATCAGCATATTATTTTCATCCGAAGTCTTCTGCACAGTTGAAACGCCGGGAGATTGTTGCATTTCCAACATCAAATCCGCCATCTTGGCCAGTTTGTCAATGTCAGACTCACTTGATATGGCCAGCACTCCTCGTATATTTTCGGGGAGTTGTTCGAGCAACAGTGATCGTAGCATGGCGTCGGTCACTTGTTCTCCACCGGTATTTCGAATATCCTGCAAATAGTGAGATGGCTTTTTCCCCTCGAAGTTTTTGCCTTGAAATAGACGCCTCAGCTTTGATTCGGCAGATTCTTCGAATGCGGTCAGGATACGTTGCTTCACCGTTTCATATTTATTATAGTCTGGTGGATTATGTGCGATGGAAATAACGTGCGGGAGAATTTCCGCGTCGGCATATTGTATTACATACTTAAATTTTGTTTCGTCCTGCGTGATGTGGTTAATGTGGAAAGCAGCTTCAACCTGCTCGAACCAAAATGCCGGATCGGGACGATAAAACGACGGGAATTTTGTGATGCGTGACGCTTCGACGTAAACATTCGATGCGGCTACTGTCCGAGTTGGAATTGGCGGCATCGGATCACTTCTACGTGACGTTTTCGGCGTTTCCATTGTGTCGGACCCGGTCGCCATTTTTCAAAATTGTCTATGGCGTCACTTCACAAGAATGTTCACTTTACTAAACACGAATTTGTCTTTAGTATTACCACGCGAGGATGTTCGAAAGGCACATCACGTCGGGGTCACCAATTATGTGGGGGATTATGTCCACACATTAAATGTATAAAAGACTTGTTGCACCTAATGGTTTAATTCAATAGACTAGATATAACAATAGTTTGACAGTATCGCGTGTGTGTTTTCCCGTGTGTGTATGAACGTCGACTGCGTCAGTTGCTTGCTTGACAGTCATCGACTCCATGGCGATGCAAGCGACTCTTGTGGTGAACCTACTAATGTCTTCAGTTCGGTCGCTACAATTTGTAGCGGGAGTCACCAATTTGTAGGTGTTTACTTCAGTAAAACGAATAACTCTTTAACGATAAATTATTTATTAAAATGTACAAGATAATAATCGGATGATCGAATCGAATGGATGTTGCACGTCACGCGGTTGACAATGGAGTGAGTCATGTCCTTGTTCGTCCTGTGTCAACTGATGAGAAATACTTCCCCTCTGAGTTATGCATGCAATTTAATTTTTCGCAGCAGGCTGAAATTTGACATGTTGTCGTTTCGCTTTTGGTCCAAGATACGTTTTTGGTGGAACCATTCTGCTTGCATCGGGTGTACTGCTGTCGGGTAAATAATCCATTTCGTTGTTTAGTAAAAAAGCGGGTTTCAAGCGTTCTGTAGAAACGTTGAGTTCTTTCCCTTCGATCATGATTTTATAAACTCGATCTGTGATTCGGCTTACAACTTCGTATGGCCCTGAATATTGTTGTTGTAAGGATCTTCTTATTCCGTCGACTCGTAAGAATACATGTGAACATGTTTGCAACTCTTTGGGTACAAACATGCTATCGGTCCTATGGTGAACTGCTGGTGTTGGTCGTAGTCGTCGAATGTCCCGTCGGAATTTCTCCAAAAATAAAGATGGATCATTCGGAGTTTCGTTTTCGATGAAAAAATCTCCAGGCAATCGAAGTGGGGCACCATACAGCATTTCCGCAGGTGAACATTTGAGGTATTCTTTGTATACGGAAAGAAGTCCTAACAATACTATTGGAAGAGTATCCAGCCAAATTATTGTCTCGTGTTACATGCGATGTTTTTAATGAACGATGCCATCGCTCGATCATTCCGTTGGCTGCTGGATGGTAGGCTGTCGTTCTGATATGTTTACAACCGATGAGTCGAACCAATGATTGAAATAATGTTGGTTCGAACTGGCTTCTTTTGTCCGTTGTAATTGAAATTGGAGTACCAAATCGTGCTATCCAGTTGGTATAAAACTCTGTAGCGACTGTATCTGCCAGGATGTCCCAAATTGGTACGGCTTCGGGCCATCGTGAAAATCTATCAATCATCGTTAAAAGATAACGATAGTTTTGTGATGCTGGTAGAGGTCCAACGATGTCGATATGAATATGATCCAAACGTTTATCCGTTTTTGGAAAGTGCATCGGTATGTGGTGTGTATGTCGATTAATTTTTGATCGTTGACACTTGATGCATGTTTTTGACCACGTTGCGATATCGCGATGCATATTTGTCCACATGTATCGTTGCCGTATCATCTTGCTTGTCACTCGAATGCTTGGGTGAGAAAGCTGATGAACAGAGTCGAATGCTCGTTGGCGACGTTTCTTTGGGATGAAAGGTCCGGCTACTCCTGTTGAAACATCACAGTAAACATGCAGATCTTCTTTAGGGAATCGTTTCAACTGAAGAGAGTTACTGGATTTGATGAGTGTTTGCGATTCTTCATCGTTGTGTTGTTCCTTGGCGATTTCAGTTGTATCCAAATATTTAATTGTGGTTATCTCTTGTAGTCGGGATAACGCATCTGCTACAGCATTTTCACTTCCGGCAACGTAGATGATTTGCGTTGAAAATTCAGAGATATATGCTAATTGTCGAGCTTGACGAGGTGATGCCTTTGAGAACTTTTGCAAAAAGGCGTAAGTCAAGGGTTTATGGTCCGTTTGTATGATTACAGTCCTGCCTTCCAATCTATCTTGAAAGTATTTGATAGCAGAATATATACCTTGCAATTCTTTGTCATACGTGCTGTATTTTCGCTATGCGTTGCTTAGCTTTTTTGAATAAAATCCCAAGGGAATACATACTCCATTTACGTATTGTTCAAGTGCTGCTCCCACGGCGACATCTGAAGCATCCGTTGACAAAATTAATGGCGCATTCGGCAATGGGTGTGAAAGTAATGTAGTAATTTCAAGTAGACGTTTACTTTCTTTGAATGCTTTTTCCATCTCGGATGTCCAGTTAATGGTGGTTTTGTCGTTGGACTTTCCATTTCCCAGAATTGAATTCAATGGTAAAAGAAGTTCTGCTGCACCTTTAAGGAATTTCCTATAGAAATTTAGCATTCCATTTGTCGTTGGCGAAACTAGTTTTCCGAATGTGGTTATTGGAAACCGCAAGGAGCACATTTTTTGGCGTTCGCACTATATATTCTGTGATAATAACACTTTTCCTCTTGCGGAACACGTGTTACAGATTTCGATCGCGAACGGGATCTACCACGAAAACGATGCTTCGTGTCCTTTAGCTCCAATTTATTGAGTCTGTCCAATATTTTTTGGAGGATATCGTCCTTGCTACTGAACGACACTTCGTTTTGAACAGCGGACACTGTAGGCACAGAGTTAAACTCGTCGACAATCTTGTGAGCCATTTTGATCAACGCATCTACTTCAACGCTGGCTGTGACGGATAAAATGGCGCGTACACGCGGTGGAAGTCTTCGGAGCCACAATGAACGAAGAACTTCGGCAGGTAATTGGTCTCCGGATAAAGAGTTTATCTCACGATAAAACTGCGAAGGACATTTGTCTCCTAGTTCTAACTCTGTTAAAACTTTCGTGAGATTGCTTTCCGGTGTGTCTGTGAACCGAGCAATAAGCTGATGTTTCAATTCCTCATATTTGTTGGTGGCCGGTGGTTTTTCAACCATGTCGGCCACTTGCTCTAAGATCGCGGAGTCCATCGATGCTATGATGGCGTTAAATTTTGAGCCATTTTGAATGACGCGATGCATTGCGAACTGCGCTTCGATTTGCGCGAACCATAATGCGGGGCCACGCGTCCAAAATGGCGGTAATTTGAAGTCGCGCACTGAATCAATTCGCGAAAAGTCAGTACGTGGCGGTAAAAGTTCTTCGAGTCACGTTTCGAACTCTGGATTCGTTTTTGGCGTCGCTATGTAAGCGTCCTTGGATTGTTCACCGGTAGCTGTTTTCGGAAAAATGTCGATCACTTTTCACTCATTCAAGAAAATTCTAAATGTTTTTCCGTATCTTAACGTATCCTGTACGTCGCGGGTCACTAATTTGTAGCGGGAGTCACCAATTTGTAGGTGTTTACTACAATAAAACGAATAACTCTTTAACGATGAATTATTTATTAATATGTACAAGATAATAATCGGGTGATCGAATCGAATGGATGTTACACGTCGCGCGGTTGACAATGGAGTGAGTCATGTCCTTGTTCGTCCTGTCTCAACTGATGAGAAAGATGGCGTTGCGATAACTTTACAGCGGCTACATATTGAGCTACCATGGACACACCATACTGTTTTTTCATGAGTTTGACGTTTGTCAACATTAATCATTGCACATTGCCAGCAATTTCATAACACAAAGTCTGTTTTTCGTTGGGAAATCATGTCCAGTTTTGTGCCAGAAAAGGTGCATATGCGGGAAGCTCTGCTTTTCTGCTTCAATTTGAAAAAATCGGCTGTCGAATCGCATTGAATGCTTATGGAGGCCTATGGGGACAGTGCTTTATCGGATTGTGACAGGCGATGAAAAGTGGAAATATTTCGAGAACCCTAAACGCAAAAAATCATGGGTTGATCCCGGCCAGCCATCAACATCTGCCCCAAGACCAAATCGCTTCGGACGGACGACGATGCTGTGCGTTTGGTGGGATCAGCAGAGTGTCGTCTATTATGAGACTTTGAAACCTGGTGAAACTGTCAACGCCCACCGCTACCACCAACAACTGATCAAATTGCACCGTGCTCTGCGTGAAAAAAGACCGGATTATTAACAAAAACATGAAAATTGATTTTTCTCCACGACAACGCACCATCGTGCACGTCAAAAAAAGGTACAAAACTACTTGGAGACACTCAACTGGGAGGTGCTACCCCATCCCGCTTATTCTCCAAACCTGGCCGTTCCGACTATCACCTGTTTTCGTCAATGGGCCACGCGCTCGCGGAGCAGCACTTCGATTCTTACGAAGACGTCCTAAATTGGCTTAATGAGGGGTTTGCCTCGAAAGAGAAGGAATTTTTTTGGCGTGGTATCCACAAATTGCCCGAGAGATGGGAGAAATGTGTATCTAGCGAGGGCAAGTACTTTGAATAAATTTGCTTTTCGCTTTCTATGAAAAAAAAAAAACATGTTTTTTGACTAAAAAACAGCGGATTTAAGGTTATACACCTGGTACATAGTGAAAGGAACAAGCATATGTATTGCCGAGCGTTTGGGAAAGTATCGTGTAGAACACTTCATGTCGTGGAATCTTTGTGTCATGAATTTTTTTATTTGCATGGCGGTTTCAAAATTTTCTTTTTCGAATGTGTTGAGAAACCACGACACAGTGTTTCTGTCTTCAGATGTAAGAAGACCTACACCAACCACTAGCCCCTTGCCATTCCCATCTTCAACGAGCAATATCATCGGTGCCATGATGTTTTTTAGAAGACAAAGATTCCCCGCCACGAAGTGTTCTACAAGATACTTTCCCAAACGCTCGGCAATACATATCCTTGTTCCATACACTATGCATATTCAAAAAAGTTGTGGAATCATCTAGCATGGGTCTTACGTCAGCCTAAAAAACAACTGCAAAACTGTTATCACAAAAGCTGGCTTACAGCACAGCACAAATAATTACAATCAGCTAAATGAAGAGTTTTGCAATAAACTTAATAAAAATTTAATTCAATATTACAATGAAAATTGGCACACGATTCGCGACCAGTGGACTGTGTTCAATATGAACACATATAATTTATCAAATTTTACCAATAATCGGTTAGAATCCCTTAATGGGAAATTGAAACAGGTTATACCAAAAAATTCTTCTTTGAAAGCAGTGGTGACGCGATTTTTTGAGTGGTATACCTCCCATCAGCAAAAACGACAAATAAACATTTCAAGGCAAGCTATCAAGCTACGAGTGACTGATTATGACATTGAAAGCGATTAAACAAAATATATCACCTCGCTCACAAAATACGCCAGCGATATTGTTTTGGAAGAGTTGCACGCTTGCGATACACTGTTTGCAGTTATACTGGACGAAGCACTGCAAAAATGCATAGCTAAGGATAATACGACCGCAGCGACTGTTTTTCAGCACTTTGCGAATGCATTTCATGGAAATCTTCGCACTTGCCGTGCAGGCATATTTTTGCAGTCCGTAAACACTTCCGGCTGCCACTATATAGTAAAACTGTATTTACAAGTAGGTGGAGCAAATCTAAAATCCTCACTACGATTGCTCCAGCAAGCTCTGCTCCTGTATTACAGGAGATAAATACGATAAATATGTCATCGACAAACGATGAAATCAAACTATTGGAAAGTACGATGCATGATCTGTTCAATATTGTAAACGCATGCATAAAAATTAAAGAATTAACGGAGATTTTTCGAAGAGGAAAAACTCCTAATATTTCTATTTGTGATGATCATATCCACACACGACCACAAGTAGCAGAAAAGGTTGAACTGTCCACCTTTACTGTTGACAGTACGAAGAGTGTGCAGGAAGTGTCTATGCCCATTCCTCCCATACAAAAAGGATGTCCAAAAGTGTTGCTACGAACAACTGTTTCGTATCGGCCTAGATAGAAAAAAACTAATTGTTCTAATAAGTTTCTTTATTATATTATTATACTTTGCAAGACCTACTCAATAAATTATATTTTTTAAACTTACAAAATTTTATCTTTTCACACAATATCTTTTAACATGCATCGGAGTCTACGGCTATATGCTATACGATCCTACATGATTTTTGGTTTTTCTTTTAATGACGCTCCATTAAAGATCCTATCAATCGATTCATCTTGCCAAAGAAATTTAAAATATTTAAACAAATTACATTTACAACAGTTTCTCGTATATCGAAAGTACAATTGTCTCCATTTGTCACTTACCGATTGTCATTCCTCTCATCTCACTACTACTCCCGCCAATTTCCCTTGGTTGTTTTTACGTCACGCTCCCTCAACCAATGCACAAACACTTTTTTAATTTTGACGGTGTCGGGCATAGTATATGCAAGACTCAGGGGCGGTGCTACCATAGGTGCAAATGGAGCAATTGAACCGGGCGCCGAAATTAAAGGGCGCCAAATTACAAGTGAATCAATATTGAAAATAATATGATTCCACATTCATCTTTCATTATATTTCCATTAATTTTTCTTAAAGCAAGTAAATTTTGCTTATTTTGTCAACTGCAAAACATATCTACAGAATCCAAATCATGTAAACTTACAACTTAATATATTGTCACTCATCATCATAGGCTATGTATATGATCTATAACACTGTGCTCATCATCGCCAGCGGATTGACGCTGGTTCAAAACAAACAACTTGACCCAAACGATGGGAAAATTCACACATGATTTTATGCACACTGAAATGAGTCATCTATGGGTGCTATAGGCAATTTGGTTCAAGCTAGAAGTTTTGAACCAAGTCGAAAGAGAAAAGCGATTAAGAGATATGATAGCAATATGTTTCACACAGTGTTCATGGATCATGGGAAAATTTTTCATTTGCATTTTCCTATCATTTTACTTTGATTGTATTAAGTATAATCGGCATTTTTTAGTTTTGCTGTTCTGGTGCTTTTCATAAGACCTTACAATTTCCACTTGGAGTCTAAGTCATGAAATTAAAAATTCTATTGGAGGGAAATTTTGGCATAAAATGGAAATTTGAACATATAATGATCTGAAATCGTTACTTATACAGCTCGTAGCACTGGACAAATACCCGCTAGATGACAAACTCTCTCTTCTATTCAGAATGAAGTCGAAGAGAAACTGATTCCTACATCGTCGACGACCAAAGCCATTGAAAGGGTTCAATAATTGTGATTTGAACCTGAAATCGTTATAAAGTGTACGAACGTTGATTTTCAAAACAATTGATTTTTTGATTACAATTTTGAACAGGGATTTTGAATACAATTGATTAAACGTTATAAAAAAAACTAATTAATATGTCGCGTGTGAAAAAAAAGTTGTCGGGTAGTGAAAATAGGAAACGACGGAGGAAAGATGAAATTTTCAGTTCAAAGCAAAAGGCCGCTATGGAAAATTTTCTGGAAAGAGAAGTAGTAGATATGGATCCTAATTATGAGTCCCCAAAATTTCCCTTTATCCAATAATATTGAAACAAGTTCGTCGCAAGTTTTTGCAGGTAACTTAAAATTATCTTCACCAGGTGTTAGTGCAAGTTATCCGTTAGATTATTTTGAAGATCCTGGAACCTGGCCAGAATCAAATGAAAATCATATTCAATTGATAGTTAAGAAAGGGCCCTATCAAATTAAAGATTCCCAGTTTCCATCTTCAAAAGGTAGACAATTTAGTGCAAAACTATATGAGCGAACATTGCAAAATAGTGAATCTGTCACTAGACACTGGCTGGTGTACTCCACCTCAAAAGATGCGATATTTTGCTATTGTTGTCGCTTATTTTCAAAAAACAAAATTAGCTGTTCATTGTCCAGTATAGGATATTTTGATTGGAATCATGTTAACAGATTGATTAAAGATCACGAAAAAAGTATTGTTCATATGACCAACTTCAAAATTTGGAAAGAGCTTGAATTGCGACTTTCTAAAAATAAAACAATAGTTGCCGAAATGGAAAAAGAAATAGCTACGGAAATTCAGAACTGGAGGGACGTTTTAAAGCGGTTTTTGATATTTGTTCAGTTTTTGGGCACACAATCTTTAGCTTTTAGAGGGCATTCAGACGTTTTTTATGAACCCAGGAATGGAATTTTTTTTAAATTAGTAGAATCAATTAGTAAATTTGACTCTGTGTTAGCAGAACATCTAAAGCTCATCAATGACCACAATAGCCAAAATAAATATTTGAGCAGTGACATCCAAAACCAGTTGATTGATTTAGTATCTAATGCAGTAAGACGTAAAATTATCTCAAACATCCAAAATGCCAAATATTACTCATTAATTGTAGATTGTACAGCAGATTGTAAGCAGGAAAGAGCAGGTATCGTTAGTAGTCAGAATAGTCGAACAGGTTGATAACATTTTCACAGCCAAACAATATTTTTTGGGGTTTTTGATTGCAGAAGACACAACTGGCGCTGGGTTGACCAAACTAGTTTTAGATCAACTTGAAAGTTTAAATATTTCAATTTTTAATTGCCGGGGACAAGGATACGATAATGGGTCGAATATGAAGGAGAAGCATTCCGGAATGCAAACAAGGATAAGAACTTTGGAGCCTATGACCTTTTGTGTACCTTGTGCATCTCATACTATTAATTTAGTGGTTTCCGATGTAGCTCATTGCTCTAAAGATGCTGTTTATTTTTTTGATATTGTACAGTGTATATATAATTTTTGTTCTTCTTCTGTAAGTAGATGGGCAATTTTAAAGAAACATCTCGCAACACTCAATTTAAAGCCTCTTTGTGCTACTCGATGGGAAGTAGGATTGATGCCTTAAGACCATTAACATACAATTTAGATGATATTTATGAAGCCATTGTAGAGATATCGGAAGAGGGGGAAGCCGTGACAAAGAATGCAGCAGAATCATTAGGATACAAAATAACAAAATTCAAATTTATTTGCTGTTTAGTAATTTGGTACTCAGTCTTGGAAAAAATTAACGTATCAAGTATACTTACAAATTCTCAATGTTTGTTTATCTGCCACTGCATCTATACTGAGCTTCACTAAAACTTTTTTGATAGAACTTAGAACTGATTCCAAGTACGAAAATTTTATAGACGAAGCTAAAGAAATCGCTGTGAGGCTGGATGTCCCTTGTACCTTTCCCACATCAACAGCTTTAAGATCAAAGAAAGTCATAACAGACTATAAATACAGGTTCAAAGTAGACTTTTACTTCAAAATACTAGATCAAGCCATTATTTCTATGACTGAACGATTTGAGCAGTTAACTGATCACTCCAACAATTTTGGCTTCCTATACAATATTAAAATTTTTGTTTTGCCGATGAATGAGTTAATGAATAAGTGTATCATCTTGGAAAAATCCCTCACGAGCAACAAAACTTCCGATATAAGTGGTTTAGAACTGTGCGAAGAATTAAAGATGCTAGCTACACTTATAAAGGATAAGGATTCTCCAATCCATGTTTAAAATTATATATTCCAAAATAATTTGGAGTCAATATTTCCCAACGCAGTAATTTCATTGAAAATCCTTGTAACATTGCCAGTCACTGTCGCTACCGGCGAACAGAAAAGCAGAAAATAATTAAAAATTATTTGAGGTCGACACTAGGTCAGGAGAAGCTAGTCCATCTTGCAACAATGTCAATTGAAAGAGAATTGGTGGAAAGTTTGAATTTTTTCTGATTTGATTGATGATTTTGACAAAATAAAAGCTCGTCGAGTAAAATTTTCTTAAATTGTACCTGTGCAATCTTACATTCTTGTGATATTTTAGCGATTTTTAAATTATCTTTAGAGTTTTTACGTTTTGAAAGAAAATCATAACACATGTATTGGAATAAAAATCAAACTAAATATATTTAAACATCTCAGATTAGGTGCTATTTCTTATAACCGATTCGTATCGTCTGGGAAGTACGGTGGAACAAATTCAACAAACGTGAATGACAATCACTGAAAATTGATGGATAGAATGATTTTTTGATGAGACGGAGGTGGTTTTAGTCGGTAATACCCGGCATGCCGAGAACCAGGAGTGACTCGGTATCTTTATTAAGATTTCCACCTCCCAACGTTGAAAAAAATCGGATATTGTCGATCGATTCAAGTTGTTACATGATTTCATTTGAAAATATGAATGAGGTTGATGTGTTTATTCATTTCCTACATTGACGGATAACTCGTATCTTCGACTGCCACATTTTAACGGAAAGGCGCGATATTACTTTTTTGCTCCGGGCGCAAATAATGAAAGCACCGCCACTGGCATGCCCTAGTATGCAATCGAGGCCTTCAAACACGAAATTTTCATCCAAGAAATGGCGCCATGTGCTTGAAAATTTGACGTGTGCCAAGCACTGCCAGATTTGCAACTATCTGTCATTTTGTCATAAATGACAGCAAATATATGATAAATGAAAACAAACATATGATAAATGAAGGAAACCATATGACTTTGTCCCGTAGAACCGCGGGCCGTACTTGATAGTGTGCCTTTGTATGAACGATTACCTACTGGTTCTTACATATACTGTGGTGTCGGGCGGATAGCAACATGTTATATTTTTTGCTATCTAAACAATAAACTATATTTTTCAAACTTACAAATATTTATCTTTTAGCGTGCATCGGAGTCTACGGCTCCATTCGATCCTACATGATTTTTCTCTTATTGTTAGTAACGCTTCATTAATAGTCCTGCCAATCGATTCTTCTTAGCAAAGAAATTGATATTATTCATACACTTTACATCCACATCAATTTCCCGTATAACTCGATCTTGATCTGTCGCTTATCAACTGTCATTCGTCTCTCTACTCAGTATTGACCTCATTCTCAATTTTCCCTTGCTTGTTATTACCTCACGCTCTCTCAACACATACATGCTTATTTGCACGGTGTCGGGCAAATAGACACTTCGTTGGGCTTTCCGGCCGACAACGTGAAGAGGAATCCGGCTTAACAGGAAGGCGAATGGGTAGGTTGAGTGTGAAGTAATAAAGAATAAATGAATGCTTTACGTACAAGTCAGCGCCAAAAGATACTCAATGAACAAGGAACTAATCAGAAGATGAAAACCGACAAAATTCTTGTACGCAACATTTAAGCGCCACTGCGATTGATATCCATATCAACCAATGCCATGTAAAAACCGCCGTGCGTTGCCCAAAAAAGCTCCCATATTTTGGCTTTTGCACTCTGATTCTGTTCACTGTAAAATTTAATTGTATGTCGAAAACGAAAATCTATACCGCTTGTTAATAAATATGAACATGGAGATCAACATACGACGACAAGAAAGAATACACGTTTTAAAGTAATGACTTACATTATTCGTGGCAGACTTTTTACTTCTTTTTCCATGCTTATTTCACTTCGTACCACAATACACCAACATTACACCTTTGAAAAAAAAACCAACAGGAAGTGCCAACAAGAAAAGTTTATTTCACAGTGTACACAATAGACAGTGCGTAATCGAGGCCTTCAAATACCAGGCTTCGTTTCAAGAAACGCCGTCAAGATTCAAGATTCAAGATATTTATTGAGACTTAGAAGTGTACATTTCAGGTTATACTATTGAGCACATGACAAGATACATTTTTGACAGATTGCAGTTTTATATCCGTCTACAATATTTAGTTATTTACTCTTCGGCCCATGGCCAGTAACATCATTAGAAAGCGTGACATGAAGAGGGTTGCCAATTGCTCCCGTTGGCCTTCTTGCGTGTTGAGGAGTAAATAAATAAATTAATTGATTACAAACTATTTAATTTTAACTTAAAGATAACCTATATACATACATACATATTTATATTTGTCCCTTTTAGCGTTCTTGGCGCAGGACATGAGGAATAATACATAATAGATGATACATAGAGGAAGCAGGTGATTTTCTTGAAAGAAACTAATTAACATTTCAGTCTTAATCAGATAGAGTGCCGACGGCATCTTGCTTAGTTATAGGTATTGGTATCTAATTGTATTACATGTTTTTTTTATTGTTACATCTGTGTTAAGGCGGGTGGGGTAAGATGGGGCTCTCACAACTAATAGGGACACAGCAACGTGGTGCGTAAGTGACAAGTAATGTGGGTCAACACAGTGTCTGACAGTTTAGAGTCCCATCTCCCCCGCAGCCTGCCCTTATGGTAGCAGTTTCATGTATCTTATGCTAACTATTACCTTGTGTTACATGGTAATGTTTAATTATTTGACTCTGTTATGTTTTGACCACGAAATTCATCGTTATCAGAAGGATGAATAGTATATGGGGTTGTTCCACTAGAACGGAGAATGGAGAGATGTAATATTCGAGATTGTATAGGTACGGTTCCCACGGGTTCGTTTCTGCGATGGCTTTTATTCTGAGATTATCGTGTGCCGAGGCTTTCTTGAGATGTTTATGTGCCAGGTCCAGGTTATAATAAAGCAAAGGTTTGATTCCCGATTCTTCATACAGTGTAGTATTCCTAAAGAATTTTTTGTCTGGCTTCCTGTATTTGGAGAGGCATTTTCTCAGAATCTTCCTTTCGAAGATCTGTATTTCTTTGGCTACGCTAGAGGAGATAGTGAACCAGGCGGGAAAGGTATATGAGAGTATAGGTCTGATGAGGCATTTATACATAAGGGTTTTGACTGCTATAGAGACGGACTTGGAGGTGAGCATGCATCCCAGAGAGGAGGCGGCATTCTGAGCTCTGGATAGGAGGGCCCTAGCATGTGGATTGACCTTCAGTCTGTTGTGTAGGTCAACTCCAAGGAATCTTATGTCCTCTTTGGGGGTCAACGTGACTCCTCCGACTCGGACGGTTATGAGCTTGCTTTCGGGAATTGTTTTTGAGTTCGCCTTTCCGGACGCGTTTCGAAAACATATGAGCTCGCATTTTTCGGCATTGACTTTGAGACCCCACTTGTTGAGGTACTTTTCAGCTTCTTGAAGGTGTGTTTGTACTTTAGTTCGGGCTTTCATTGGGGAGCTCGCAGATGCATAAATAATGGTATCATCTGCAAACAGAGATGCATGTGAAATAGGCGATAGGCTTCCGCTATTATCTGTGATTTCGACTGGGAAATCGTGATTGAAGAAATTAAATAAATAGGGGCCGAGAATCGAACCCTGTGGAACTCCTGAGAGGATTTTTACCCTTTTGGATTTCTCACTAGCGATTTCAATGAAGCCTTCCCTGTCGCGAAGGAAGTCATCCAATATGCGGCTTATTTGGGGGAGACAACCCGTTTGTAGAAGTTTGTATGTGAGGCCCTCGTTCTAGATGGAATCGAACGCCTTTCTGAGGTCAAGTGTACAGGCCACAGTGCAACGTTTGCGCCTAAGATTTTTGATTATGTGGTCTTGCAGGTTTAGAATCGCGTGCACAGTGGAGTGTTGTGGCTGGAAACCAAACTGGGAGTTTGGTATGCGAGGGAGAGAGAAGGAGATGAAACTCCTGAGAACTAGCCTCTCCAGTATTTTCCCTAAGTTGGGCAATAACGAGATGGGTCTGAGATCTTCTATTCGTCCCTTGAATTTTCCCTTCGGTGTCAGAATTATTTTCGCAGTCTTCCAGGGTTTGGGGAAGTATCCGTTGTTGATAGCGTTATTGCAGAGAATTGCTAGCGGCTTCGCAATAGTTTTTGAGCATCGTTTGATAACGTAATTCGGGAGACCGTCCAGCCCGAAGGATTTTTTCCCGTTACCCCTTTCAATGATGCTTTGCAATTCTTTCTCTGATGCAAGGAAGCCTGGGACTCCCCCCCTCAGAGAGGCTCGGGTCGTGGGCGAGGTTAGAGGAAGAGAAGATGGTGATTGTAGATCCTTGGTGGCCTGTCCTGAAGGATTGTGTGACCCCTATCACAGTCTGTATAAATCCGTCCATTATTGCATCATTCCTTTCTGCATATATTTCCCCAAAGAAGTCAGCGCAGGAATCGAGTTTGTCCCTTAGCTCGGTGAGTACTACTCCATTGCGTATGATTTCCGCATTTTCCACCGAGCACTTTAATATTTTCCTGCCAGTGATTGCATTTATTGTTTTGTACACATTGGGCCCATTTTTGATGCCCGAAAGATGCTCCTTGAATTTAGTGTTTAGGTCTCTATTAGTGAGTTTGCTGATAGAGTTATTGAAGACTTTAACTACGTCTCTGAGCTGGCGGCTCTCTGGATTTTCTCTATTGTGTACTCTATGGTAAATTTTCTTCAGACGGTTGAGTACTCGTCTTCTAACTCTAATGAGCTTCAAGGTTTCGTCTGAGACGGTGCCGTATTTTCCATCTGGTTTACGGCGCAGAGGGGCATGCCGATCCATTCCAACTAGGATGGCTGAGGTAAGTGCCTCAATGTGATCATCTATCTCCTGGTTGTCTAGGATGCGGTCGGAGGGGATTTGTAGGTGTGGGTGTTCGAGGAGTTCGGAATTGAAAAGATCCCAATCGACGTTTTTAAATGATCTGACCATGAGTTCTTTTCCACATATTGGAGCACCCGCCCTGATTTCTATGTTAAGCATAATAGCGTGATGGTCCGATATAGTGGGGAGGACGAAGCAGCGTGGCGGATGAGTGACTGTCATAAGGATTTGGTTAGAAATAAGGTAGTTATCAAGGAAGCCATCGCTAGCGGGGAAGGTAGGAACCCCAGCATTAATCATGCGAACAAACAGGGACGGCTCCCCCGAAAGCCATTCGTGTAGCGCTCTGCCGTTTCGATTGATGGTATCGTCCCCCCAACCCCAGTGTCGTGCATTGAAATCGCCAGCAATAATATAGAGGTCAAAGTCCTTGGATCTATCGAGTATTGCGTCCAATTCTGGAATGATTGCCGCCCCTATGTTTGAGGGAATATATAGTGAGCAGAGAAGGAGGGATAGGCTACTGCCGTTTAGGCCGCTTACTCTGACCATAGTCATTACCGCAGAAATGATAGACAGCGAAGGGGGAGGACTTATGGGGGTCACTTGTATGTTCTTCTTTATGTACAACGCTGCACCCGCATGCCTATCATTTCTATACGTTTTATATTTCTTTGACTTTAGCCTATGAGTATCTTGTAATCTAGTTTCCGTTACAAATGCTATCGTAGAGTTATTTTCCGCTAAGAAGTTTTCTAAGAATTTTTTCCTAGCCTGATCGCGGATGGAGCACATGTTTAGATTGGCAAAATTCCATCTACCCATTGAATAGAGGGAGTTCCGCTAGAAAGCCGATGTACGCAGCTGCCCTGTTTGTTTTATTGGCCAGAAGCTTATATTTTGGCCAAAAGTTGTTCAGTTTCCCGAGTAGATCGATGAGTGGCATGCCGAATAGATTATTGGTCTCATCAAGGAATTCACCAAAGAGGTTACTGGAGCGGTTTTCCTGTGATCTAGATTCGGTGTTCATACGGAGCCCAGTTTGTTGTCCCGAACCCTTAACAATATCCGCGAAAGAAGCCCCTAGCGTGGTAAGGTCAGGGGTATGAAGGAGAGGTTTAGTGGGCGTGCTTTTTGTGAAGAGGCGCTGTCCTCCTACGTACTCGTCACCCCATCTTCTTTGCTCAGCACGTTGTGTCTTTGAGAGCCTGATTTCTTCCTTCCTTTTCAGCGTTTGCTGGAAGACGGGGCACCCAGAGAAGCTCGCTGGATGACCTTCTGTTTCGCAGTTTGTGCAGAAGGGAGGGGGAGAATCTGGGTCATCCACCACCCTTTTACAAGGAACTCCTCCTTCATGGTTGTTTCCACATTTTACGCATCTTTGTGCGTATCCGCAGTATTTTGATGTATGTCCAAAGCGTTGGCAGCGGTAACATTGGGTAAGCTTCTGTTTTTTTCGGCCCACTTTTGTGTGCAAAATGATTTTTATTGTTTTGATGGCGGTTAGGGATTCTACGGAGTCCAAGGTGACATGGAACAGGTCCATAGTGATTCCGTGAGATTTGGCCCACGGAGTATCGAAATGTTTAATTTCCACAATGCCAATGTTTTTGTTTTGGCGGATAACTTCCTGCGGGTCAAAGTCAGCCGATACTCCCCTTAGCATTATACTAATTTTTCTTTCGGAGATGGGGGGATAAGAGAATGCCTCCGCTAGGGGCTGGCACTTGAAGTGCAAGATCAACTCCTTGTGAGTGGAGGGGTCGTTGACCAGAATAGTATGCCTCGATCTGGAGAAGCTTTTGATCTGTACCTCCGTTTTGGGGTTTATCATTTTTATCGCGTCAAGAATTGTTTTTGCCCATATATTGTTGGCAAAGATGGGGGGGCACCACTTGGGTTTCGGCTTAATTGGTGTTGACGCTACCCTATTTTTGGGTGTGCAATCACGAGCTGTCTGAGCAGATCCAGATGGGGCACCGATCTCCAACGCTTGATAGTAGTTACCCCTTTGGTTGGTCTCGATATGGGATTGGGAAGGGTTACTCGAGCGGGTCTCTTGGGAGTGGGAATGTGGGTAGAGTTGGGCAACTTTACTACTTGTTTTTACAAAGTTATTTGACTTAATGCTAGAATTATTTAATTTATCTTTATTAAAGTTAAAATTATAGGACTTGGCGACTAACCTTCCCGTCGCAGGTCTGAATCCATCCTTCAACAGGCTAATCTCGGTGTATCTACTTTTTTCTTCCTCGGAGCTGAAGCCATGAAACTGGTTAGCGTCATTATGGGCGGGATCGTTTCCTTTAGTGGTGGAGTGCTCATTATGAACCACCATTACGCCGCACTGTTGTAGTTTTTTTTATTGTGCCATGCGGCAGATTGAGGTTCAGACCCTCTTGCTCCATTGAGGCTCCGTTGGGAGCTGGCTCGCCTTTGCCAGAGACCATGGCAGATCGTTTGGCCGCACCTATACTTCTGGGCCTGGGGTCCTTCCTTTTTCTAGAGGAGGATTTTGATGCGCAGTCTGTGGTGCTTATTACTCAATGAGTAGCAGGAGAGGTTTGGAAGAGCGATTTCTCGTCTGCACCGCTGGGGAAGGCCAAGGTCTGAGGCTGTTCCTGGCTTGAGTTTTCGATGCTACTCATGGGCTGGGTTCCGGGAAATAGTTCAGGAACTGCGTCCGGGCAGGACAATGGCAGGTTAACCTCTTTATCGTGGAGGTTGGCCGGCTCTGGCGCCTTTATATTGCTGGAGGCGCTGAAATGAAACAATGTTTCGCTGATTTCACTGCTTGTTACCTTTTCGTCCATGGGGCCGATGTTACCCCCATGACCAAGCATCTGCTGTGCACTCGTTGCCGAAGGGCTTCCCCCTTCTCGGGCGGGTGAATTGTCATCCACTTCTTTCTTTAGAAAGTGACGCCTAAAAACGAAAACAAAATGGCGTCCACCCGGCGTCCGTACGCCACTACTACCTTAAGTCGCAACTTTAAGCGTCCTATCATCGACACTGTTTGCCAAAATGGCCACCAATCTTGTAACTGGATTGTTCGCGTTTTCTTATTTAAGTTCCATTGTTTTTAACTGCACTGACATGTACGTTTATTTTACACTGGTTGACCAGAAGCTCTGGGACGGGGACTATTCCCATATTGCCCGAACTACACGATTGTTAAGTATAAGTTTCTATATGTTGAAGCAAACTGACACTTGGGCTATATCCACAAAAGTAACAAGGCACGTCCGTACTCGAAGGCTGTTCGATCGCGACGAAACGCCGTCATGTGCTCGTAAAAATTGACGTATGATAGGAGTCACGTCAGCATATATGAATGCTAAGACATGTCAATAAAAATTATCACAAACGCGACAATGTTACGTTTGCTTCCGGCATATTTTAGACCAGAGCACTTTTTAAGTGGCATACAAGTTCATTAATAAATATCTTAATGTTGCATTTGCCCAAAGCACTTCTTAAGTAGCATACAATGTTGCCACTGAGTATTTTTAATGTTGCATTCACCGAAAGCATACATATATTATTAGTAATTGATTTCATCTTCAGAAAATACTACGTGTTGTCCTCGATGATGAAGACCGAACGATTACGGTCGAAAATCAATTACGAATCTAAATAAAGATACACAAAATTAAAAGGAAGTTTTTCTTTTATAGAAAACAACACATACATATATTTCCGAAACATAAACGATAGTCGCAATACAACAAAGGAGCTCAAGAAGCTATTGGAAGATAAACACTTTGTTCCTATATTCTACATATATCGAATAAGCAAATTTTATTTATAAAAGACTTAAACGCATTATTCATAACGCTCAGTTTCTGCTCTAGTCCAGTAACGAACGAATCGGTCATTAGATTAAATATGTTTTTGGTTTCGAATAAAAAATATATATTCTTACTCATTTAATGTATTTTCATTTGAAAAAGGAAATTACTATAATTGGCGCAGTCGGTAACGGATTTTTTTGTAAAATTCGGTAAAAAAACCCGAACCATTGGTGATATCGGTAGAAAACACGGTTCGAAAACGTGCCAGAAGTTGTCGAAAAACACTGGAAATTTTCTATTGACCAACGCTCGAAAACACCGCGTTCTACTGAAATAAAATGCGGTAAAGTCACATATTTTAACATGTCCTAAATGCAAAAAAGAAAGTCAATATAGTAGTAAGGACAATGCTTTCCCATCTTTTTATTCAGGTGTTGCGTAAAGACAAGCAATACGGAAGTATGGTCAAAAATCAGACACGCTCACTGTATAAACATAATACAAAGTACGGACATTCCGAAGAAAGATTTTTGTTCTTTTTATGCCGCCTATGGGTTAGATCATGCATGTGAATTTCTATGCTTATACGCTTATCTCACCTGAGGGTTCGACATTTGTGCGATTCTTCAAGTATCGGAATGCATGGTAGCGAGGTCTTCTGGTGCTGTCGCACTTGGCGGAATTTCGGATGAATTTAACTCGCGAATTCTGTGTTAATAGTCGCTCCTGTGTGGTTGGGAGTCGATGCATGGGAAAACTGGACATTTACACGATCGTCTCCAGGCTCGGAAACCAAACCTGTGTGCATCTCGCTTAGTCAGGTAAATGTTGATTATGATTTGGTTTGTGCATTTCCAAGGTATCTTCGGACCGTCGTGAACTATCTGCAATGGTGGGATTAGGCAGGAACATGATCTGACTTGTGGTGTTAGAATGGGTAAGCGAACTTTGTTTACCTGACTGGCACGTGGTGACTTTGCTTGTTTCCATTGATTGATTGCACGGTAATTCGAACATGTACGCTTACAGCGTATACTTACCGTATGCCTGTGCACATGTATGATGATAGAGCTTTGATTAAGCGTGCCAATTGGTTGGAAAGGTAATAGAAGTTGAGATCAGCAAGATAATAATCAGATAGCGGCAATGCAACGCGATCGCATGCTAAAGCTTCATACTACATGTTTTCCACATTATATTTTTGGATCTCCTATTGAACCTTTCCACAATGGAAGCTTCTAGACGGCTGTAGGTGGAATGGTGCTAAATCTCATCTTTTTTCATCAAATGTTGAAATATTTTGTTGAACCATTCTCCGTAAGAATGCCATTATTATCTAAATTTAGGAGTAAGTTATTAAGTTAAATTATAAGTTATAGATTAAGTTTTATCATAGATAAAAGCCACTTATAGAAGGTTTTTTACCATTTTCCTTCTACCATAATTATATTATTTTCATATTATCTTATATCAGTCTATTTTCAAAGTATTTTTATATTTATAGTTGTAAGAGCCACCGCTCAATTCTCTAAGCTAGTGCCTATTTAAATAAGAACCGTGTAAATATTTTGGCTGAATAAAAATTGAAATTGAAAAATTGTTGAAAAATTCTTTGCCGTCGTCAGTTTGCAAATTGATAGGAATACGGTTTCGACTAAGAATCATTTCCATTGTTTTTGATACCTCAGTAGCACTTTTGTCTCTTATGGGGAATGCCCATGCGTATCGTTAGAAGGAAACGGTAGCCTCGATTTTCCGAAGAATGAGCACTCATATCTATTAAGTCTGCCTGCCAAAAATCATCTTGTCCTCTTATAGTCACACGACGACGGGTAAAGTTCTTGCGGGATCCTTTATGAAGCTCATTAACTACCTGTCTTCTACTCATTTTGGGAACGTTGTAAATAACAGAACCGTTATCTAGCTATCTATATATAAAAAGTATTGTCAAAGGTTATGAAATTCACACATCCCTTCAAAATGATGGTTGCTGGACCATCAGGATATGGAAAAGCAAGTTTTATTGGAGACCTTCTGAATAATATGTCATTAATACAGCCTCAAATAAAAAAGGTAATTTGGTGTAACGCTGAACGGCACGCTGTACCAAAACACATTCCTTTTGAAAACATAGAGTACCTAGATTTAATCTCTGATGAATTTACACACACTGGGGGTGACCCGATACTGATTGTGCTGGACGACATGATTTTAAATGCATTTTCAAGGGAAGCTTGTGAGCTGTTTACAAAAGGATCCCATCATCGTAACTTTTCCGTTCTTTTTGTGACTCAAAATGTATTTCATCAAGGAAAATTTTGTCGTGGCATATCACTCAACTGTAAATACCTGGTTTGCTTCAAGAAACACCGAGACGAGAGTTCATTTCACCATCTGGCTAAACAGGGATACCCAATAAACAGCTTGAAGCTAATGAGAATATGTAAGCAAATAACGCATCGGTCGCATAGTTATTTGTTAATTTACTTACGCAAGAATGAAGCATTACGATTTCACACAGATATATTGAATAGGAAGTTTTTAACGTGTTATTGCTCGTCGCAAAGTTTGGAGCAGTGTAATGGTGTCACGAATGAAACGATTGAAGGACAACATTATGGTCTTCAAAAAGCAAGTCCGTGTTGAAGAAAGGCTAAACTATAAACCGCCAATCCTAAAGTGATTAAAGCTCACATACAATACATTGAAGGGTAATCATACACCATCACGAAAAGTATTCACAGAACTGCGCAAATATAAAAAGAGCCTGCGTAAGCCTTCAGAGGCAAAAAATCTGTTCCGCGGCAGCGTAAAGTGTTGGATTTTTGCCTGTATTGCTAGGAAGTGTTCTTACAGGTGTGATAGGGTCTTTGATTGAAAAATATGCGTAGAAATAGCAGTCTTAACAAAATGCTTCTATTATCCCCGGAAGTATATGAACGCTTAAAGTAGACAGTTGAGAGCGCTAGTACACAGACTCTGTTTGACAAAACCATGAGTAACATACTGAACAATAAGCACCAAAATGATGAAGCAAAATGTTATCAGTACCGGAATGTGTTAATACAATTTTTAAAAGCAAGACGTCGAAAAAATACTTTAATGGAGACGACAGCGGAAAATTTTTCATCGAAAGACCACATGGATAAGCGAAACTTTGCCTCCGCGACCGGAGGAGATATTCGAGTCGGTAAAGTAAATAACACCACCAAAGCAAGAATTACCTGTTGCTTTTAGACAAAGATAATTAGCGAATGAAATAGCAAAAAGTTTTAAACCTGCTTCCAAAATAAGGAAAAGTGTAGCTGATTCATTTGAAGGAACCAGCGAGGACTACTAGATAATAACCGGCGATGATGGTATAACGCAGTATACAATTCCAGCAGATATGACTGTTGATGAACTGGATGAAGTTTTCACTGATTTAGATGCAGTAGATGATAGAGGAGCTGTAGCGCCAGATTTCGATGAAGTAGGTCGAAAGTCTAGCAAGCAATCTATATTAAGGAGACGCAATTAAGCATCCGACGCGAGTGGACGTGTTCTGCAGAGCTCGGGTAGAACGCTGAAGTGCGATCAAGTGACAAAGGGTTTTTACAAAGTGATCAAGTTGTGCAAAACTAGTAAGCGCCGTATGATTTCTATCGATACGGTTAGGAAAAGTGACAATAAAAGAATAAACAGTGCAATAACCAGTGCAGAACTAATAAGCGCCGTATGATTCCAATCGATACGGTTAAGAAAAGTGACAATAAAAGAATCAACGGTACAATAGAAAACAGTGCAACAACAAATGCAAGTAAAATAATGGGCCCCCCGCAAGAGGAAGACGAGAGGGAGGACATGGGCACTCACCAGCAGAACCATGAAAATGGAGACCCAAGCGCCAAACCATCCACACTGGCAGGGATCCAACGATACTTCCAAAAAGTTTCGCGCAAACGGAAACGAGCCGAATTGAACGCCGGAGAAGCACATTCTAGCAACACTTTGCAAGGTAAAAAACATTAACCTCGGGTGTCCCAGATACTGCAGGTATTGCAAACAATAGCAATCGATATGCTGCGCTAAGCGACGAAACCGATGCAGCCCCTAAACCACCGCCAATTTACGTGCGCGTGGAAAATAATGCAGAATTAATACATAGTGTGAAATCGCTGATTAACAAAGATCTATTCTACGTTGTCGATTTAAAAAGAGGGCAACTGAAAGAAACGAAGATTCAAGTCCAACGAGAAGTGGATTACTGCAGAATAGCAGACTGGCTAAACAAAAAAGGAATGCAATATTATACGTACCAACTAAAAAGTGAGAAAGGCCTCAGGGTTGTTATCAAAGGCATAGATTACAACGTCCCAGTTGAAGAGATCAAGCAAGACCTTGAAGAGCTCGGCTATAAAACAAAATACGTACATAATATTCTAAATAGGTTTAAGCAGCCTCAACCCATGTTCAGAGTCGAACTATTGCCTGAAAGCAGGAAGTCCGCCAAAGGAAGAACCCACCCCATCTACGAAGTACGATATATATTGAACAGAAAAGTGACCATAGAAGAACCATACAAGCGCAAAGCTCCAGTCCAGTGCAAAAACTGTCAGGAATATGGCCACACGAGAGCATACTGCAAGCTCAAAAACGTATGCGTCGCTTGTGGTAAAGACCACCAAACCTCCAATTGCCCGGAGATGAAAACCGACGCCTCCAGCAAAAAATGTAGTAACTGTAACGGAAATCACACAGCAATATACAAAGGCTGTTCGGTATACATCGCCATCCAGAACAACCAAAAACAGCAACAATCACACAACATAAATGTAGCCAACTCTTACAGTTACAACCCCAGAACAATTAACACAGCACATATTGCCCCAATACAGCACCAAATATCACCCAGAGATGGATTCACATATGCAAATGTCCTGAAACACAACGAACAGCCAGCAGCAAATAGCCAAAGCGAAAGTATAATAGCAAATACTAGTAACTCTAACTAACAACATCAACCAGTTAACACACACCATGCAACAAATGCAAAGCATGATGAACAGGCAAACAGAAATCCTAAGTGAGCTCATCAAATGAAGGGAATCAAACTAGCCCATTGGAATGCGAACGGGCTAACCACCCATAAATTAGAACTAGAAAAATTCTTGACCCTAAATCGCATTGACGTAATGTAAATCTCAGAAACCCACCTAACCAACAAAAACAACTATAAAATATTTGGCTACACACTCTACAAAAATTATCACCCCAACAACAAGGCCCATGGGGGTACAGCCATTCTCATCAGGAATAGAATAAAACACCATCCCATACACAGTAACCAAGTAGAGGCGATCCAATATACAGCCATCAAGCTTATGGAGCTAGGAGGTACTATAAATATCGCTGCTGTATACTGCCCACCGAAATACATCATTAAAAAAGAACAATTCAACAAATTCATCAAACTCATGGGGAACAGATTCCTGGTCGCAGGAGATTTTAATGCAAAATCACCACTTTGGGGGGGGGGGGCAAGAACCAAGTCTCCAAGGGGTAGACAACTGGAAAAAACTATATATAAAAACAATTTAAATTGCATCACTGGCAAAAAGCCAACCCACTGGCCAGCGGACAGACGCAAAAGGCCAGACATAATAGATTTCGGACTTTCCAAGGGTTTAAACCCCTACCTCTTTAACGCCACAACCGCTGACGACCTCTCATCCGATCATTCTCCAACCATCATAGATCTCAACAGCACACTCATATTCACCGAAAAAAAGGAGAAACTAACAAACAACAAAACAAACTGGCCAAAATTCCAGCAGCTATTCAAACAAAACTGCTGCCCACACGCAAAACTGAAATTTGAGGAGGACATAGAAAACGCCCTTGACTATCTCAACGACACCAGCAGGGATTGCGCCCAACACGCCACACCTGACCGCCAAGTAATAGAAAGAATGTCCGAGCTTCACTGCCCAACCATATTGGAACTACTTAAAACTAAAAGGAAAGCAAAAAGGCACTGGCTCGCAACAAAATCACCGCAAGCTAAAACAGAGCTAAAGAGAGCCATCAAAAAGCTTTGAAACCAACTAGAATCAGAAAAGGACCAGATAATAGATGAGTATACAGCAGGCCTGAACCACTACCCCGACTCAGGGTACTCCATTTGGAAAGCAACAAAAGGCATTAAAAAACCTATACAACAGAACACACCTATACTCGGGAGAGACAACAAATGGATCAACGAAGACCAAGTTAAAGCGGAGGCTTTCGCGAAACACCTCGAAATGGTCTTCAAACCCAACACGACGAACATCGAAAGACAACCAAAAATCCAAAGGAGAAAACCAATCAGCTTTACCCTTGACAAAGTGACACAAAAAATACAAGATCTAAATCCGCAAAAAGCTCTAGGCCACGACAACATCACCGGCCAGATGATAAAAGCTCTTTCCATGAATGGTAAAATTGGAATCTTATTTATATTCAATGCCATTCTTCGAATTGATTATTTCCCAGAAAAATGGAAGTTAGCAAAAATTTTCTTTATACCTAAGCCCGGCAAAGATGTGTTCAGGGTGGAATCATATAGACCCATAAGTCTACTCCCAATCCTCTCCAAACTTTTCGAAAAACTCTTCCTGGACAAGCTTCAAAACATCTTAGACAGAAACAATATCATTCCTATCCATCAATTTGGATTTAGAAGCCGACATAGTACAATAGAGCAGGTTCACAAAATCTTCACGAAAATCAAAGAGACAATGGAAAACAACGAATACTGTATTGGGCCTTTTTTGGACGTAGCTCAGGCGTTCGATAAAGTTAACCACGATGGCTTGCTAATAAAAATCAAAAAATTACTTCCCACCAAATTCTACAACATCATACATAGCTATCTTTCAAACAGGAAATTTCGGGTTACTGTCAATAACTGCTCTAGAAAAACGTACGATATCAATGCAGGAGTTCCGCAAGGAAGCGTGTTGGGTCCCGTGTTATATTTACTGTACACGGTGGACTTACCAACGGATAAGAAGATCACAACTACAACTTTCGCTGACGACACAGCTATAATCTTCACGCACAAGAACCCTAATACAGCAGCCCGTGTCATCCAAGAACATGTGTACAAAATCACCGACTGGACGAGCAAGTGGGGCATCAAATTAAACGAAGAGAAAACCGAACAAATAACCTTCACTCTAAAAAAGAGAACCTGCAGGCCAATAGAAATCAACAACAAACGAGTGAAACTGGTTAACGAAGTAAAATACCTGGGCATTCATCTAGACAGAAGGCTAACGTGGAAAACACATATAAACAAAAAAAGGATCAAATTAATCTCACTTTTAGAAAAATGTATTGACTACTTAATAAGAAAGCAAAGCTGAGCTTAGACACAAAACTAGCAGTTTACAGAAGTATCATAAAGCCAATATGGACCTATGGAATCCAATTGTGGGGGGCAGCAAAAAAATCTAGGATAGAAATAATACAACGGGCACAATCGAAAATAATCAGGGGAATGACCGGCGCACCGAGATACGTCAACAATAAAATATTGCTTAGAGACACAAAAACCAAAGAGGTCAAAAAAGAAATAACCAACTACTGCAGAAAATACCTGACTAGGCTGAAAGAACATCCAAACCAATCAGCCAGAAGCATCCTTGTAACCAAAAAAATTGCAAGGATCAGGAAAAATGACCCACTAAACTGTGCAAGCTAAGGTGTAGAAAACCATATTCAAATAACTTCAGTCAACCATAGGAAGCACCAACTCAACCCTCCACCTGGGCCACCATCCATGTATTTCTTTGTGGGGAGTTCATCAACATAAGCCGATCTTAATTAAGCATTCAAAGCAACAAGCTGCTTAGGGGAGGACCCTAACAGCGTCTAATATTAGGTTAAGATTTTCAAAGTAGCATGTTAGAGCTAACACTAGCTGATTCATGTATACAATCATAAGATCTCGGGGAAAAAAAAATCTATGTTAAGACCCTCTCGTCTAAACCATGATCAATTTGAGACTGACATTCCTATAAGAAAGCCTGCTCGATATAGTTGTTGGTTAAAATTGAAAACCGAGCCTAGTTTCAGAGTTAAAAACCTGAATTGGGACAGAATTTAAAAATGCCTGTAAACATAATAGATGGCGAGTTCTACGTGTGTCTCTTGAGCAACAGCTCCCTAGGCATTCACCCTGATAATACCCTATCATCTTTTGAAAATATATTACCCAGTGTGTGTAAGCTTATCGGCAGTTGTTATGTCGGAATAACGAAGATCACTCTATCAAAACGTGAAACAAAGAGAAAAGCGAATCAGGTAGCAGCGGTATTTCTAAATGTTCTATACCTTCTCAAGATGTAGGCGTTACCGAAGTACAACAATCTTTACCAGTTCAAAAAGATTCAAAACAATAATCGCTAAAGTTGTTGGATTGGAAAAGAAATATGTTCGTTTTAGATGAGATGCTAATAATTTGCAAAAGTTATGTTATAAGGCAAATAATATGAATTTTTCATCATTTCTTTCGTCTTATTTCTTAGCAATTCGACCTAACTATTATAAATATTACATGGCCGAAATTAAACAAATAATGTACGATCGTATTGAAGATTATAGAGATAGAAAGGTCATCTCCGACATAAGAAGTATTATAGAAGAAAGAAATTTTTGCATGCCTATTTATCAGTCCGGAAAGATTCTTGAGAAAGTTTATTTAAAGTCAGATGCAAAATTTGAATTTATAGACTACATATTTGGACAGATACCAAGAGACAAACGAAACCACAATGAGTTATTACCGATGGTTGATCAATATATTTATCCGTCAATTAGTTTAAGGAAGAAACGGGATAAAGAAGTATTCAACCGACCATCCATACATTTTACCTGAAAGATTATGGCGTGAAGCTTAATGTAGAGCTGCGATAGATTGTAGATTGCGTCACTGATTAACATAACAGATGTCAAAGCCTTGTTACTAAGTGGAATTGAATTTAATGACAAAGAGTTCCTTGATAAAGAAAAGTCATCTTAGATCACAACATATCAATTACGAAAGCTGGTGTTTAACAAAATTGCATCAGTAATCCGAGGATCTATATCCTGCACTGCTTAAGACTTCGGCACTGAAATATTACCCGATGAGTGGGTTAAAACTGATTTTCACACCATAATCAAATACCATACTAAAGAGCCGATGGTTCAAATGCTGCAACTCCTGTTCCAATAGAAGTGGATAAAACCGATAATATTGCTGGCTTATTCATCAACGCTTTCCTCAAGACACCCGTTGAGAAACGCGACCCAAATCGATCGATGCAACAAAAGAATAGTCGTTTGATAAATAAATAATGCCGGACAGTATAAGTCAGCTGGAAAAATTATTGTCTGCACTTGAAAAAAGAAAACATCGTGACACACCCTCCAAAGCTATCGATGATTGTGAAGGAAAAAATTTGATATATTTATACAGATATCATTAAACTCAGAATAACAGGAAGTAAACTACGAGCGATCCCGCTGGGACGTTGTCATAGCGTTTTTAGATGTCCACTTGAGGAAACTTTTATTGAAAGTATCTCAATCAAAATTACAGACAATCACGGTAAGCTAGTCAACTTTGAACGTAGCTTTAATCCAACTTTCATCATGCTTCATTTCAAACGAAGGTAAGAATCTATAAATATTCGCAAGTTTGAAATATCAATATAGTTTTGATACAAGATTTAACACACCTCTATGCTGATGAGGTGAATTGTCACTACGCACGAGTAGAAATAAATTAATAGACATAAAGAATTGTATCGATCACCACT
Organism: Oxycera nigricornis; assembly: GCA_963942545.1. NCBI lineage: Eukaryota > Metazoa > Arthropoda > Insecta > Diptera > Stratiomyidae > Oxycera > Oxycera nigricornis. The sequence goes on along the minus strand of OZ012661.1, from coordinate 49,797,391 downwards.
TGTGTACCAGGGAAAAAGGAGTGTTGGTAGTTTTTCCAGTGAATTGGTACGTTATCTTCAACCATTATTTTTCCTTGGGTCAAAAGCTATATATATTTACTGAACTATGGTAAAGACACTGCATCAACTCATCTCGAATCAGCCGGTTGGTATCTAGATCAGAATGAGAGTGACATGAATGAATGATGATGGTTCTGCTAGATTTTGATTTAACAGCAAACAACTCATACGATTCGGGATACGCTAGTTTGTTAAATCAAGGTGTGGTAAGGATCGAAGGAAGACTCAAGGAAGCTTTGAAGGAAAGCGTAACCTGTATCATTTACGCGGAATATGATAAAAGGCTTGAAATTGACAAAAATCGGAATGTATTTACAAGCTTTTAAAAATCTATATATATATATATATATATATATATATATATATATATATTATATATAATTTGTTTGTTCTGTGATGCGAAACCGGTCAGCGATACTTTCTTAAAGAAGGTTAAGTGACCTTCTGAGAAGTATTCAACATTTACAAGGTAATGTGTCATGGCTTCTGCTGTGTACTAGAGTAAAGACTATTGAAATTTGATTGTTGCAGTATATATATATATATATATATATATATATATATATATATATATATATATATATATATATATATATATATATATATATATATTCTGCTGTGTACTAGAGTAAAGACTATTGAAATTTG